>CM059973.1:6019453-6619453 GCA_030490835.1 Annona cherimola | reverse complement strand
TAAGGTGAGCTATATTTTAATGGGTTAAATTGGATTTACCTCCTACGCAACCCATGTTTTAAACGCATGATTTGATAATATTTTGTATGGTCCAGGTGGAAATATAAACCAGATAATTTAATGTGATTGGTTTGGATCTCACTATCAGCGGCTTAAAATATTTCCTATTAAAGAAATATTAAAATGCATGGATTACAACTGATGAGTATTACAACGGGCTTACTTGTCTAGTTACGGAGCTAGCCCAGCTAATGCGACGGGCAATGCATAAAACTTATGGTCAATGATGCACATGGAAAATTGACTCGCATATGGTAATAGAACAAAATAGAATGAGAAATTAGAAGTGATGCATTTCACATTTTTTAATTGCATGTGTAATGGCGATGGTAATCACGTTGTTCGTTCTTTAGCATCCGAGAACAATTTTTCTAATAAAAATCGATGCATTGCAAAACATGGTAATTTGTAAATATCAACGTAGCTTGACCATAATTGAAAATATGCCCATATAATTTTAGAAATTGCAAATTACTCCCACATAATTTTGACCATAATTATAAATATACCTACGCCTTTATGATACCGTTATTGTATCGTCGCAACGTGGGTATTTTGCAAAAACTAAGGGTGTGTTTGGTTGAAGGTAAAACTTTTTTATGGAAACTTTTCAGAGTAGAAGTTGTCAAGTTGATAGAAAATGATGTAATATGACAGGGGTAATAATGAGGTGTAAAGAGAATAAAGTTAAAATAGATAGGGTAGTTGTATGGATATTTGTGTAGAAATGATTGAAAAGTAGGGTTGTTTATATAGGAAAATGTGAAAAAGTAATTAAAAAATAAGGTAGTTATGGGAAGTGAAAAGTTTTTAATTGAAAAGTTTTCATTGACATGTTTTGTGTGTAACCAAACACACCCTAAATATATCCACTTAATTTTTTAATTGTAAATATACCCGCGTAGTCTGTATATCTTTGTAAATATAACCACACCTTAACAATGTAGTAAGGGTGTCATAACAACATGAGTATGTTTGTAATTATGATCAACTTATGTGAGATATTTTGTAATTTTTGAAATTATATGGGTATATTTACAAGTATGGTCAAACTAAGTTGATAAATTTGCAAATCACCCCGGCATATTAATAACAATTTTGTGTGGCATGAGAATCGGTGAAATTGTTTATCTAAATTTCCATGTAAATACTACTTTGCCAATTGGGTTACACACATTAGATGCGTATTTGAATGGGAGCTTTTGTCTACCCGTTTATTAGGTGGGAATTTGTTTAGATAGAGTTTGTTGCCTTCGAATAGGGGTGAAAATCGAGGCAGGTTAGGATGTGCCCAATCCGATCTTACATTTAAAAAAATCCTGTTTGATCATACTTTTCATATTGAATTTAGACAATATCAGTCCAATCCTCACCTTTTTTTAACAGGTCTTAGGACAATGAGTCGACTTGGAAAAGCAAGTCAATATTAAAAAATTATATGCATATCAATATAAATTCATATCTATGATGAATTTAAAGGTTAAATGATTTAATATTTTACTATTTTATGAGTAAATTTAAAAGTTAAATGATTTAATATTTTACTATTTAGTGAGTAAAACAGAATGTCATAACAACGCATTAGCAAATTTTTTTAAAAAAATTTCTTTTACAACTTAACCTTGATGTAAACTTTGAATTACGGCAAAAAATACTAAATTGCAAAATAATAATATTCATTCTTGTAAAATATTAACAACATAAGTAATATATTTTATTTCATTGGTAAATATGTTAATGAAATAACTTGAACAACATATATGCAATTAAGAAATAAAATTCATCCATATAAATGTACATCAACATAAATCATATTCACATTAATAAGTCATAAGGGTAAAAATATTTATTCAACAAAATAATATTCACATAAGTAAGTCATAGAATTTATAAAAATAATTTACATATTGGGGGTTGGGGCGGGTCAAGGTGGGTCAGGACATGGTCGATTCGCCTCACTCCTAAAATTGAAACACGGGTCTAAAATCTTGACCCATCACACCCCACCGGGTCAAAATTCTTACCCCAACTCTCTATAAAATCAGAGCAGGTTGCGGGTCGACCTGACCTTTTTTCACCCGGCACCTCCAAAGTGATATTTGGGAGCACGTAGTTTTCTTCTTGAAAACTATAATATTTGGGAGCACGTAGTTTTCTTCTTAAAAACAGTAGAAATATCTTAGAACTTCATTGTCACAGAAATTGAAATAAATGTAAATGTCTACTAATTAAAAAGGATTGCTGGGGATTAAATGGACTCTCCAGATTCATGTTAATCGGGGTTTTTTTTAAACTGATTCTCTCACCCTTTGCAACTATCTGGCTAATGAGGCACCTATCTCTGCGCCGGTGGGCTTTATCATTGAGCATATCAGGTCAATTCTCAAAGAGAATGCATTCTTCTCCGTACATCATGTACTCCGACAAGAAAATGAGGTTGCTCATTCCCTTGCCGATCTGACCTCGCTCTCTTCGTCGGACCACCAGTCCTGGTAGGGAAACCCACCCCAAGTCATTCAGGGAAAACTTTGTAAAGATAATTTTTTGGCAATGAATTGCATGGATTTCTTTATCCCCAACCCCTTTCACATCGAGAGGGATTAGGGATAGAGGATATCCTTTCATCAAAAAAAAAAAAAAAGGATAAAAGTGTCTTCTTTCCTATACGTATACCATGTCCCATATTGGAACGTTAGTATGGGTTAGTTAACGCAAAGAGATCATTTTATTATTAAAAAAAATTTTGCATGTGTAAAATCAAATAATGAAACCATTTATATAGTCCCTTACAAGTCAACTTATTATAATAAAAGGGGCTTTTGAATTTATGCCTATATAGTTTGGGTGAAGTTGCAAGTGAATTATGATTTTTGTTTTCAATTGCATCATACCTACATAGTTTGCATAAATTTGTATTTGTATCAGTTTTGTTAGCAAAATTTTAAAAATAACAAAAATGCCCTTAATAAAATTATAAAATATAAGAAATTATCTTTAAAATACAAAAATATTATTTTCAAAATAGTCCTTACATTCAATGGATCTATTTAGTGCCAAGAATATTGAATCTATTTAGTATAAGTACTATTTATAAAAAATAATTTTTTATATTTTGAAGATAATTTCTTGCATTTTTATAGTTTTATTTGTTTGCATAGATATTTTCATCAAGTTTAATTTTTAACAAAAGTGATACACCTACAATTTGAAGTGAACTGTATACATGTAGCTGCAAATTTTTAAAAACTCATGATAAGCTTGCAATTTAGAATAAACTATGTAGGTATACAGGTATGGATGAAAAACTACAAGTAAATAAGAGCTCACGGAGCTAGAATTCCAAACGGTAGTGATTCCACAGTTTATGGTATGATTCAAATAAAGATGAACTAATAAATAATAAAAAAAATGACCTTTTGTTCTCGACTAAACTGACAAATTCTTTTTTCTTAAATTGCCTTGTAATTTCAAAACTCGTTTGTCTGGGTTGTAAATTTTTTTTGGTAAAAAACATACAGAAGTATACATATATACATAGAAGCGGAGTTATGTAACCTCTTTAAAATGTAAGATTTTATTTCTTGATGGAAAATCCAATCCATTAAATGTATTTAACATCATTTTTCTCTAGAAAACTAAGTTTTATTCTCATCAAGTATGTTTATGGGTCACATTTGTTCAAAAATATAAATATTTATGTGTAAATTATGAAAAACTCTTATATCCATGTACACATTTATTAAAATATAATAATACTTTATAGAATTATTTACTCATGTAGTAATGATATTTTGGATGTTTAGATGTCAAAAATCTTACTTTAAAATTGATATTTTAGCAATTTTCATAATTTACACATGAATATATATATATTCTAACAAATGTGACCCATAAATATACTTGATTGAGATGAAATTTGGTTCCCTAGATAAACAAATGATGTTAAATACAATGGATGAATTGAAGTTTTCATCAAAAATCAGAATCTTAGATTTTAAAGAGGTTACATATCTTCACAACCTTAGAATATATATATAGAGAGAGAGAGAGAGAATGAGTGATAGTCAAGTCAAGTGCAGTGGCGTCAAAATGGGCCCCAGATAATGATAAAATTATTATCTACTCCACCCATTGTATTTAGAATATTATATTCTATTACCATATCAATTTTCATCCCAAACGGATATGTGTATGAACTTCATCTAAAAATAGTAAAAATTTAACATAATAAAATAATTTGATGTAAATAACAAATTTTAAGTAGTTTTTTCGACATGTTAACCATTTGTTATAAAATTTATATATAGATAAATGATTGTATAAAGTTTTATTGTATTTTAATATGTGTGGAGCTCTTTTTGGGCAAATGTATTGCTGTTCCGATACATTCTAATAGAGAAATATTCAGGTGCAGCGTAATCATAAAATTATAATCTACTCTACCCATTGTATTTAAAATAATGTATTCTATTACTATCCTAATTTTTATCCTAATTAGATATGTATATGGATCCCACCTGAAAATGGTACAAATTCAACGTAATAAAATAGTTTGATGTAAATAATAATTTTAAAGTGATTTTTTCAACATGTAAACCATTTGCTATAAAATTTACATATGGATAAATGATTGTATAAAGTTTCATAGTATTTTAATATGCGTGGGGCCCTTTTTTGGGCAACTAAACCTTATATATATGAAAGTCGTTCCAGTGCAGCGCAACTACACCCAAACAGTGGTGCAATTGCCCAAAAATGGGCCCCACACATATTAAAATGCAAGAAAACTTTATACAATCAATTATCCATATATAAATCGTACTTTAGACAGTTTAGATGTTGAAAATACCACTTGAAGCTTGATATTTACATTAAATTATTTTGTTAAGTTGATTTTGCACTATTTTCAGATGGGGTTCATACACATATCCAATTGGGATGAAAATTGATATGGTAATAGAATATATTATTCTCAATACAATTGGTGGAGTAGATTATAATTTTATGATCTTGTGGGGCCCGTTTTGGCGAAAATAGTACTTTAAAATTGATATTTTAACATTTTTCATAATTTGGACATGAATAATGCATTTTCTAATGAATGTGACCTATAACATATTTGATTTAGATAAAACTTGATTTTCTAGATAAACAAATAATGTTAAATACAATGAATGGATTATATTTTCAATCAAAGATCAAAATCTTAGATTTTGAAGGAGTTACATAGGTTTATTTCTATGTAATCTGGTTACATAAATGCAAAACCCTATACATATGGGTTATATTCAGGTGCAACGCACCTGCATCATAATTATGGTGCAGATGTCTCAAAATGGGCTCACATGATCATAAAAATGTAATCTACTCCGTGCATTGTATTTAAAATGATGTCTTTTGTTACAGTACCAATTTTCATCTTAATTAGATATGTGTGTGTATATATATATATGAGAAATTTAAATTCAAGTTTCTCATGTAGGAGATAGGACCAACCATTGTCGTCAAAGCCAAATTCGGACCGACCGATTCAGCCCATTCCACCGTGAACCGGTCGACTGACCAGCTTGTTTAGGAGAGTTTTCTTTATTTATTAGTGAAAGATCTATTCATTACATTGATACATGTTGTTAAACATTTTATGTATTGCTTTTTAAATTAATTTTGGACCACACGCCTCGCCCATTTTAACTCCATTCGGTCTTAATAATGTTGGGCCAACAGGCCCGCGGGTTCTGCGTAGCTCTGGGCCTTAGAAAAGCTTCTGGGGGTCGAGCTAATTAGTATTCCAATATCAACCTCCCTTTTCCTCCTCTTTCCTTTTCCGATAGCATTTGAGAGGCAAAATTTATTCGGGAAGAAATAATCTTGCCAATGTATGGACTTGTAAATATATTTTAATTATTTTACCGAATTCTTATTTATTCATTTACCTACCTAGGTTATGAATATATAAATCAATCACTTTATGTTCAAAAAATGTATCCATTTTAACGTTCCATGTTAATTTTATTTGTCAAATTAACATTATTTGTAAAAATTATTTATTTTAGTTTAAGGTTTATCGTAAATACGCCCACTGCTTTCGACAAAAAACAAAAATACTAATACTCGTCTTTTTTAAAAAATGCAAAATATACCACAAGGTACATTTGATAAATATATCATTATATATTGTCTATTAACCTCTAATTAAAATGTGAAACCATGACTTTGAATGATATGACTGTCACAGCCGCATAATACTCCCGAATTAAAACGCTTTTGGCAATTAAGGTGGAGATTTCATCATTGTCTGGAAATGGCCCCCACGTTGATATATCCTCAAATCAAATTGATCACATCTACACATTGCATTTTGAAAATGTTGTTGGAATTATATTACTCATGAACATGGTTAATTTGCTTTAAAGAAGAACAGTAAGAATTTGACTACAATACAAAAGTTTCCAATCCGATTCTCTAAAGCCTAACATCTTTTTTCCAAGACCAAAACATATGGCTAATGCCTAAAGCTGCTCTAAGAAAGAAAACTACCTCAAGTTACTTCAATACAACCCTTTAAAATTTTAATTAATTAGATAATCCATTGGGAACTTTTCCATTAATTTTTTCTATTAGCCATTTTAATCCCAAGTGAAAGTGATGTACACATCACAACCAAATAAGAAAATAAAAGAACTGCATAAAATAAAAGATCAAAAAACCACGCGGATTGCTGCCATTTTCTTCATTTTCTAGAGTTTTCAAAGTGTGAAATCTTATCGTTTGTCCTTGATGGCTAAGATTCCCATAATAATTATGGTATTGATCACTTAAACGTGATGTATTAGCATGTGTTTTCTTTTGAAACTCACATTACCTATCTACCTATACACTCATACCCATAAATTCTCAATCCTTCATATGATTCTAATTCATTTGAGTCATGTTATATTATTTTGTTGAAATCATGTTGTTACTTATCTAAGATATCATAAAAATACCTACTTTTCCTAATCTAAGTACTCGAATTGTGAAAGATATTCAGTTATCAAACCTTTAATTAGGGGTGAGAATTGGGCCGGGTCGACCCGTGACCTGACTTTGACTCGACCCATTTTTAGTTTGGTAAAATTAATATATTTTTTACCCGGTATAGGGATGGGTTAGAAATTTTGACCCGAATTCAAAAGTAGGGTCGAGGTGAATCGACTATATCCTAACCCGAAGAGTCCGACTTGCCCTGCATATATTAATTTATCAAAATGTATAAGCTTATGTTTAAATATTATTATTATTTTCTTTCGAAATTCTCACTTTTTTATAATCAACTCTATCAAAAATAGAATAATCAATTTATTTAAAAAGCAATATAAGATAAAAAAATTTGTACATATATAACCCTTATGTGTAATCGTGTATTAACCTACCGTAATAAACTTATACTATATTTTTAAATATTTTTTTCTTAATTATGTGTTTTTTAATATACCTACAACATTGTGGGCGTTGTAGATATAAGAGAAATTTTCAAATATTCTGTTTTCTTTTGAAACTCATATTACCTATCTACCTATATATACGCTTTGACCCATAGATTCTCAATCCTTCATCCCATGATTCTAATTCATTTGACTCATGTTATAGTATTTTGTCGAAATGATGTTGTTACTTATCTACGATATCATAAAAATACCTACTTTTCCTTATCTAAGTACTCAAATCGTGAAAGATATTCAGTTATCAAACCTTTAATATCCATGCAAACCGACCAAAATGTTCTCATTTCTTTTTTAATATCCATGCAAACCGACCAAAATGTTCTCATTTCTTTTTGTAAGATTCCTGTTACGACTACGGGAAGTTGCTAGAGACGTGGGGACTAACCCACGTTGGAAACGTCAAGAAAGGTCTATTAGGTATGGACACGACATGCCACATCTAAAAAAAAAAAATTATAAGAAAGAAGGAAGATGCATTTAATTTGTTACACCTGCTTATGTGAGTATGGAAGCCTCCAATGTTATCCTTTATTTTATAATATTAAAATATTTTTTTGAAAAATCTAAATTATTTATCGTGTTTATCCGTATCTATTTATTTAAGATTTCAAAACTATGTACATTGGAAACTTATATATTACATTTATATAATACATTTTTCAAAAATTTTAATGACTATATATTCGCTCTCAGAAGATACTATTTTTTTAAAAAATATAAACTTTTAATAAAAATAATTTTTGGTGGCTTAGAAAACAAGATGTGTTAAACAGGATCAATGGTTTCGATTTAAAGAATATATTTTAATATTTAAAAATCAAGGGTAAACAAAGAGACTTCCATCCTTACATAAGAATTAAATTAATTATTCTTTAATTTGAACTTATCTTGATATAATCTGATGTTTTCATTATTTGGTTTTCTATATTCACTATGTCGGTAAATTCGATCTTTGATTGAAAATTTTGGTGGGATATAACGACCATAACATTGTAGATTATCTTTAAAGTTCAGTTCCACTTCAGCGGAGCCGACTTCGATGGCATCCACTTACGATAAAAATCGAAGTTTAACTGTTGATATTGTTTAAAATCATTTATTCCATCATTATCAATAATTATTTAAATCCAGATTTTAGGTAGGTCTACACTTTTAAAAGTATATAATTAGATGTAAATTATAAAGCTACTTAGGTCCATTCGTACATACATCAAAACAATATAATAATAATAATATATAAAAGCATTTAGAATTCACAAATTAAGAATGTTTTAAATGGTTTGCATAATGAATTAACAACGTTAAACTTAATAAATAAGAGAAAATAATTTTATTAAATTGGTTTTACACATTTATTTAAATGTGGGTCATCAGCATCTTCGACTGGGATGAACAAATGATTCAGCTTGTATGGACTGTAAATCCATCGGAGTAGATGTCATCTTTCCTATGTAATGACTTGCATTTACTGAATAAAATTAGGATTAGGGAACTTTTCTGTCAAGATTTGAAGCCTAAACCTTCTGTATTTTAGACGGACTCTTTGTCAGCCGTGCTAGCCGTGTGCTGGCTGGAGAAGTAAATTTTATATCATCATTAAAGTAGGCTATATTTTAATGGGTTGAATTGGGTTTACTTCATACGCAACCCGTCTTTTGAACCGCATGATTTGATTATATTTTGTATGGTCCAGGTGGAAATCTAAACAAGATAATTTAATATGATTGGTTTGGATCTCACTATCATAGGCTTAAAATATTTCCCATTAAAGAGATATTAAATGCATAGATTACCACTGATAAGTATTACAATGGACTTACTTGACGAGTTAGCTCAGCTTATTCAACGGGCAATATAAAAAACTTACGGTCAATGATGCACATTTAATTGCATGTGTAATGGCAATGGTAATCAAGTTCTTCATTCTTTAGCATCCAGAATAATTTTTCTAATAAAAATCGGTCCATGCCGGGATAAGATAATTTACAAAAATATCTATGTAGTTTCACCATAATTATAAATATATCCACGACATTATAACATCATTACTGCACCATTACCATGTTGATATATTTGCAGAGGTTTGCAAATTACATGGGTATATTTACAAAAACTAAATATATCCACTTAATTTTCAAAATTACAAATATATCCATATAGTTTATATATCTTTGCAAATATACTCACATCTTGACGATACAGTAATGATGCCATAATGACGTAGGTATATTTATAATTATGGTTAAACCATGTTGGGTAATTTGTAATTTCTAAAATTATGTAAGTATACTTGCAACTATGATCAAATTAAGTGGGTGTATTTGTAAATCACCGCCTAGAATATTAATAACAATTTTGTGTGGCAAGAGAATCCACACGATTGTTTATATAAACTACAATGTCAATGCTAGTTAATTTCCTTTAACAAATGAAACTGTCTTTGTTAATTGGATTACCATGCAGTAGACGGCTAAACGTGCAACTCAGGCCGGGTTGTACTGGGTTTGAGTGAACTCAAATCCTAAGCCTACCGGGTTCATGTCAACTCAAACCCAAACCCTAATATTAGAATTCGGGTTCGGGTTGGGCTGGAGTTAATTTCAGTCTTGGTTTTGGATTAAAATTCAAGTTACTCTCAAACTAATCGAAGTTAAAATTATCGATAAAGATAACAAATTTTTTAAATATTATTGCATTAATACATAAATAATTTACATGTGAATATATTTATGTGTCCTATGATATTTTTGGTTTTGATAAAAATTAGTCTTTTAATTAAAAGATAATTCTAACTACAACGAACATAATTAATTTATACATAACAATCAAAGTAATTTTATGAAAAAAATCAAGCTAAGAAAAATAAATAAGATTACATGAAATCACTTTCTAAATTTTATAAAAGTGATAATATATATCTCATAACTAATTAGTATATATGCAATAACTTTAAAGAGTTGGTATATTTATAATTATTTATAAATAAAGTTAATTTAGATATAATATATTCAACTTTTATCAACAAAGGTATACAATATTTAGGTTTTACTATGAACATTTAATAATTTAATTATGTTATGATTATCTGGAATAACTTTTATCTCAATTATAATTGAAATACTTAGTATATAAACACAATTATTTTAATAAATTATGAAGAATAACGGGTTTGGACAGGGTCGGGTTTTGGTACCTGGTTGGTGCAAACTCGATATTAGTTTCTGGTTTTTTTAGGTCGGGTTGAAACGGGTTTAATTTGAAAAAAATTTCAAAAATAAAACCTAAATTTGATTTTAAAACAGTGTCGAGTACGCGTGTTCGAATGAGAGCTTTTGTTTTCCCATTTATTAGGTGGCAGTTTATTCAGATGGGGTTTTTTGTCTCAGGAGTAATATTTGGGAGCACGTCATCTCCTTACTACAAATTGTACTGTAACAGAAAATGAGATGTAAATATACATTAATTAAAAAAATAAAAGTGCGTTCTTTCCTGTACTACATGATGTCCCATATTGGAACGTCAGTGTGGGTTAGTTATGCAAAGAGATCATTTTATTATTAAAAAAAATTGCATGCGTGAAATCAAATAATGGAACTATTTGTATGGTCCCTTACGGGTCAACTTATTATAATAAAAGGGGCTTTTGAATTTGTACCTGAATAGTTTGGGTGAAATTATAATTGAATTATGATTTTTCAAATTGTACTATACCCACACAGTTTGTATAAAATTGTATTTGTGCCAGTTTTATTAAAAAAATTTAAAAATAATACAAACCCTTAATAAAATTATTAAATATAAGAAATTATCTTTAAAATACAAAAAAATTATTTTTGAAATATTACTTACATTCAATAGATCTATTTAGCGTGAGGAATATTGGATCTATTTATTATAAGTAATATTTATAAAAAATAAATTTTTATATTTTGAAGATAATTTCTTTTGCATAGACATTCTCATCAAGTTTAATCTTTAACAAAAGTGATGCACGTACGATTTGAGGTGAACTATAGCCGCAATTTTTTAAAAACTCATGATAAGCTTGCAATTTAGCATAAACTATATAGGCATATAGGTATGGATGAAAAACTACAAGTAAATAAGTACTTACGGAGCTAGAATTCCAAATGATAGTGATTCTACTGTTTTTGGTATGATTGAAATAAAGATGAACTAATAAATAAAAAAAAAGTAAAGATGAACCTTTGTTTTCGACTAACTGACAATTTTTTTTAAGAACAAAATGCCTTGTACTTTTAAAACTCGCTTGTGTGGGTTGTAAAAATTTGTTTTTTTGTTAAAAAAATATAAGAAGTAAACCAGTAGACTGACCAGTAGAGGTGCAACCCAAGCTCATGGAACTCGACCTCAACCCTAACCCAAACCCTAACCATATTTGTAAAACATCAACTCTAACTCTAACTCTATTTGTAAAACCTAAACTCTAACCCTATTTTTGAAAATCGAGTTCAGGTTGAGTTTGGGTTCGAATTTATGTTGATGAATTTACATTTTATTTAAAAGTGATAAGTTTAGAATTTCATATAAATAAATAATAATAACAATTCATGTAAGTAAACATAATAATAAATAATCAAACTACATTTTTTAAAATATACTAATATAAAAATATTTTTAGAAAAAATTTAACATAAAAAATAAGATAAAGGAAGAAAATTAATAAGTGTAAAAGTAAATGATAGAAATAAAAAATAAATATAAATGGAAATAATATACTTTATTTATAATAAAATTACAATATGCCAAACATATATTCAAATTAGATATAATAACATAAAATATGAAGAATATAAATCAATATTGTTTAAATAGTATGTATATAATATATTTTATAATAAATATAAAATGGGAATCGGGCTCGGGTTCTTTGGGTTCGGGTTCACTTGAACCATAACCCTATCATGTTTACAAATCGGGTTCTACGGGCTCAGGTTACAAAAAAATGAATTTAACACCGTTCAAAATAGGGTTGAGGCTCAACTCGGCCCAAGTTGCACCCTTACTGACCAGCTTGTTTAAGAAAGTTTAATTAATTTATTAGTTAAAGATCTATTCATTAGATTGATACATGCTGTTAAACATTTTAAATTAGAATTATATTGCTTTTTAAATTAATTTTGAAAAAAAATTATATTACCACACGCCCCACCCCTTTTAACTCCATTCCGGTCTTAATAAGGTTGGGCCAACAGGCCCGCGGGTTCTGAGTAGCTCGGGGCCTTAGAAAAGCTTCTGGGGGTCTAGCTAATTAGAATTCCAAAATCAACTTCCCTCTTCCTTCTCTTTCCTTTTCCACAGTACATTTGAGAGGCAACAATTATTCCGGAAGAAATAATCTTGCCCATGTACAGACTTGTAAATATATTTTAATTATTTTACCGAATTCTTATTATTCATTTACCTACCTCGGTTATGAATATATAAATCAATCACTTTATGTTCAAAAAATGTATCCATTTTAACGTTCCACGTTAATTTTATCTGTCAAATTAGCATTACTTGTAAAAATTATTTATTTAGTTTAGGGGTTTATCCCAAATCTACTCACTACTTTCGACAAAAAAACAAAAATACTAATACTGGCTTTTTTAAAAAAATGCAAAATATACCACAGCGTGCATTTGATAAAATATTTCATTGCATATATTGTCTATTAACCTCTAGTTAAAATGTAAGCTATTACCAATAGCCTTAAAAAGGAAGTTGATGAGGCCCAAATTCGCCAGTTGCGCTAATTGGACAAGAGGCAAAGAGTTTTTATGTGGAAAGAGCACACAAAGATCTTAAAAAATTGGAAAAATATATTTTCACTATCTGTCAAGAGAAGAGCATAACCATGTTTTAATTAAGGTTTGGGGAGAAGAGGCATGCATTGGAGTAGAAGAAAGAGGGAGAGGTTCCGTGTCTCTGTCTTAGAGGGAAGAACCACCCCAAAACTTTTTTTTTTTTTTTTTTTTCAACTTCTCTTTGTATGCGCCTCTTTTACCAATTGAAGATTGCCTTATCAACTACAAAATGGATTGCTACCAAGCGATATGCTTAAATGCACCTGGGCGCACTTATACTTGGTGCACGCGCTGCATTTAACTCATTTTTTATTTTTATGAATTTTTTAATAAAACTATTAGTTTAAGTATATTTAGCATGTGTATTAATTTTTGTATCAATTTTTACCATTTTATTTGTAGATTTTTTTTAGATTTTTAAAATCATTAGCATTGTTAGTAATTTAAAATTACTTAAATGCCACTGAATTTAAAAATTCAAAAAAATCTACAAATAAAATGGTAAAAATTTGGGAGAGAGATGAGGAAAGGGAAAATTTTGGCTTTGAGATTTTTGAGCAAGACAATTTTTTTTTATTTTTTAAGTGAAGAAAAAGGAGAGCTAGCTTTTGAAAGAAGGATTTTGTTTCTAAGTAATGTAAGTTGATGCTTTTGTATTTGTTGAGAAATTTCATAGAAATTTATTTAAGTTCCTTGAAATTAGAAATTTGAGAATTTTTGTGGTATTCTAAAATTTTTATACCTAGTCTTGACACATGGAATTATATATATTTGTGTTAAACGGTAGGTTTAAGAATGATATTTTTATTGTTAAATCCACAAATATTTAATATTATTTCTCAAATTCGATCTATAAAATATATATAAGCTTAATATAATTTTTCTAAAGAAAAAAATTTGAAATTAACAGTTTAGGGGAGCATACATTACTGCCCTACCCAACGGAGAAAAAGGAGAAGTGTTTTTATGATTTTTTGATAATTTTAGAAAAGGCACTCTAAATATCGGAAATTTTAAATGAGTTCAGGTTACGTAAATTGAAAAAAGAAAGGCCTTTCCTTTGGTATTAGGCTTGATTTAATCGGGCCTAGAAATTTCGTTTGGCCTTATAGCCACTAGATCATGATTATCCAAAGTAAGCTAGCCTGGAGAGCTCAATAGAGGTGGACTGAGTGGGTTGGCCTTGTAAAACCCAACAAAAAAGTCTTACTAGAGCCTAGGTAGACTTGAACCCAATTAAAAGCCCATAATAGGGTTAACTGGTCGGTCTAGGAGTTAACCCACAAACCAGGGCCTGTTATGCCACGTGGTGCATTATGAGTTTAGAATTGTTTTTATTATATCTTTTGTTTTAAACTCTGATTTGAATTATCTAATAGTCGATTTCTTTGTTTTTGGGATATTCTGGATCTTGTAGATGGATCGGATCCATCATCAAAAGTCACAATGATAAGGTTTTGGTGGCAACAGTGTGAAAAATGATCAATCACTGGTTTGTGGCCCACCTAATATGCAATTTCATGTGGTTTATATGTTGGCTAAGAGATGAATTAACTACACTAGATTTTGCGATAATTAGAAGAGTATATAAGCATTTCTACATTTTAGAAAATTAATATACTTATTATACATCTTTTTTGCAACTTACTGAGTTTTACTCATTTTTAATGTTTTGAAATTGTCCCGCAAATAAGATAGCTAGTGAATTATGATGGCTTTATCTTGAAGTTTATAGAGCATACATTTATTGTTTATTTGAATTTTGAACTTGAATTTGGGGTGTAATAAGGTTATACAATATTTACCAACATTTGATGGTTTTGGAGTTTATAACTATTGTTTTTCCTTCATACTAGTATCATGATTTAAACTTTGCACAACATGTGATGAATCTTGATAGTTAACTTCCGACCCCAAATTCAATGTGCAAATTTTTTTTTGACTTTGGGATCCAATTGATATAAAGCAACATCATGTGTAGAAAAAAAGGGCTCAAGATAATGCGTAAAGGAAGTAATTAGTAATTTTTGATAAATGTTATTCATGAAACTTACATCATGCTTCCATATTTTTTAGATAATGGCATGTATCAAGACCACCGCTAGAAGAATCACATTTGATTCAAAAATAGAAGAAAATCTCTCACTCTACCAAAAGGTGGATATGTTACTCATGATAGTATGAGATATTCAATATGCAATGCGACGACAACAACCCGCACCACCACGAAGGATGTTTGGAATACATACTCAAAAGAGGAATCTCAATAGAAACATACTGAGACGGATTCCCCTCAGCCTGCAAGAGATTCACATAAGGTAGTGTTGGTACCTCAATGCAAGTTGACTCCTTTTCAAGCTATTCCACAAAGGCTTGTGGTCCAAGTGTCATCGCCTTTGCCGAATCGCAATGTCGGAGCTAGAAAGAGATATGTCCTAAATGAGAGGGTAAACAATCTCACTCTTAAAGAGACCTCTAAGGAGTTGATGGTAGGAACAGATGATATCATCTATAAAATGATGAAGGGACCGGAACCTTTGATAAATACCATAAAAAAGAGAGTCGAAAAGAAGCCAAGGAAGGGGATGAAACGTGTGGGCACTTCTACTAACAGAGGAGCACCTAAGTAATGCTCTTTTTTTTAGGAGAGTTCATCCTACACCTTGCAAGTTTCGCTAGGTGTGCTTTAACTGTAAGGCAAAAGATAATCTATTGGGGAATTGTTCAGTGAAAGAAACTATCTACCACAAGTGCAAAGGGACGGGTCATACTAAGTGAAAGTGCCCTAGCAAGTGGACAAAAGAGAATTTTTCTTTCTTCTTTTTAGATGAAAGAATTTGAGTTTAATTTGATTGTTATTTAAAATTGATGGATTATTATTTAAACTACTAGTTGATTTAAATCAATAAATGTTATTTTTTCTTTTGAAATTGCAGATTAATGTTTTATTGGTTTATGTTTGTGATTGAATTGCAATAGAAAAAATAACAACTAATGAGAGTGTGCCTCGGGTTGGAGATGATTTTGACCAACAAGGTTTGGCATGCCAGGTTGGAATTAGGACATCTGCACAAAATATGCAAGAAAATAATTCTAACCTGGTTAGAAGTGCTTTTGAGATGGAAATCTTAAAAAGCTACATATGTTGAAATAAAAAATTAAAAACTTAGCTCGACAAAAGAACGACAGTCTTTTAAGACAAACCGCTAGAGAATCCAATCAAGAAACAACAAAAGAGAAAAATGCAACTCGTATTCAACATAATATCTAAGAAAAATGAGATAAAGAGGGATGTAGAAAGAGTGATGCTTGATGTCTCTCTAGAAAAGAGAGAGTAAGATAAGATTCAGTGGATGTTCATCGCATGAACCCTCCCTCCTTTTGGGGGGGGGGTGAGATAGTATTATGGTGGAAAATTAGATAAAAAGTATCAGCAAGATCTTAGACTTTCTTGAGTGCAAAGATAAGTAAAAAGTACAATTTGCTATCTTTAAGTTGGAAGGAAATGTGTATAAACAGTGGAAATCTAAGGAAAGGGTTTTTAAAAGTAAGAAATAAACCATAATTGGGAAAATTTTATGGATGCTTTCTTTGAAAAAAAATTTCCCCCACCAGTTCGTCTAGCTAAAGCCAAGGAGTTGGCTGACTTAATGTCAGGGAAGTATGTCTATTGCAGAATGTGAGAACAAGTTTTCTTTACTCTTTCATTTTTCCCTTAATGTTATCATCGACGATGAGGTGAAAAAGCGTAAGTTCAAAGATAGTCTTACAAAAGGCAATAGATGAAGGGTTATATCTTTCTATTACTTTACCTATGGAGAGTTCGTTAAGAAGGCATTATGGGTAGAGGATGATGCTAAAGAATTACTTTGTCTGTTCAAGAAACAAAAGGGGGCAAGGAAGTAGAAGAACCCTCAACAAAGAAGTCATTAAGATCGAAATTCACACCTGGGCAGAAGGGAAAGCATATTAAAAAGATTATTCTCTGAAAGAATTAGAAATGTAAGACTTGCAATAGATTTCCCTTGAGAGAATGTCATTTCACTCGGGTGGCATGCTTCAAATATGGTCAAATGGGGCACTTAATCACGAGAATGCACTAAAGCAATAGTATATTATAAACATGGTGAGTCGAGGCATATTGCTAAGCATTGTCCTCATCTCAATATATTGCAGAACTAAGGACAATAGAATCAAACCCAAACTCAATCATCGGGCAAACCCGCAATACCAAGGCAAATGGGTAATTAACCACATAATACAAGAGCTCAAGCATTGGTGCATGCACTCAACCCCAGACAAGAGCACATTTTCAAAAGTATGATTACTAGTGTTACTCATGTCTTTGATTTTTATGCACATACTTTATTCGACACAGATGCCACTAAATTTTTTATTATAACTAGATTTGTTAATGAACACAACTTGCATTATCGTTTCTTAGGTAGTGAATTAGAAATAATTTCACCCGCTAGTGGGAGCTTATTGGTAGATAGAATGTGTCCCTTCAATTCAATTATGATAAAAAAAAAACAACCTTACCAATAGATTTTATATCAATGCCCATGAAAGATTTAGATGTTATATTGGACATAAATTGGCTAAGGAAGTAGGTTATAGTGGTCAACTTACAAACCCAAAGTATTATAATTAAGACACTTGATCAGCGTGAGATAGTATTTAAAGGTACTCACAAAAAATTGTCTCATTTAGTAATAACTCTTGAAGCAGTTAGGATGATGCAACAATAACGGTAGAGCCAAAAGAAACAAAGTTAGAGGATACACCAGTAGTATATGAGTTTCCCGATGTCTTTCCAAAAGATTTATCCGGATTACCACCAGATAAAGAAACTGACTTTGTAGTGGACTTAGTTCCAGAAGCAAGTCTTATTTCTAAGTCTCCTTATCGAATAACCCTGGCAGAATTATGTGAACTAAAAGACAAGTTAGAAGAGTTGCTAGAATTGTGTTTTATTCACTCAAGTGTGTCACCGAGAGAAGCCCTTGTTTTCTTTGTGAGAAAAAATATAGTAGTATGAGACTATACATTAATTATAGAGAATTGAATAATGTGACTATTAAAAATAAATATCCTTTACCATGCATAGATGATTTGTTTGACCAATTATAATGAGCGACTGTCTTTTCAAAAATATATTTGCACTCCAGGTATCATCAATTAAAAATTCAAAAAGAAGACATACTCAAAACAACTTTTTGGACTCGATCTGGTCACTATGAATTTATGGTGACGCCTTTTGAGATGACAAATGTACCCGTTGCATCCATGCATTTGAGGAATAGGGTATTTCATCAATATCTAGATAAATGTGTGGTATTTTTTATTGATAACATTCTAGTATATTCTAGAAATAATGAAGAACACATAAAGTAACTTAGATACGTGTTACAAGTCATAAGAGAGAATAAGTTATGGGACAAGCTAAAAAAGTGTGAATTTTAGCTTAACAGTGTAACTTTTCTAGAATATATAATCAATGAAAAATGCATTTCGATAGATCTGTAGAAAGTTGAAACAGTAGTTAAATGGGAAAGACCCACTACTGTTACTAAAGTATGTAGTTTTTTGCACAAAAAAGGTCAAATTTATATGGATAAGCGAATATGAAATAAGTTTTTAAGAATTGAAAAATCGTCTCACCACTGCACTAGTATTAGCTTTACTAGTCAATGAAGAAGATTATGTCGTATACCATGATGCATCTTGAAAAGGTTTGAATTGTGTACTCATGCAGCGAAGTAGAGTCATAACCTATGCTTCAAGACAATAGAAGCCTTATGAGCAAAATTATCCTACTCATGATTTAGAATTAACCACTATAGTGATTGCTCTTAAATGATGATGACATTACTTGTACGAAGAAAGATCAGAGATCTTCACAGATCATAAAAATTTAAAATATATTTTTACTCAAAAAGAATTAAATTTCCAATAAAAAAGATAGATAGAATTATTGAAAGATTACGACTTCACAATTCAATACCACCTGGAAAGGCCAATGTGATACCGGATGCATTGAGTTGTAAAGCATGTATGAGTGCAACTTTGATTACCAAACAACAAAAGTTAATCAAAGAATTAGAAAATTTGATACTAGAATTTATAACTTCTAAGGAGGTTATTCACGTACATGCATTGAAGATACAATCAACATTAGTTAATGGAATAAAGCAAGCATACAAACAAGAAAAGATCATTTCATTAGTCTTAGAAAAATTAAAGAAAGGTGAAACATCCAAGTTTCAACTAAATAAGGATGGAACATTGTTGTTTGATGAACCGCATACATGTCTAATTAAAATATTCGTTTTATACAAGTATCGTGTCGATCAAGTAATAAAGAGAAAATAGAGTATTTTTCTCATGAGGATTATGTTAAATGGATTAGTAATTTAAAATTCAATTGTCTAAAGTGAATTGGTAAATTAAGTGAAATTGTATTTGAAGAATGAAATTGAACTAAACCAAATTAAACAGAAAATAGCCAAAACGAGACAACTATTGATGAGATTGTCTTAAGATGATTAAGATGGATGTGAGTATGAATTTATTAACTCATAGTTATGTTAAATTGGTTCATTTTTAAATTACTTGTACAGAAATTACTAACCTAGGTTCATTTATATTTATATATATTTTTTAACACATACAAATATAACTCTATTTTAGTTACTTGCTATGTTCTCATGCAACAGGGTCAAATAAGGCTAATAACCAAATAACCTAATCAAGATTATACAGGGGCAATAGGGATATTCTTGTCCATATTAAATTCAACTTAATATAGTAGCTAGAAACCTATGCCTTATATATAGATCTCATCCAAATCCCATTTTTTCCAAGCATGAATCTGAATATTAAATTAATCTACTAAGTTGCAAAACTTTAAATACATTAAACATGATATATAAGGGTAAGCAGCAAAAGCTACGACACAACTATTTTCTCATTCAAGTACAAGGAAACCAAATAACATAATTTATAATGTCAATTATTCTATATCTCCCACTACAGGAAGATTCGGCCTATAAACATCACTTTAAATCCTTTTAAAATCAAGATTATAATCAAACCAAGAAAGGAGAATAACAAAAATAAAGAGAGATATGAGAAGAGGAGATGAAGCTATATAGGTTTTGCAATGATAGCTTGTACCTCCACTTGCTCTTTCTCCTAGCTTGAAGCCTTAGTTTTTCTCCCCCATTCCCAATAGCATGAGTCCTCGGAGTTGTTCTCTTGAAATCCTAAAAGAAATATTTATAACCTCCTCAGTTGGAGCTTCACACGTATGAAAATTTTCACATAAGCACCTTCGTGGCTACAACTGTGGCGCTCCTGGATAGCATGGTGGTGCAATTTCTTAAGGTTGTGGATCTGATGGTCACAACCATCACCTTGCTAGTGCTAGATTCACACTTGAAAGCTCTAAGTGATTTCTCTCTCATTTAATCATCTTTTTACCTTAAATTTGCATGGGAATTGCCCTCTTTTTCCTATAACAAAAAGTAAAAATAAGTAAATGCATTCTAAAATAATCAAATGAAATTAAAACAACCAAGATGAGATGAATTTTAACTAGATGAAACCTAAAATGCATGAAAATGATGCAAAATGTAAGAATTACATAAATGGTAAAAACTAATGCAAAACCTATGCAAATTTACCTTTTGAACTCGCATTCCAAATGAGTGCAAAATGAGTCTTGATTGTTCCAAAAAAGGTTGCCAGTTCCGAGAGATAAAGGGTTATGACAGGAACTGCTAGAGGAAGCCCCCCAAACAAAATTTTCCATACATCCTAGTAGTACCAAGATGTATCAAGACATTCATCAGAGTTATTAGTAGACAAGAATGAGAGTTGAAGTTGCTCAATTTGTAGCTCAGTGTCTAGTATGTCAATAGGTAATAGTTGATCATCAGAAACAAGCTGGGTTATTATGACCTTTGGACATCTCAGAATAGAAGTGGAAGCATATCACAACGGATTTTATGATAGCCCTACTAAGAACCAAAACTAGGTGTGATGCTATTTGGGTAATAGTAGATAGATTAACTAAGCCTGCTCATTTCCTATCATATATAACGAAAGATAGAATGGATCAAATGGAAAAGTTATACCTAAGAGAAATAATTAGGTTACACGGAGTGTCAATTTTCATTGCATCAAACAGAAACGGCAGATTTGTCTCCAACTATTGGCAAAAGTTATAGTCTACAATGAGTACAAAGTTATGCCTTAGTACAGTGTATCATCCTAAATCAGATGGCCAATCTGAAAGAGTAATCCGAATTTTAAAAGATTTTTTACGCTCTTGTGCAATAGATTTTGGTGGATCTTGGCAAAATCATCTAGCTATGGTAGAATTTTCTTATAATAATAATCATCAAGCAAATATAGGGATAACTCCATTTGAAGCATTATATCACCCCAGTATACTGGGAAGAAATATGAACCCAAAAGATAAGGACCCTTAAGTTAATTGAGGAAGTTGCAGAGTCTATCAAGACAATGAAAAAATGATTATTGATAGCTCAGACCAATAAAAAGAGTATGCATATGGCAAGAGAAAAGACTTACCATTTGCAGTAGGTGAGCATGTGCTTCTAAAAATCTCTCCAATAAAAAAAGTGATGTGTTTTAGCTTCAAAGGAAAGTTAAGTCCTAGATGTATTGGTCCCTTTGAGATATTAGAAGTGAGAAAAGCAATTGAAAAAAAGGTGTATCAAATAAGTTTTGGTTCAATGGAGTCACTACAGTGAGAATGAAGCCACATGGGAACTTGAGGAAGAGATTAAAAGGTTAAACCCAACTTTATTTATAACCAGTTCTTAGATAAAATGAAGTTTGGATGACGAAACTTTTTATAAGGGGTGAGAGATGTAATATATGGTCCCAAAAATAATATGTCCAACTTAGCATCTTTGATGGCAAGTTGACTTCTTGACCATTAAATTTTTTACCATAGAAATTTATGGGTAAAATTCCTATTTTTAGAAAATAGTGTTAGAAATAAAAGTTTGCTTCTCCTCTGAGTAAGTGGGTCTCACATACCAACCAATCCACAAGATTTTCCAAAAATTCTCTCGTAAAACTTTCTATTTTTATATGTTATTCTCGTAGCTCCATGCATTACACTTGGGCAGCGCACATTAGACATAATAACCGGAGGAGTAATGTTAGGAAAGTTATAAAATGGAGAGATGAATGAGGAAGGAGAAGGATTTGGCTTTGAGATTTTTTAGCGAGATAAAATTGGTTTTCTTTTGAAATGAAGAAAAACGAGAACTAGCTTTTGAAAGAAGGATTTGAATATAGGTAGATGCATTTTTATTTGTTGAAAAATTTCATAGAAATTTATTTAAGTTCCTTGAAATTAGAAACATGAGAATTTTTGTGGTATATATTTTTTGTTAAATGGTGGGTTTAAGAATGAGACTTTTTAGTGTTAAATCCACAAATATTTAATATTAACTCTCGAATTTAATCTATAAAATATATGAGCTTAATATAACTTTTCTAAAGAAAAAAATATGAAATTAACAGTTTAGGGTAATATACATTACTGTCGCACCCAGCAAAGAAGAAGGACCGGTGTTTTTATTTTTTGATGATTTTAGACAAGACCCTCCTAAATATCTGAAATTGTAAATAAGTCCAGATTGGGTAAATTGAAAAAGGAAAGCTCTTTCCTTTTATACTGGGCTTGATTTGATCAGGCATGGGAATTTCGTTGGGCCTTATAGCCATTGGATTATGTTTAGCTGAAATGGGCTATATTGAAGAGCTCGATAGAGGTAGACTAAGCCTGAAGAGCTCATTAGAAGCTTTAGTGGGTTAGTCTTGTACAACCCAACAGAGAAGTCTAATTAGAGCTCCGGCAGAGTTGCCTAACCAGATGCCCAACATTGGTTAACAAGACAGTCCAGGAGTCGGCCCACAAACTAAGGCCCATTGTGCCGCGTGGCGTATTACGAGAGTTAAAATTATTTTTATCATATCTTTTAATCTCAAATTCTGATTTGGACACTTCAATAGTCAATTTTTATGTTTCTGGATATTCTAGATCTTCTGAATGGATTAGATTCATCATTAGAGGTCACGATGATAAAGTTTGGTGGCAACCCTGTGAAAAATGATCAATCACTAGTTTGTGGCCTCTCTAATATATAATTTCACGTATTTTATATGTTTGCTTAGTAAATGAATTAACTAAGCTAGATTTTAAAATAATTAGAAGAGTACATAAAAAATTTTCATTTTAGAAAATTAATATACTCATTATACATTTTACTTTCAATTTACTGAGATTTACTCACTTTTAATGTTTTTAAATTGTCTCACAGATCACACAGCAGGTGGGTTGTGATGACTTTATCTTGAAATTTATTGAGCATACATTTTATTATTCCTTTGAATTTTGAACTTGAATTTGAGATGTAATAAGTTTATACAACATTTACCAACATTTGATTGTTTTGGAGTTTGTTACTTTAATACAAATTATTATTTCGTTCTTTCTTTTATGCTTGTATCACGATTTAAACTTAGCCCAATATGTGATGGACTTGGAAGATAACTTTCAGGCTCAAATGCAGTATGCAAATCTATTCACAGATACCAACTCATTAACCCCAGTAGTTCAATTTGTCTAGTCTGCCCAACTCACTAACCTACTAACAATCCGTTACCTTAACATATAAACTCAGACCTTAATGTTTAAGTTTTTTTTATATTTTTGTAGAAATTATTGCTATTACTTGTCACGTATATTGAAATGTTAAGATTTGGACCAATTATACACAGCTTGTATAACTCCACCCTCAACCAGGGATTATAATCTGTTGAGTTCTAAGCGGAAATTACGAGACAAAGCACATATTTATGATGCCAAAAATTCAAAAGTTTTTGAAATATCTAAAATTTGACATCATATATATACACATATGAAATAATATTGTAAATCACTCATGTTTTCGAAAAATTCAATGTAAAAATCTGCCGGTTTTTACTAGCCCGGAGCCAGCATTGTTGTTGTTTTGCCAGGTGTTTGCTACGGGTTAATTTTTTTATGATTGCATTTTGTAAGTTACATATTTACAACTCAATCATCCAAAAATAAAATTTTCAAATTTTAACACAATAGATTTCACCCACAATCACATTCTGGGGACTACATCCTGAAATGGGAGATAAGATCAGCAACTGCTAGCCATTGACAACTTGTGCACCGACGAAAACAAATGGACATCGTTGATATGCATATCTATCAACCTGTGGCAGTCTGTCCGACGGAATTCAATTCGCCGAGCGTCGGTCAGTTAAAGCCAGGGACCGACGAGTGCAATTTGGGGCCGATCATATTGGGTCAGGGTCGGCCCGACCCGAACCTTAGTTAGATTAGCATATGTTGATTCTATGTTGTTATGAGTATTTATTACATTACTTAATAAGGAATAATCCTATTAGCTTGGGCGGCTAAACACATACCTTGCTTAGCCCACTTCAAAAACTCATGATATTTTTTATTTTTTCTTTATACACTTGTTTATCTAAGTGTATTTAGTATATGAACCAAGTTTTACAATTTTTGAATATGTGTATATTTTGAAAATTTTAAACAAGTATATGAAGTAAAAAAAATGCTATAAATGAGTTTTTTAAGGTGAGTTAAGCGAGAATTTTCATAGTCCAAACTAATAAGATCATTTTTCTTAATTAATTATAGGTTTACATGCACATAATTTATGGTTGTTTCCAACATGATTGCATAGAATCTCTCGCGTTTATTTTTGTAACATCTTTCAAGGCATTTGATGGGTTCAAGAAGCCACTAGCTATTGTGAATTTCCTTTTTTTTTTTTCCCTTCTTTCTAGTGAATATAAATAGTGTGCTATCCTAGCACTCTCTGAAGTCAAAATTAGTGGGAGGGGGGAGAGATAGGGTTATCCTTGTATTTGAAAGAGAAAAATTATCTATATGTCATTTTTTCAAAATAAAAGATGTTGGATTGCCCAACTACTCTTGATGAAACAAAATATGAGAAACCACAAAATTAGTAAAAGTATGAGCAATAGAGTCACTCTACCGCAGAACATAATGGAAAGAGAACAAAATAACATCTGATAGCAGGGATTTGATGTTGGTGCTTTACTTGCACCTATCAATTATAAGTTATAAGCATTTTTGTTACACCAAAAACTTTTCAATCTAGAACTTTCATTATCTATAGTTATCATATTTTTTAATTATTTCTTCATATATTTCTATATAACCATTCTACTTTCCAATTATTTTACACAACTGTACATATAACTAACCTATCTATTTTAACTTGATTATTTTTAGTCCTCATCCTTACTCCTATCATATCATACCAGTTTCTTTCATTTCAAAAAAAACAATTACATTAAATATTTTTCATTCAAAAGTTTTATCACTCCCCAAACATACCGTAAATGAGTAAATCCAATTCATTTATTGTATTTTACATCATTCATATATATATAGGGATTTATTCATGTGCATTCGAACTGCACCCGAATTCCCCTGCAGACGCCCCATCCGACCGTCCATTTCAGCGGGCGAAATCTGCGCCGCTTCTTCGATTCTATATGTTGAGAAGCCAAACGAGACTGCACATACACGCGGAGGATGCATTTTCCTGCTCTATAGCAAAAAAAGAAAAAACTCACCCCGCCTGCGCCTCCTCCTCCTCTCTCGCTTCCCTCCTCAATCCCATCCGCGCCCTAATCTCCAAGTCCTGACCGACCGAAATCGCCCCCAATCCCCGAATCGCACAGCAGGCTAGCATCAAGGGCTCCCGATCGTCTTCCCTCCTCCTGGTCTTCTTCCATCGTCTTCCTTCCCAGCCTGGTCGTCTTCCAAGCCCGTATCAGATGGTCTCGTCCGAACGGCGGTGGACGAGATCATCTTCCCAGGCGCCAGCCCGTCTTCCTTCCTAAGTGCCAGCCCGTCCTCCTTCCCAGGCGCCAGCCCGTACTCCCATCCGCGCGGATTCTCTTCTCCGAAAATCCACATGCAGATTATAATTGTGCAGCAAAAGTACTCCCATCCGCATCTCTCTGACGCGAAAATCCGTATGCGGATTCTAAATCCGCAACAAACGTACCTCCCATCAGTGTTGTTTTCCACATGCGGATTTTCGCGTCAAAGATATGCGGATGAGAGTACTTTTGCTGCGGATTTTCGGAGAAGACGACCCCTTCCGTCGACGCAGAACTTCGGAATCGAAGAAGAACTTCGAAATCTCGACGTAGAAGGAGAAATCGACAGAGAAGGAGATTCGAGAGCAGCGGGTGGCAGCAGCTCGACGGAGAAGGAGATTCGAGAGCAGCGACGACAACAGCAGCGTCGTCGTCTCCGTTTTCGAAATGGGAGGGATAAGCGGGAAAAGGCATTCTCTGAAGTTTTGAGCGCGTGTATGCGCAGTCTCATTCGGTTCGCCGTCTCCCTCTACACGTACACACACGATGGAAGAAGCGGCGCAGATTTCGCCCGCTGAAATGGACGGCCGGATGGGGCGTCTGCAGGGGAATATATATATATATATATATATATATATATTCGTGAAAACTCTTTTATTTTCATTTACAAAATGTGTGAGATAACCCGATAAAATGATTTAGTGTTAGCTATTAATTTTAAATGGTATATTCATGTCATGATAGCGCTATGACAACATAAGTATATTTGTAATTATAGTCAAATTTTGTGGGGTTATTATAAGTTTTTTATACGAATGGAGACTTACTCTAGCCCCAGATCAAAACTGGACTTCATAACGCACATACTGATGTCAAATCACATGACTAAGCAAGTGTTGACATGCCCAATAAAGTTTTTAAGATAGTATAGTATTTATCTTAATAGATTTTCATATCCTACTTTTTTGTGGTTTTCTTAGGGTTGGTCAATGTTCTCTTGTAAGATATCCTGGGGCTGTTTCTATAGGATTTCTCACGAGATGGGTTACAGCTAGGGTGTCAACTTTGTTGCATTTCTGTCAATTAAGCAGATGCAATGAATGTATCATAGTGGGCGATGTATACATGTGCACTGGAGAAGCTATGTGAGATCTTTCAAAAAAATTTCCATCTCAATTTTATTTAATGGCGTAGATGCCATTGTGAAAGATTTCTATAAGCAGGTCGATCGTTTTGGAAGGATTCGAAAGCAATAAAGAAGCAAGTTAACTTCAATTGGGCATAATTTTTCGATCCGGGAAGAGTTATAAGAGCTACAAAATATCAATGGAAAATATTTTTTAAGGTTGTCAACGTGGCAACCGGGTAACATTCTCGAGGTGAAGTCTTAGCCTTGTTTTCATGTTTTCCTCGCTATGTTATTTAAGTACATTCTTTTGCAGGACTATTATTTGTTGCCAATTGTGGCTTAGGTTGTGAGTGTCTAAATAGAGGAGCTTTATTAAAATAATAATAATAATAAATAAATATTTAAAAAATTCAAGAATATCTTGTTTCACGTGAGGTAAAGAAAATTTGAATTTTTTTAATTTAACATATTTTGCGGAGAGTATTCTACTTTTTTATCATTTTATGTTCTTTTATGCTGTCTTTTATTATGTGCCTTGTGAAAGATATGTGTTCACTTCTCTTTATAACATTTTGTAATTATTTTCTGATATTAGTTATATATGGATATAATTATTTGGTTCAAAATATCAACACCATAACAAATTATGTTTGATGTAGCTATTTTTTAGCTGCATGTAATATTTTTTTGGCTGCATTCGATGTATTTTGACTATAGTTGATTATTTAAAGAAAATATTTGATTACTTTTGAGTGACAATATTTGATTAAATGTAGGATTTTCATATCGAATGCAACTAAAAGTAATTTTTGGTATAACTATTAAAGTTCGCCGCCAATAATAACAATTTTTTGGCTATCAAAAATAGTCAAATTAAAATTTAGCTGCAAAAAGGTGGCCACATCTAATAAATTTTTTTGTAGCTCAAGTTAGAATACATATTAAATAATGAAATCTGCAATGATTTATGAACGATTGTAAATTTTATGCATGTTAACTTGTGGAAGCTGACATGAGTGAAGATAAGTGAACACACTGATTAGCCTCATTTGAGATTACGTGAAGTTATTTGCGGTACCTTATATGGATGTGTAGTACTACTTGATACAAGCCAAGACTTGTCATTTATTTCATAATTACATTTATATATTTGACATTTTTAATGGGCTCATGAAGGTGCAGCAATTACATCAATTGAGCATAGGATGACCTTTTTCATTTATTCTTGTAAACAATAATTTTCAAATTATTAGATTAGTATATAAAATGGATAGAGATTTGGTTACAATTTTTTTATTCGTGTAAATATAATTGGTTATATGAGGTAACTTCATCTATTTTCAACTTCTAAAATGGTTGATGAAAAATTCACTCCATTTATTATGTTTAACATCAAGTATATTATCATGAAAACTCTTCTATTTGTCTAATATCAATGTATATGGTCATCATCTACAAACAAGTAAAATCAACATAATAAAATAATTTAGCGATAAATATCAATTTTTAAGTAGTACTAAAATACAATTACTATATGGATAAATAATTCTATAAAGTACTACTATATTCAAACACATATGTTAATGGACCTAAATATTTTTCCTAATTTACACATGAATATACTTATTTTTAAGCAATTGTGGCCTATATACATATTAGATTTGAATTAAACTTGGTTTCATAATTAAACAAATGAGGTTAAATATAATAAATGGACTGGATTTTCCATCAAGCTTCAAAATCTTATAATTTAAGGAGGTTATATAAAACCGCTTCTATGTGAGCCCATGATATATACTACTTATAGATGGTATGTGGAAGTTGATGATGATAATGGAATATTATATGCAAAAATTATCTCTTTTATATAGTTGTACGTGTATAAAGGTGAAAGAAATATGTAACAGGAGTACGGAATATAAAGGATTAAAATTATAATTAACACGAACGAGACAAATAGAGGAAAATCTGTTCAACGGTTTTTTCGTTGCAAACTGATGTTGGGCCAATCGGGCTGATTCCCGGTTACAACGTAACAGTTTTCACCGTTGCAAATTAGATGTTGGCCAGTCGACTAATATATATGCCATGGATAATTTCCTTAGTAAAAAATTAGTTGAACAGAAGCTAATTCAAGATTTGGATTGGATGTAATGAAAATTTTCATTCCACAATTTTGCATTTTTAATATATAATAATCTTAACTTTTCATTTTCAAGATTACTTTTCCCATTCTATATACTTCCTCATTTTTATACACAACAATCTGTAGTGCCTGGCCAACCCAAACTCCAGACCGATGGTTTACATAGTGGAAATTCAATAGCATCTCGTTAAGATCTACAACGAATTTGGTAGGGAAGGGACCACCTATAATGAGAAGACAATTGTATAACCCTGAATATCCATAAGCAATGCAATAATTACATCTATGGCAGCAGAGACAATTAACTTACATTACTTTCATTGTTTACATCTCATGACAATCCATAAAAACAAGACTATAAGGTAAATTCTTACATGTATTATTTACTATCACATTATTAAAGCCTCAACCAGGTAGACATCCATGAATTACATATCTAAAGTGATACATCTCAACATTCAACATAACATACAACTATATCCTAACATACATAACCAAACATAAACCAAATCTTATGCCTGTTATAATTATTTGAACATGAAACTAGTACACCTAGCCCATATCTAAGTAATTGCAATCAAGTCCTGCTAAAATGTTAACAAAAACATATCTAAGTCTAGGTAAACTCGGTAAGTAGGATTACGATTAGTGAAACACTAGCATCAAATGAGCCTTCTCGCAAGCGAAAACAAAATACATCCTAACTCATCTACTCAAATGAAATCCCATTCAGTCCATAACCATGTCCGTATCTAACTCACCCTATTGCTTACCACTTAGCACTTAGGGTGTGTTTGACAATTGATAGAAAATGTCAAGTTAAAATTTTTAATTTAAAACTTTTTACTCTCCACAACTATCATATTTTTAATTGTTTTTTTAATATTTTCCTATACAACTACCCTACTTTTCAATCATCTTTACACAACTATCCACACAACTAACCTCTCTATTTTAACTTTATCATCTTTACTACTCATCATTACCTATATCATATTACATCATTTGACAATTTTTATTCTCCAAAACTTTTCATCAAAACTTTTATTCATTATCAAACACATCCTTAACAAATTATAATCTCTATTTACAATTCGTCATTAGCCATGATTTAATGCTAGAGGGCAATCATTGGCTTCTCTCAAACCAAATATATAATTTGTTATCTCATAGCTTTCTACTACAGTCATGGCCATGCCTTGACAATCAAAACCTTAACTCGCTTGCTAACTGATGGTACAAACTTTGACTTAACCCGAATTGACATCGTCCAATTAACCAGTGGCTCAATTATGGTCTCATGACTCATGTGCTCTTAGGACCATTATAGGAGGTATAACTAAACTGACTCATGAATATATAACTAGGCTCTCTCCAGTCTAATGCAACATGCCATGCCATGCCAATGCCACACACAATTCAAGCAAGTAAAGCATTGATGCATTTACGACATTCCTGCATTTCTTTTAACCTCATGACCCCTCCATGAGAATTCTCATCTACTAAGGGGGATTGACCGGTTCACTATCTCGAATTGCACACATGCCAACTACTGTGCATCTTGCCAACTATGCACATATCATTTGCTATGTGTCTTTCGATCAACTCTATACCCCTCTAAGGTATGTAGAGCACAAGGCGAATAAATCATAACATAGACAGGTATGTAATGGCTGAACTAAATAGAACTACATGTATGGATGAATTCGACACCTCGAATATACCATAATCTACATCTTCTCGTACACGCTAAGCACATATCAATACTATATCAACATGTCATGCATCTACCATACATTTATCATTATCATTAATGAGCCTCTAGCTTAATCCAATGGCATTCATGTGAAAACAACATCAAAAACTTGGAACACTTGGCTCCACTAAACAAGTCCTCACGGTTGTGTTTTCAATATCGTACTCTATCATGCAATCCGCATAATAACTTGTATTTAACAAGTGTTTCAACATATGCATCACATACAAAGTAGGGCAACTCTCCAAATTAAACCCATTAATTAGTCTTATTAACTCGGGCAATCTATTTCACTATCATACACATACGTGGTGTGAGGTTTTGTCATAAAATCCATGGATATACGACTAGCAACTACTCTAGGGGTCGCCCTTAGCTTTCCAACATCGAGACAACCATCACTCAATAAATTTTATTTATTCAACGTTATTTTCATCACAATATCTAACCCACTAAGGATAAATTATCATGATATGTCTTATATCCTCTGGTTCATCGATCACTCAATGTTATTGATTAACAATTAAATAGAAGTTTTCATTCATAATAATACCACCTCATTACTTCACACAAAAGGAATTTCATCACAATCTTAAATTTTCTATCAGCCCTGAGAACTCTACCAAAGTATTACCTTAGTCAACTCCCATTAGTAAATTCTTACCCATTTCCATATTATTTTTATATCTTAACATTCTCTTTAACATTTTATTCAAATGCATGATATGTATTATTTAAAAACAACTAAATCTTGGTGAAAACATAAGTGGGCCTATCCCATGTACTATAAATTCTAAGCAATAACACTTCTACACCATCCGCCTCAGGCTTCTCAACTAGGATCCCCAAATACCCCACAAAACCTACCTCCTAAATCTAAATTTTTGATAAGATATTCCTAATTCTTAAATCAAAATACAGTGCTTGTATCATTCCAAACATGATATCCAAGCCAAATCCATAAGAAAATTTAAGATAAGAGCATCCTACCTACCCCACATGAAGAAACTCCTGAAATCTTCTGAATCCCATGGATCCTGTTAACTCCATCGAGCTCTTCTCTCAATAATGCTAAACCAAGTGCTTATAAGCTCCTTTAGGTGGGGTTTCTTATCTAGGAATGTGGAGGTGAAAGGAGGAAGAAGAAAAGAGAATAAAGAAAATAAAACTCGACTATAGAAACACAACCGTTTCCACAACATGGCCATGTTTATAGAAATACTACCCGTATTCCCCATATGTGTGGCCGTGTGAATCTTTGCCCATTGAACTACCCTTTTAACAGAGCATGACCCATGTTGCTACGCTGTACGTGTCTAATTTGTCCATCTTTGCTTGTTTCCATCTACTTTCTACCTCTTGTAATCAACCCACAATTCATCAATCATCCCCATTACCATCCAACATCCCAAACCATGTCCATAAATATCGAATACCCAAAGGTCATTATATTTCAACACCTCTTCCTAATAGTTCTTAGTAATTATTTATCACTATAGTCATATCTTTAATTTGACCAGCAAATATCACATCAATCATTCTCGCACACCACATATACCTTCAATATCACATTCATATTAGTGTTCTGCATATTCCAAATCATTATCAAGATTTCACCCCCATAGCTCCTCTCTTAACAAATTTCCCATTACTAATTTCAAAGGACTTAAATTCAAAAATCAATACTTCAAATCTATTTTAAAGCTTTACCCACACATTTCAAACATGTCAAGGGCCACTTTCCAACAAATCATCACTCTTATCTACGATTCTTGATTATTTTCATTTTCTTAGTTCCTTTAAGCTCAATTTCCACTACCATGCTCATTTTCATCAATTTATCTAATATATTCTTCAAATTTCTTGTGACATATCATAACTTGGTTTGAAAATTTTAATTAAGGGTATGTTTGGGAATCATAAAACTTTTGGTGAAAAATTTGTATTGTAAAAATTTTTGAAATGTGAAAAAATAATATGATATGATGGAGGTAATGATGAGGAATAAAAAGAATAAAGTTAAAATAGATAAGCTATTTTTATTACAAAGGGTAAGGGAGAAGGGTTGAACGCTAGACTCCATGACCATATGCCATAACATGCTACCAGCGGGGATAAGCTCCGGGCACAAAATAGATAGGTTAAATATATGTGTAGTTGTATAAAAATAATTGAAAAATAAGGTAATTATATAAGAAGAAGTGAATAAATAATTAAAAAAATAAAGTAGTTATAGAGAATGAAAATTTTTAATTTAAAAAGTTTTTCGTGTTAACAAATTTTAAAACTTTTGAAATCTTTTATGCTGATTTACTCTACAATCTCATCTATATTCAATTCAAAGTTATCAAATTCATCAAACTGGTGGATTGACTTGTTCAGTTCAAACCAGTTGAACCATTCGTTAAAACTTTTTTGCACCATTAAAATTATTGTTGTATTAACCATGTTTCAATTATATATTAAATAAGCTTAATGATTTTTATTTAAAAAATTTTAAATGATTCAAAACTTTATAGATTGATTAGATCTTTTATTTTATTCAAAATACAATAATTTAATATTTGTGGCGAGAGTATATAATATTTCATTGTCGGTAAAATATTATAATGCGTTATACAATATACCCATGAGGTGCAATCGGATAGATCGACGGGGCAACGCTCCCCTGTTGGACCAGTTAACTGCCTGGTTTCATTGACTAATTTTAAACTTTATTTTGATGGAAAGCATTTCAGTAGGGTGAATGATTAAATGCACCCCGACAGCACTTAGTTTCGGTGAACTTAGGTATATTTAACCCTTTTATTTTTTAAAATTTTTTATAAAATTATTAATGTAAGTGCATTTGATACATGGATCAAGTTCTACCATTTTTAGATATTTGTAAAAATTTTAATGTTTTTAAAAACATGGGCATTTTAGTCATTTTAAGTGACTAAAATACCCTATTTTTAAAAAAACAAAAAATATAAAATCACCAAAATGATAAAAAAAAAAATTTAGAGTAATGACTCCATTAGCCCGGACTAAACAAATTATTACTTAGCCTAGGCAAAAAGATATAATTTTAATATTTTAAAATTTTTTATAAAATTATTAATATAAATATATTTATTCTATATATCAAATTTTACTATTTTTTTATGTGTATGTATTTTTAAAAATGACAAAAACACCCTTATGTTTAAAACTCAAAATATATATACACATCTCTGAAAAGGGTAACACTTAATTTTAAAACAATACACTTAAGATGTGTTTGGAAAGAGATAAAATTTTTGGATAAAAAGTTTTTAATATAAAAGAAAATAATATAATATAATAGAGGTAATGATGAAGAGTAAAAAGAATAAAATTAAAGTAGATGGGTTAGTTATATGGGTAATTTTTTATAAATGATTAAAATGTAAGGTAATTGTATAAGAAGATGTGGAGAAATAATTAAAAAATATAGTAGTTGTAGATATTAAAAAAAAATTATTTGAAAGGTTTTATATGTAAACAAAAGCACTCTTTTTATTGGTACAATATTACATATAATGAAATCATATTACATTCATGCGTAAGGGAGACAATAAGCTCCCACATTTGTATATGGAAGACAACAAGCTCCATTTATTTACAAATTAACCTATATATATGGGAGACAAAGCTCCCACCTGGACAAAGGAGAGATTCAAACACAAGACCACTTGGTCGTTGTGCGAAAGTCTTGAGGCAAACAAACACACTCTTAGATTAATTTTTTATAAAAAATTTAAAATATAAGTTTTTTACCTGGGTTAAAAAGTATTTTTTTTAGTCTGAGCTAATGAGATTATTACTCTATAAAATAATGATTATTTATACTTCTATAACATTCTAATTCTAATGATCTATTTGATATATTCACTTACATATTTTCATATATTTCTTAAAGGCGTGGCTCACTTAGGAGTCTATTCAAATGATTTTGGCGCCATGATTAAATGGATGCTGCTAAATATAATCAACGAATTTGATCTTATATAATCATTAAGAAGGAGCCTTATAGTTTCACTTTGGTATATATTAGGCGCCATTCAAGTGCTTCCTTACGTTAATTACTATAATATATCATTGGTAAGTTAAAGCAAAGTATTATTAACCACAGAGGACGCAACAACTTTAGAGAAAATTGGGAAATTATAAAAAATTATTCATGATTCTTTAAAAATAAATATCACTGCAAGAGAATCAACATTAATTTTACACCATACTTGTACCAACATTCAGCACTTATATCGCAAAAATAATATCTAGCCAAACTTTTCATTAGAAGTCATCTTGTGCAAAGTAATCTTTTCATTAGAAGCATAACTTTTAATGGCAACTTTAAAAAATTGCCTTTGAAGCCGTTTTATTGGCTTATAACAAATTAGCTTTGGCTATGTCATAAGATAATTAAAGAAGAATGCTTTTATAATATAACAACCTCTATTCCTTGTAACTCCTTTTTTAATATATTAATCATATTTTTAATATGTGAATGATTAATAGAAAATTTACTTCATTTATTATAATTAGTATCATTTATATTATCACAAAAAAATTTATTTCTTTATCAAAAAAATTCTTTTATTTATCTAGTGTCACTGTATATGGGTACAAAATAAACATAATAAAATAGTTTATTGCTAAATATTAATTTTAAAGTAGTATTTTCAATATCTAAACCACTTAAAATATTATTACTATTTATCTTTAAAAAATATCATTACTATATAGATAAATAATTTTATAAATTATTATCACATTATAATACATATCTAAATATATCTAAGTATTTTTCCTAATTTACACACGAATATATTTATTTTAAAGTAAATATTACCCATGCACGTATCTGATTTAGATGAAACTTCATTTTTTAACTACATATATAATGTTAAATATAATGAATGAATTTGATTTTGAATCAATATTAAAAGAAAATGGAGGGCAAAGCCCATAATTAAATTGATGTATATAATAAGAAAATTTTAACATCGGTAAAAGTTCCGAAGTTATTTGTAAAACGCTTAAATCCACTCCAGCAGGCACGCGTGCAATGCAGCCAATTTAAAGCATTGACATGACATATAAACATGACGAATGAAGAGCACATGCATGCACATATATATGCCTTGTGAGTTGTGACACGTAAAGCTGTCCCTCCCCTCCCAAGTCCCACCACAGAAGGAAAGAAAACAAAGGATGATTCCCCATTGCACGCGTATAACAGCAGGGACTAGTCCTCCTCTAGCTCCTTGGGGCTTGTGACTGACTGCTACATCCATTCCAGTCATGTTCCCCTTCCCCTCCACAACCTCAGACCCAGGGAATCCAACATGGGGTAGCATGTCTTTTACTCACATGATCATGTGCCCTCCTCCTTTCCACCCCTTAGGTTGAAGCCAGCCACGCCAGCTTCCTTGATTGCTATTGACAGCGACATCCCATTGCAGCCACCTGTTTTTGCCCCCTCCTCCTCCTCGATTCTGCTTGCTTTAATTTGTTTGCAACAGTAGTATATTGAACTGGGCCATGCCCCTTTTAATATAGCTATTATATGCATTTTGCATACAGTCTAGCTAACCAAGGTAATTAAAATGAAGAAGTGATCCTATTAGTGCGTGCTAAGTAAATGTTTCACTTAGCCCACCTTAAAAAACCTATTTAAGCAATTTTTTTTAATTTTTTCTTCGTGCACTTGTTTATCTAAGTGTAATTAATATATAGACCAAATTTTACCATTTTTGAATATGTTTATTTATTTTTTTGAGATTTTTAAACATCTATGTGTATACATGTATTTAAAATACCCTTATTTTTAAAAATCTAAAAAATATATATATACATATCTAAAAATGATAAAACTTGATTTATATATTAAATACATTTAGATAAACAAGTGTATGAAGAAAAAATAATAATAAGTTGTTTAAATAGGATTTTTGAGGTGGACTAAGTGAGACATTTACTTAGCCCGAGCTAACAGGATTCCCCGTTAAAATGTTATTGATGGTCACGACTTTAACGTTCAATTTGTTGCTTAATTAGCTCGCTCATATTGTCCATTGACCATTCGGGAATAAGTTTTTTTAATAAAATTGTAGTAAAATAGGATGTTGGAAAGTGAGGAAAAAGAGACAAGGAAAAAGTATTGATAAGGAGAATTGATCCAGTCAGAGTTAAGCAAATGTCTTGTTTAGCCTATATCAAAAAATTCGTTTATAACATTTTATCGCTTTTTTCTCATATACTTGCTCATCTAAGTGTATTTAACATATAAATAAAGTTCTACCATTTTTTAATATGTGTATATATTTTTTGAAAATTTTAAATATATGGGTATTTTAAATACATATACACACAGATGTTTAAAAATTTCAAAAAATATATATACATATATCTAAAAATTGTAAAACTAGTATTACATGTTAAATATATTTAGATAAAAAAGTTCTTGAAGAAAATAATAAAAAATATTGTAAATGAGTTTTTTGAGATAGGTTAAACGAGACAGTTGCTTAACCCAGGCTAATAGGATCATTTTTTATTAATAAGATGTGATAAACATAATGTAAAGAGCAATTAAAGGGAATAAAGATAAAATGAGTATTCTTTTATCAAAATATGTAGAAAATACATGAGTGAAACATATAATATATAATAAGGAAAAATAGAACAATTATGGGTGTGTTTGGTAACAACAAAAAGTTGTCAAGTTAAAACTTTTCAATCTAAAACTTTTCACTTTCCATAACTATCCTATTTTTTAATCATTTCTTCACATTTTTCTATACAACTACCCTACTTTTCAATCATTTTTACACAACTACCAACGCAACTAACCTATTTATTTCAACTTTATCCTATTTATTCATCATCATTACCCTTATCATATCACATCATTTGACAACTTCTTATCTCTACAACTTTTCATTAAAAATTTTATCTATTTCCAAACACACCCTATATAATAAATCTATCAAATGACATCAAAAGGTGTGGGGGAGAAGAAAGCAGAAGAGGGTGAAAGAGTATTTCTCCTTTTCAAAGTGGCCGGTTGCAAATTAAAGAGAAGGAAAAAGGAAACAGAAAACAAAATGGAAAGAGAAGGAAAATAGAAATGAGAAGGTTAAAATGTAAAATGGATCTAGGTGAAAATTGCCTATCGTGAAAATGAAATAAGCTAAAATAGATATATATGAAGTAATGTCTTTTCAAAAAAGGAAGTTATTATCACGTAGAAATGTTTTATATCATACCTTAAAAGATGAAATTCATTATTTTTATAACACGGGCTTCAAACTATAAGCCATTCCATAATCTCATTCTCCAGCTTGATTATAGACCAGTGCTTGGGTCATGGCCTCAAGAGGCAGACAGAACTTACGCAGGCCCATTGATATCCCTCGTTACCGCAGTAGATTGCAATTTGCAAGGGTCAAATAATGTTTGTCTGGGCCTAGCGATTATTCTTAAACTAAAACCATTAGTTCCAGCTGATAAAAAGTGGGATGCATATTAATGAGATACATGCAATGGGTCGCATAAGCTGCAGACAAAGCTATAATATTCTCTGATCAGCAGCCTGGTGAAACACAGTCCCAAATCTCGCTAACCAAGCAATCCCAGCCATACAACAGCAGGCCGCTAATAAATTAAATGGATGTTCAAAGCTAGAAAGCGAAAAGTCCAAATTCCAAGTGCAATAGAAAACACAACACAGACAGCTGCTGCTAATACATGCTTCTAAAGAAACCAACAGCCCCATTTTGGTTCTCCATCAACCCAAGCTCTTGCCCTTTATAGAATGATGGATTGCAAGTGAGATACATGGAATTGAAAGGTAGACCTCAATGTCCCTGGAATCATCACATGGTGGTGGGGCATTAAACCAACACAGTTCTTTTCATCATTATTACTGCAGCCAATAATGATAAGGGTGGGGGGTTGGGGGTGGTGCAGAGAGAGAGAGAGAGAGAGAGAGAAGCTCACATGCAAGCCATTGCATTGCATTGCTTGTTTGGTCGGAACGTGTCAGATCTGTAGCCAGTGGGGGCAGGTCCTCCTACAATACAAGCACCCGCAAAAACAGGAATATCCGTGAATCAGGATGTCAAAGCATGGCAATTGCAATTGATCATGACTAGGAAGCCAGACCTGATCAAAAGCCGAATTGCTGTTTGTTTGTTGTGTGAGAGGCATTATTCACTGCTCATAATTCTTTCCTGCAAACACCTTGGAATGGCAATTTCTTTAATTATTATCTCTTTCCTTTTTTTTAACTTCCAATGTCTTTCAAATCAACAATCTGAAATATCTACTCGGGACAACATATTCAGCCTTTTTCTTTTCCTGACATCTTGCCCGTATCTGTTTTTCATTTGCATTAATTACCCATGACAAACGGAGTTCATTTTTTAGTTCATGCCTGCACCATCCAAACAATTAAGTACCTGCTATTTTCTATCTTCCTATACGGAAATCAAGAATCAGGAAAACATTGTTTGTGAATATTTCAATCAATGATAGTGGAAAATTTTCTTGTCAGTTATGAAATATCTACTATATATAGATGTCCATAATTACATACGCACGTATATGATAATTATAAGTCACGCATGGGATCTCATTTTACCCTTAAGAAGTAAAAAATAAAGTTAAAATAGATAAAATAATTATTTTACAAGAAGTTAAAATGACTAGAATGTGGAGATAATAATAAAAAGTAGAGTATTTAGTTAATTAAGATGTTAAGACATGTCAAAATGTGCATAAGAAAGAGTAGTAATTGTTTTTTTTACTTGTTCCGAACTAAGCCCGAAGGCTTCGTTTGGTTAGGCAGTTCATGGAGTTTTGTTTTTCGTTTTTTTTATATATCACGTGGAGTTTTGTTTAAATGTAATGGGTTGCATTGAAATTTCAATACGCCGGCTAGAAATTTTACTTTTAATATTTTGTTTGAAATTTTTCTTATAAAATTCTTAATCTATGTGTATTTAACTTATGTATTAAGTTTTATTATTTTAAAAATCTGTATATATATTTTTTATTTTTGAAAATAGAGACATTTTTGTCATTTAAAAAGTACTAAAACCCTCCTATTTTTAAAAATAAAAAATATATTTACATTTTCAAAAATGATAAAACTTATATTATAAAGTAAATACACCTAGATTAGGAGTTTTATAAAAAAAAAATATTAAAATATTAAAAAAATGAAAGTTCCATCGTTCTCCCAATTTATGAGCTTTTGAGGAAATTAACTCCATAAATTATTCAAATGCGTTTGGCCGGGAGTTCATGGCGTTTACATTTTATGCTTTAATTTTTACGTCTAATTTTATTTAGAAAAGCCTTGAATCCGCAAAACACCAAAATAAAGTATCACTCTCTGTGTTCAAAATGGCCAAACTAAGCATAAATCGTGCTATAAATCATGTTGGAAAATGTTTACTTTGCTCTAGTGCTCTGTCATTAAAAAAAATAAAAATCAAAAGTTTGACATTGCAACAAATGTCCATAAGTGCAATCCAATTATGACAGTTGCTCCAATCCAGGAATCATTCACGTATATGAGAACGATGCTTTGGATGGTTTGGATGTTTATTTATTTACGAGAGATATACACCAAGCTTCACAAATTCACCTTTGGAGACAAATCAACAAAACTCCCAAAGCCAGACCCCACAGCCTTGGAGAAAAACCAAACTCCCATAGTTAGAGAGATTTGATCCCGCGGTAGCACAATAGATGTTTTGGTGTGTATTAACCAGGTGTTGGCAAGTTGGCTGATATTTGTTTATGTTTATATATTATATCATCTCAACTGTATTACGATTAGGCCCTAAAATATTCTCACACCTTTCTAACAATATCCTATAAGCATCTTATCAATTTTTCAATTTTTTCTAACAATATTTTCTAAAGATCTCAACTAGTGGACGCTCTTAAATACAATAAATGAATTTAATATTAATTTAAGTATTATGAAAGTGGGCCAATATGGAACCACAACACCTAAACATTTTGTACAAGGTCTGCCCAATAATAAAACCCATCGAAGTAAATGATAGAAAAATTACATATCAAAGCTGCTTGGAATCGAAAATATATTATCCACTCAAAATTCATACAACTTCAATAAAATCCATGGTACCAATCATGATCAATATACATGTATATATCGAAATCTCGGTTTAATCCTTTTTAAACTTTCTTATACTTTTCTTTTTATTTTTATATAATCCAATATGTATTTAATTTATAAAAAAAAATTTATTATTTTTGAATCTTCGTATGAATTTTTTCGGAATTTTGAAAATCAATAATTTTCAACCTCATTGAAAATTATTAATTTTTTAAATTAAAAAATATGAGTAATAAAGATTCATAAATAATAAATTTTTATTATACAAAGATTACATGTTACCAACCCAGCTAAATGCTAAGTTGGTCGCATACATTGGCCATGAGCTAGGCAACTTGCATTCAAGTCCCCAGTCCCCAAGGGGTATGACTGTGGTAGGAGCTTGATCCTGCGAAGATAAAAGTGAGAGCTTAGTATCTCTAATGAGAATAAATTTCTAATAAGAATAGATGTGAGCTTATATTTCCTCTAAATATTAGGTCTTTTTTTTTTTATGAAAAGGAATGACTCTACCCCGACCCCCCCCCCCATTTTGGAAAGGGTTCGGGACAGAGTAATCCGCAACATTCATTGCCAAAAAATTGTCAGTACAAATTTTCACAACAATATCTTGTGGGGGATTACCCCACCAAGACACATCATCCAGTACAGAGACAGACGCTCGGTCCGCGAACGCGTGAGCCACAGTGTTTCCTTGCCTTAGAACATGATTGACAGATATATGGGTGTTGGCGCATAGAATCGATCTGATCTCGTCGATTAAGTGACCCGCAGGAGAGAATATGTGGCTTGCGTTCGTCAGATAAGAGCACAGGAGAAGTGAGTCAGACTCGATTTGGACCATACGAAGCTTGAGGTGCAAGGCCCACTTGATACCAAAAAGAAAAGCTTTTGCTTCCAACAAAAGAGGAGACTCCCCCCCTCCCAACCATCTACGACCCCAAGCCAGCAATAAAGTGGCCGCGAGAGTCCCTGGTAACAGCAGCAATACTTGAGACTCCCCGGCCCGCCACCCACCGGGCATCAACATTTATCTTGAAGGTTCCATCTGGTGGTTTTGTCCATCTGGGCACAAGCGGAGTGTCCAAGTTGAAAGCCTGATGGAGAGACTTAACACGCCTCAATTGCTCGATGTAATCCAGACACCAAGGCAGAATGTCAGTAAACACAGGATGAAGTCCCTTCAGCCTTCAGTTTGTTTCGCAAGAACCAAACCCGCCAGCAGAAGACAACAAAAAGGGCCAGCTCTTCGGCCCTGCCCTTGGAAGATAGGAAGCACATGATATCCTGGACCGTGGGCGCGAAATGACCAGCCGGCAAAAATCTTCTAGCAAAACATACAATACTATCGCACCTCAGAAATAAATGGTTAGCATCCTCCAAAACCCCCGAGCAAAAGAGACAAAATGGATTCACATCAACGCCCCTGCGCGAGAGGTTGCAAAGGGTTGGAAGAGAATCCCTGAAGAGGCGCCACCCAAAAATCATGATTTTGCTCGGCAATCCTGACTTCCAAATTGCCCTAAGACTATCGGAAGGGAGCGTAGTCCCATTCGCCGCCATAAGCCATCTGTGTGCCGACCTTACAGAGAACTGACCATTCGCCTCAAGCTTCCAGAAGATTCTATCCTCGACAGGATAGCGGGGAAGGGGGACACGGCAAACAGATATCCACCTCTCTTCGCCCACTGCAGCCAAGACCTGCTCCTTGTTCCAAGTATTAGTCCTTACGTCGATAAAATAACAAACCGGAACATCATCAGGGATGGAAGATGGAAGTGGCCCCGCCTTGCAGACCCCCCCCCCCGTCCAGCCAATCGTCCATGAAGAAACGAACCCTCCTGCCATCCCCAACCCTCCACCTGCAACCCTCCTTAATCCTGTTACGCGCCTTGAGAATGCCTTTCCAGGTGAACGAGTCTGACTGCTTTGGCATGCAGTCCCAAATATCACAATGGGGAAAATATTTAGCCTTTAAAACCTTGAAGCAGAACGAAGCCGAATTTGATGATAATCTCCAGACTTGCTTGGCAAGAAGAGCAATATTGAAGGCGTGGAGGTCTCTGAACCCCAACCCCCCCGCACATTTGGCCACACACATGTCCTTCCATGCCACCCAGCACATTCTCTGCTTATCCCCGTGTTCTCCCCACCAAAACTTTCTCAGCATCCCATTAATATCTTGACAGAGCGACTGTGGGAGTAAAAAGACACTCATTGCATAGGATGGGATAGCTTGAGCGACCGCTTTTATGAGCACCTCCTTCCCACCCCATGACAGAAGGCGCCCCTTCTATCCTTGAATTTTGTGCCAGATGCGATCCTTGAGACCCCTGAACATCGAACTCTTAGCTTTACCCAGCCACGCCGGAAGACCAAGATAGTTTTGAACTTCGAACCCCTTAGACCCAAGCTTGGAAGACCATGCCTCCCTTTCCCATCTTCTCATGTTTGAACTGAAGAAAAGTGCCGTTTTGTCCATGTTCACCAATTGGCCAGATGAGGCGGAATAGATTCTGAGAATTTCCAAGAATTGCGTGATTTCCATATCTTCCGCCCTCAAAAAGATGAGAGCATCATCGGCAAAAAACAAGTGGGAAATTTGGGGCCCTCGGGAGTTGATTCTAATCCCATGCAGAGAACCTCGAGCCACCGCCGAGGAGATTAGTGCCGACAACCCCTCCGCACACAGTAGGAACAAGTACGGAGACAGCGGGTCCCCCTGCCGCAGTCCCCTCTGAGGGTGGAAGAGCCTGGATTTGAAGCCGTTGAGCTTGACTCGATAGCTAACTGTGGTGATGCAACATAACAGCCAATTGATCCACACCGGGCAAAAATTCATAGCCTCCAATACCTGTTTTAAAAAGCCTCATTCAACACGATCGTAGGCCTTGGACATATCGAGTTTAATGGCCAATTCCCGTCTTCTCCCCCCCTGCGTTTCCTTAGAGAATGTATTGCCTCATATGCGATCAGCATGTTATCTGTGATTAGACGGCCAGGCACAAAAGCACTTTGTTCCTCCCCTATGACCACATTCAGAACAGCCTTTAGCCTGTTTGCCAGAACCTTTGCCAGGATTTTGTAGAGTACATTGCATAAACTGATTGGCCTGAATTGCGACAGCTCCTGAGCACCCACCTTCTTAGGAATCAGCACCAAAGTGGTGTCATTTGCCTCTCGCATGTGCCTCGCCAGTTTGTCGTGATCCCTCTCCTCCAAGAACAATTTACACCATAAGAAGATATCCTGCCCAACAATATTCCAATGCTTTTGATAGAACGCCGGAGACATGCCATCAGGTCCCGGGGCTTTTGATGGCCGCATACCCTTAACCGCACAAACCACCTCATCCATACTTAGTGGCTTAGCCAAATCTCTCCTCTGGTCGTCCGAGATCTTCCTAGTAATGAGGTTTGAGACCCAGATCGCCTCCTCAGGGTTTGAGGAAGAAAAGATTTCAGAAAAGTGAGAAACTGTTAGGTTTAGCATATCATCTTGGTCCCTAACCCGATTCCCGTCACCATCAAGAAGCATCTCAATGAAGTTTGTTCGTCTCCGATTAGAGGCCACCCTATGAAAAAAAGTCGTGTTTCTGTCCCCCTCCATAAGCCAATGTGCCTTTGCTCTGATACTCCATAACCTCTCTTCATCTTCTAGCAAGAGATTGATCTGAAGCTTGGTTTTCCTGATTTTGTCGTCCCGCTCATCAGACGGTGGATGATCCATCAAAACAGATAGTTCCCCTTGCTTCTTACCGATGGCGCCCCTAAGATTCCCCCTCTTCAGCCTATTCCATTTGGTAAGCTCTAAGCCGCATCGCCGGATCTTCCCTCTCAATGACTCATGGATACCCTTTGCCCTGTGGCACTCAGACTTCCAAACATCTTCAATGATTTTTGTTGCCTCAGAATCGCGGCCCCAGAAAAGCTCATATCTGAATTCTTTTGGGGACCTCCTCCTGCCCCGAGCGGAATCAAGCAAGAGTAAAAGAGGGCAGTGATCTGACGAGGAAGCGGCGAGGTGAAGTAATCTGGCATAGGGAAATAGGTCGGTCCACGTGGACGTTGAAAGCCCCCTGTCAAGCCTCGCTGCCACCCGCTGAGAACCCCTCCTATTGTTGCACCAAGTCATAGGCGGACCATAGAATCCAAGATCCTGCAGATTGCACCTGTCAATGGTATTACAAAATAGATCCATTTGGGATTGATTGCGGGTCCTCGAACTTTGATATTCGCTAGGCCCCGTCACCTCGTTGAAATCACCCATCACCAGCCAAGGGGAGTCGCCACTGCTTGCCAACTGAATAAGTGTATGCCAGGACAAATGGCGGCGATGAGTTTCGGGGTGGCCATAGAACCCCGTGAAACGCCAACCCAAAAATTCGGCATCTATATGATGTGTCGAGAAACTTCGAACAGTTGCCGGAGAATCATTATTCCAAAACATTGCCAACCCGCCACTTCTCGCAACGGATTCCACAACAAAACAAGAATCAAAATGTAACTTCCTTCTAACCCTGTCCATTTCCTTCTTATTGCATTTGGTTTCGCTCAAAAAGATTAACTTGGGCTCTTGATTCTTTACGAGATCAAAAAGATTACGAATTGCACGCGGGTTCCCAAGCCCGCGGCAATTCCACACTAGGATGGCCATATTACTGGAGGTGGGCTTTGGGCTCGCCCAAAGCCACCACCTCCCCGTAATAGGTCGTGTCCCCCTCCTTTGCCCTCTTATGTTCGGTCCGCCCCTCAATAGACTCCCCTTCGTAAGCTCTTTTCGCCCTTCCCGATCCCTCCCCGACTTCACCTCCCACCCCTACCTTCTCTTTAACCTGTCTTTCTCTCCTTCTCCATCTTCCTTTACTTCCCCGTAGAGGTCCACTTGCGTTTTCAGGTAATCCGCCACATTCCATCCACGAGCTTCCAAGACCGTGTGAAACAGCCCCCTTATTTCCCCCCTCCGCCTCAATCACTTCAACTTCCACAAGCCCCGTGTCCCCCTCTGCCAGATGGTTCTGCTCCAAGATGAACTCAAAGTCGTCCCCGATATGGCCTTTCCCCAACCCGAACTTGGACAGGCCTACCCCACCCAAAACGACAGCCTCCCCTTCCTCCCTACCTCCACTGAATTCCCCTTCGGTTGAAGAAAATTCCCCCGCTGAAACATGTCTCACATAGTTCTCCAATCCATGGCCAAATTCCGGACCATCGTGAAGTGGTATGGACCCCACTGCCATCCCTCTCGACAGCCCCCGTCCGGCCTCCATAGCTGCTGCACCCCCCCGGGTATACTCCCTTTGCAAACCCCTCCAATCCCCCACTGATTGCTACTGCACCCCATAGCCAAAACCCGGTCCAAAAGGTGTTGGATTGGACCTCGATACTTGCCCCCCAGACGTCCCCCAACCAGTCTCCCACGTAGCATCACCCCCCATCATAGAGCTCCTATGATCGTTCCTGTTCAGACAGCCACCAATCCCCGCTGAAGCCTGCCTCCCACAGTTGCGCATTTCAGAACCAAAGACCGATCCAGCATGCATTGGATTGGATCCAGCAGCTCGCCCTCCCGACAGCCCCCCTACAGCCCCCAGAACCGCAACACCCCTCTGCAAAGGATCCCCCCTACATCCCCCCACCAGCCCCTGCAACTCATGTGTACCCATACCATTACCATATCCCGGGCCAGCAGGTGTTTGAATGAAACCCCCTACTTGCCCCCCAGCCAGCTCCCCTCCGATGCCCACCACCACTTCACCCTCCTTTGTAAGCTCCCCTAGTACATCCCTGCCTAGATTGCCTTCACCCTCCCCACCACTCTCCCTTTCGGACACCACAGCAGCAGCTCCCGGCCACCTGCACCCCTCAACCATCTCCACCCGCTGCCCCGACACCCCTAGGTATTTGATTGGAGCTGACCTGAATACAGAGCCAACCTCTCCACTCACCCTCATCGGCTTCGTTCCCGCCCTCAACTAGCTACCGTAGGGCATGTCCGCCTCCACCGAGCTCCTCTTCTCCATCGGGATTGATTTACAGTCCTTATGAACGTGTCCAATGATCCCACATAGATAGCAAAACAAGGGAAGCTTCTCGTACTGGAAGCTAATCCATCTTCTCTTTTGTTCCCCAATACGGATAAACATGCCCCGGCGAAGGGGTTTCCGACAGTCCAGCATCACCCTGATCCTAACATCATTCTCCGATCCAGTGATCTCTAGCACCTCCTCAAAAGTCTTTGCCACTAGCTCGCCCAGGCTGCATTTGTTGACAATGTAGGGGATACCCAGAACTTGCACCCATAGAGGAGTTTTCACAAGCAGAATCTGTGCGTAGTCCATCTCCTCTCGAATTTCCTCTAGTATGATCAAATTCCTGTCAAACAACCACGGTCGTCCCTCCATTACCCTTCTTCTATCTTCAGGGTCCGAGAAAGAAGCCCGCAGCAGATTTTCCCCCATTTCCGTGAATTGGAGTTGCCCTTCTGTCCTCCACAAACGACGCAGCGTCCCCTTAAAGAACTCCTTGTTATAAGACTTAGACGCCCATAACGTACACATGAGAGCTGGTTCCAATCCCGGTTTTACCCTCTTGATCGCCTCGCCTTCAATTGACAGCGTCTGCAATTCGGCCTCCAGTAGTTCCTCCGTGTTGAGATTCATACTCCTGCTACTACCGTCCCACTCCTCCACTTAATCCTAACGAACAAAACCTCCTCCTAATGTGCTTCCAATATCCTGTCTTCCACCCAACCCACCTGTCTTTCCCGCCTCCGGCGACCCGACGCCCTCACCCAGACCCAAGCGCGACCAATCGTCTATCGGGTCTTACCGGGGAGGTAAGGTAGGGGAGGTAAAGCATTGTCCTAAATATTAGGTCTTGGTGTCTCCGGTGTAAACGAATAGTAAATGTAATATTGTACAAAAACTAATAAAAACTACACATGTTGCCTCTAAAAGTAAAAAGAAAAGTAAAAATATTTTAGAAAGGCTAAAACCATAAGTATATATTGAATTATTACTCTTAATTTTCCTACTAAAGTTAATATCGGTCTACATCTTGGAAGACGAAAGTAATGCCGTCATACTCTCTTTTCAATAAAATTTGGTTTCAGAAATGGAAAATCAAGGGGTGAGTAATTCCGTACAAAATTTGGAATTGCATGGTAAAAATAATATTTTCTTTCACTTCCTATGTGATTTTTTAATATCTTGAATCTTCTTTAATATTCATCCATATATATTTAATTACGATTTCAAAAATTAAATATTTCAGCAAATTTTAAATATTATATATTTATTTTCAAAATCTAAAAGTTGCATCTTTACGGTTAAAATGATGTTAAATATAATATATAAGTTTCTCATAAAGTAATTTTGGAACCATATGCATATTAGTTTATATTTTACATTTTATATTTTGTTCAACTTATTTATCTTAAACTAGTAGGAGGCGCTCCTATGCACTATTGCTTTTCTTTCTGAGCACATGCATGTTTTGACTTATGCATACACATATGCAAGCATTCGCGAGCGTTTATTTTTGGCACAACTAGAAGCTAGCTTGATGATCTTAGCTTAGCTTCTGCACACGTGTAAGACTATCATCCATGTATGTGCAGTGAGATAAAGGCACCGTATGGGGATTGAATGCAGGCGCACGCATGTGCTGAACATGCATGCACCGGATCTCGTGTGGACAGGCACACGTAGGAGCACATGCAACTTCTGGGGCACACATGCAGCCCAAAAGCAGCCACGTTTCGACCCATCCCTATGCAGGGCAACATGCATGTGCAGATGGGTGGTGGAGTACGTATATATCAGCCGTGCGTCCATCTCAAGTACTTGTTTGATTAACAATATTGGAACTTTTTATACGGTTTTGCAATTTATGGCCCAGTTAATAAAATCATAACCCTACCCCACAAAGATTGTTTTTGCCCATTTGTCAAATCTTTTATTGGAACTCACCTTTTTGTAGTTATTTTTAAATGCAAAAAGAGTGTTAAATGGACTTGGCTACATTTTCATTTTAGGAGTCCGCCAACAAAAAAAAAAACATATATCTAAATTAAAAATAGGTCTTTGCAAAGTCCAGTTCACATAATTTCTTATATCTAAAAATAATTTTAAAAAAGAGAAGAGTTTGCATGAAACATTCACAAAGTGATGGAAACATATTTTTCGGTTATTTTGCTAACAACCTAGTTAATTACAGTGGCTTGCAGAGTTCCTGCCATGTCGAGTGTCACGTAGGGGAGTTTGTCTTTATTTCAGAGCAATGTCTCCTGTAACTTGAGCAAAAATTAGAAAAAATTATATGTACTTTCGTTGCACAATATAAGAAATAAAAAAGTTTAAGGGGTTATTTTCAAAAATAAATTATTAAATTTCAAAACTGAAAAGTAATGGCGAGATAAATGCAAAGTTGTAATATAAGAAACGAAAAAAAGCTTAAGGAGGTTATTTTCTGTTGGTAAAACGCCTATGTGTTTATTTAAAAACGTCACAGTACAGTTTTCCAATTGCAGCGGTTTTTTTTAACCGTTTAATACTCCTTTATAAAAAGATCTTACGCACATATTAGGGAGGATGAATATCCTTACCTGAGACATTTAGGTTGTGGAAAGAGACTGGATTCCGGGGTGATTCCATTCCGAATTGGTGAAAAGAATTTGAGATGTAGAATCTCGCTTCTATACACGTACGCAAAATTTAATTTTTTTTATAACATTTTCAAAAATAAACTATTAAATTTCAAATTTAAAAATAAGGGGGTGATAAATGCAAAATGCTGAAGGCTGTTCTATGAATTCCTTTTTTTCTAAGCGTAAGGGGGTTATTTTCAAAAACAAACTATTAAATTTCAAAATTGAAAAGTAATGGGGAGATAAATGCAAAATGCTGAGGGCTTTTCTATGCATTCCTTTTTTTGTTGCAAAAAAATAATAAATGAGTAAATCAACATATTAAACCTATAATATTGTTTAAATAAATAAACTGATTTTTAGTAACTCTTTGAATTCATCTAACCCACCAATCATTTATAACCAATTAAAGGGGTATATAAAAGATATCCCTAACCTAATATTGTTTTTCTTTACCTTATCCTTCTGAGGTCTTTACAACGCTCATCCGTGGATGATCATCCTCTCCTGTATTGCTGATCAAGGGGCTATTTAAATACATGTTTCTATTTTATAAATATATGTTTATGTTGATTTAGTTGTTAGAAAGAAGTAAAATATTATTTGTATCTTAAAACAACAACAAAAAGGTACCATGCTAAATTAACTAGAATTTTAAAAAGACAATTGTATTAGAGCATTTGTTTCTAAGCTAATCAGGTATGTTTCTCTGCTCTCAAAATATTTTTTGGCTACCAAAACTTTAAAATAGCTTGGTTTTGACTTGTTTGCAATACATATAGACAACATATTAACAACTCACTAATCTGTTTATCAAATGGGTTATAACTATATTAGAATTGAAATTTTTTAAATTAATAAACAAATTGTATATAGTTTTAATTTTTTAAATGAGTTATGATTAGAATTGAGCTCTATCCTGTCCAGTGTTATCCATTAACACCCTCTACACTTAAAGCCTGAGGCCTTAGCAACAATTTTTTGAAGTTTTTGCTAAAATACGAGTTTTAATGGCAATATTTGCCGCTAAAAGTTATGTTTCTGGGACAATTATTATTTTTTTAGGTTACCAAATTTATTGCCTTTTATAATAAAAGGAGCCTCGGTCATTACTAAAATTATGTTGTTGATTTTCTTATAATAAATTGACTCACCCAAATTAATTTACAAATGTAAAAGCAATAATTTTCCAAACCTAACCTATGGCATTATTTCTCTTATTAGATTGGATTAAATTTGTTTTAAAAAACTTTTAACGAATAAGGTAGAATCAACTAAGATCCGAATGATTTATAAGTGGGTTAGAGTACTTTTCCAAATAGAACATGGGTAAGATGAATCAATAACGGAACAGAGTTACATACTATTTTCTCCCAAGTTAACAAAACGAGAACTAGATCGGAATTGCCGGTTCAACTGTATCTGATCATGGCCAAGTCACACTACCGAGGTTAGTTGAAACAGAAAAACTCGGCGGTTGAATTATAAAAACTGATTTGGATCCGATTTGGGCAACCTGTTTGATCCCAGTTCTCTTTTAATAACAATTATTTTCTCAGCTTTGACACAATAATATATATATAATATATATATGGGATATGATCGTGTACAGTCGGACTGCACCGTAATTACGGTGCAGTCCGCTGTAAAATGGACCCCACACATATTAGATTGTAATAAAACTTTATACACTCATTTATCCATATATAAATCATACTTTAAACGGTTTAGATGTTGAAAAAACCACTTTAAACTTGATATTTACATTAAACTATTTTATTACGTTGATTTTGCACCATTTTAAGATGGAGACTACACACATGTTGGATTTGGATGAAAATTGGTATGGTAATAAAGTGAACAATTCTAAATACAATGGGTGGGGTGGATTTATGGGAAATGATCAGGTGGGGCCCACAGTGCAGTCGCATGCACTGGATCATTTCCATATATTATATATATATATATATATTTTCTCCTGGGAAGGGGTGTAACGTAGGGATGGAGGCAATGAGGCTGGCAGCAATCAGTTGCATGCAGGGAATGTACAGAACATGCTGTACAAGGCCTTTGGTTTCTTGTCCCACACTGTCACGTGGCTCCCTTCAAAGGTACACTTCTCCATGTGCCCCATGTGCATCCTCCCAAGTCCCATCCCATCCCATCCCATCCCTTACCTCTTCAGCTCCCCCATCCCCTTGCCTTTGAGTTGTCATTGCCAGTTGCCAGGCCGATCTTCACGTGCCTTACATCTCTAGCTAGCCAGGGCACGAACCTTCAAACCCCTTCCAACACAAAATCTTTCTTCCCCTTGCCCACCACTCTTTCCCTATTTTCCAAAATGCCCTTAATTAATTAATTAATTCCCTTTCCAATTTCAACTCCAACCTTCATATGATTACGTTTGTGAAGACAAAACCCAATTTGATGCCAGCATGCATGCATGCAAATTGGCTGTCTCTCCAAATTTGTACACCATTAGGCAACGTCGATTAGCATTTCAAGGAAAACATTCTACTCTAGTCGACATGTTTTAAGTGGATCTCTCTATTTCTCTTAATTAGTTTATGAATATTTAGATTCAACACGCAAAAGAAAAGGACTGTTTAAAGATTTTAAATATATATATATAGGGAACCGATCCTGTGCAGTCTGCTGTAAAATGGACCCCACACATATTAGATTGTAATGAAACTTTATACACTCATTTATCCATATATAAATCATACTTTAGACAGTTTAGATGTTGAAAAAATCACTTTAAACTTGATATTTACATTAAACTATTTTATTACGTTGATTTTGCACCATTTTAAGATGGAGACTACACACATGTTGGATTTGGATGAAAATTGGTATGGTAATAAAGTGAACAATTCTAAATACAATGGGTGGGGTGGATTTATGGGAAATGATCAGGTGTGGCGCACAGTGCATGGACTGCACGGTGCAATCGCATGCACTGAATCGTTTCCCATATATATATATATGGGAGCTGTTCCGGTGCAGCGTCACTGCACCAGAACAGCCGTGCAGTGGCCCCAAAACGGGGCCCACATGATCATGAAATCATGATCTACTACACCCATTGTATTTAGAATAATGTATTCTATAACCATACCAATTTTCATCCCAATCAGATACTTTAAAGTTGTTATTTACATTAAACTATTTTATTACGTTGGATTTGTACCATTTTCAGATGGGGCCCATATACATATCTGATTGGGATGAAAATTGGTATGGTTATAGAATACATTATTCTAAATACAATGGGTGGAGTAGATCATGATTTCATGATCATGTGAGCCCCGTTTTGGGGCCACTGCACGGCTGTTCCGGTGCAGTGACGCTGCACCGGAACAGCTCCCTATATATATATATCCTGCCAGTTGAAGTAACGAAGCAAAACACCCACAAGGGATTGAAACTAGGGTGCCTAGGATCCTATTGAAGTCTAATCCTAATCCTATTTATTTATTAAATTTCAACTCTAATTATTTTATTAATTCATTTAAAGAACCTTAATTTAAATTTTTTTATGACCTATTTAATAAATGGGTTAGCGGATTGTTAATGGGTTGTTTATAGAGAGTATAAACAAGTCATAAACAAATTGTAAGATATCTAAATTTGTTAATAACCATATAACGTAAAATAAACTTAGACTTAAAATATTAATAATTTAGAAAAAATTTGATAATCCAAAGAAATTGCATATAGTTGGTTTAAATCTCAACATTTCAATGAATACCTAAAAAGTGATAGCAAGAATTTCCGCATCAATATAAAAAGCTTGAACATTAAGGTTTGAGTTTATATACTAAGATAATTAGTTTTGAGCAGATTAGTGAGTTGGGCAGGTTAAACGGATCACCACATAGGTTGACGGGTTAATAACTCTCAATCCATGACCGTTTATTTAAAATAAATGGATTAAACGGATCACTAAATGAGTTAATAGATTGTTCAAAGCCAAACCTAATTCATCTTAAAACTGATTGGACAAATAGGTTGATGGGTCAACCCCTTTATGCTGTACCCTTAGTTGAAATACACACTCAAACATAGGTATTTACGTGTTCAATATTTCCTACTCCAATTGGGATACCAACATTTTTTTATATTTATGGTCTCTTTCTCTTCCACTATTATAACATGTAGTGCAATATTGACAACTTACAACTTATAAATTCTACGGCTTGTGCACATCAATTAAATGCCAATGATATCAAATAGAATCTATCAACTATGGTCTACATGGCTTGCAATCGTATTCTGCGATATGTATTCAATACTCTTCCTCAAGTTGATGTGAAGATGTCAACTTAGCCCACCTTAAATAATATTTGTTCTAATTTCTTTTTTGATAGAGTTTTGTAAAATATCAGTATGCTAATATTTGCTTCACACATAAAAAGTTGAAATTAGCTTTGCTTAAACTTTCTTTCACACATAGTGACAATCAACTTTTATATATTTTATTCTTTCATGAGATACAATATTAATCTTGATATATATTGTAACTTGATTATAACAAAATAACTTTATTAGTGTACACGGAGTAAGCCCAAGTTCTTGTAGCACTAGATGAAGTCATATAAATTCACTAGTTGCATATGCCATAACTTTTATTTAGCTTTCATACTTGATCTTGCAACTACATGCTATTTCTTATTTTTTCATGCAACCAAAATTTTCCCCACAAAAGTGCAATAGCCAGCACTCGACATTTTATCTTTTGGATTTCTAGCTCAATCTGCATCTACTTATCTTGTAAGTTTAACTTAGTTATAAACTTCATTTTCCATTATCTTTCATCAATAACAAAGCTTCATAAATTCCATTATGCGAGAATGTATAAATTGATGATAAAGCTTAGTACATATACAATGGTTGGCTCATACTTATTAAGCACATAAGCTTTTCTACTATCCTTAGAGATCTTGGGAAATCTTCAAAGCTTCTTCATTATTGATGAATTTAGCTTTATAGTTTATAGGTGTATCTATGTGTTTAATTTCTAATTTTTTCTCTCTAAGAAGATTCAAGGTGTATTTTCTCCAATAAAAAATTAACCCTTTACAAGAGTGGGCAATCTGGAAAGATCCTTGATGTCAAACTTAGTTCTAAAATGATTTTTGAGTTCTTTTTTTTATAAAAGATTTTAAAGTTCTTTAATTCCTTTTAAATAGTTACCAATGAGAACTACATCATCTACATAGATCAACAACCCTACAATTCCATAATCATTTCTTCTAATTGCAAATATGGATGAATCTAAATTTCATTTAATAAAGTAAAAATTTAGGAGAGTAATGTTTAGCTTACCATATTAGGCTTATGGAGATTATTTTAAGACATATATTATCTTTTTTAATTTACATGCAAGCCCCTCTCTAGGGGTGCAACTTGGTCCGGGTACCCGCGGGTCGACCCGCTGGGTACCCTATTTAGGGTAGGTTTGGTTCTAAAAAACCTACCCATAGGGTCGGTTCGGTTCCGGGTTTAAATTACCCGCTCAAAATTCGGGGTAGGGTCGGTTCCGGTGCTGGGTACCCGGAACCGACCCTTATTATATATTATTATAATATATAACCTAAAAATCTACCTCGCACCTCTCTCCTCTCCTGCCTCTCTGCTCTCCTGCTCTCCCACTCTCCTGCGTCTCTCTGCTTGCCATCGCCTCTTCCGTCTCTCTCTTTCAGTCTCTCCCTCGGCGCCGGCGGCTCCTCGCTCTCTCCCTCCCTCTCCCTCTCCCTCAGCGTCGAGTCTGCGCATCGCTTCCTGGCACCTGCTCCTCTGTCCAACTGTCCCTCTTGGCCTCTCATCTCCCGCCGTCCCATACTCAGGCGTTGCCTCTCCCCTTTCTCTCTCCCTCGGCGCCGGCCGCTCCTCTCTCCCCTCCCTCTCTCTCTCTCTCTCTCTCTCTCTCTCTCTCTCTCTCTCTCCCTTCCTCCCTCCCTCCCTCTTCCTCGGCGCATCACTGCTCCCCTGTCCGGCTGTCTCTCTCCTCTTCCGCCATCCCGTACTTCGGCGTCGCCTATCCCCTCTCTTTCTCCCTTGGCGTCGGGGGCTCCTCTCTCTCTCCCTCCCTCCCTCCCTCCCTCGACTGCTGCCCTAAAAAAATTCCTAATTCCTAATTTGAGCCTCCAACAGCTCGTATGCAGTGTTTCATTCGTTCCTAATTCATGCGCCAAAGAGTTGGCATGTCATCACAGAGAAAGGCTTGTGCCCCATCATCTGGTATATCGTCTGTCCTTTAAAACTCTAGCTTTTCTATTTCTAACGATTTTCTTCTTTCACGAATCTTTGTGTTCAATATGTCTCATTTTATTTTCCCCAATGGTTTCCCAGTTTTTGCTAATTCCACCTTTTGAGCTTGGATTATGTCCAATTTCATCTGAATTCGTTAAAGGGCAAACTTAAAATTTGAAAGTTAAATGAGCAATGCTTTTTTGTTTTTCTGTGCTATATTTTATTTTCACTGATTTCTTCTCTTGTTGGTGCTGTATCATGTGATGATCTTAAAGTATTGTTGGGCTGTTTGAGAAATGAACAATATGAATATGTTGCAACTGTTCGGAATTAATTTGATACATTGTTCATTCCTACTTACAATTTTTTAACTGTCTAAATTCTAGTTTCACAAACAGTTAGCTTTGGTAGTATGCTAATACTTTTTTAGCGGAACCGGTTTGGAACCGAAACCGGAACCGACCCGCACTTATAAAAATAGGGTAGGGTATATCTAGAACCGACCCGGCCTCAAATAGGGTAGGGTAGGAATTTTTAAAAATAGGGTAAGGGTAGGGTCGACCTCTACCCAGACCTACCCGGACCAAGTTGCACCCCTACCCCTCTCTTCTATAAGATGTCCTAGTGGAAGATCTAGGTATGCTTCTTCATTCAAATTTCTGTGTAAGAAAATATTTTTAACCGCTATTTGAAATAAAGGCCACTCATAATTGACAACTACAACAAAACTCTAAAATTATTCATTTTTGTCATTAGTGCAAAAGTTTCTTTATAATCAACCCAACAGGTTTGAGTGAATCTTTTACCAACTAACCTAGCCTTATACCTATCAATTGAACCATGACCTAAATAAAGTTAATAGTATAAGTATTTTTAAAGCAAAGTTCATGTTGAGCATTTTGCAAAATGAGTAATTATAAATAAAAATTTTAGAATCATGCAAATGGAACCCTTTTTAAATTCTTCATTTAATCTAATAAGGCTCAATCAAGACTTAACTCTTTAGGACACAATCGACCCTTTAGGTCAAAACCAACCAGTCAAGTCAAGAAGACCCTTTAGATTAAAAAAAAATACACTTTTGCTTGAAAATTATACAATCCATGCCAGCTTCTATGGTCCATTCCAACTCCTTAGGCTCGGTCTAACCCTCCATTTTGATTCCTTAGGCTTTGATCTGACCCTCCATTCTGACATCTTAAGCTTGGATCCAACTTTCCATTTTGTCTCATCAGGCTTGAATCTAATCCTCCATTCTAACTCCTTCAGCCGAGATAAAAAATCATCCATGATGACCTTTAGATTTGTAGTCGATGCTCCAGTATAATTACTACAGATTGACCTAATGTTGTCAAAACTGAACTGGTGATTGAAAGAAACTGATCTGATTTGAACCGATTTAAACCAATAACGTCAGCATAACATAATTATGATGTCATAAATGTTTAATAATTTTTAATTAATTATATATTGTTAAAATACAAAAATAACATATTTATAAAATCCTAAATCCATATGTTAAATTTTTAAGCATCACGACAAAACATGCAGGAAAACTTTAATAGAAAATCTAGATAACCTTATGCATTTACATTTGTTGTGTATTATATGCACATTTAATTTTTTAAAATTTATATGCAAATCTAATTAATATGATTTGTATATGGTGTAAATATTAAATGAAAAATAGGATGGGTGGCTTGGATCTAAGATCTAGGAAGTATTAAAGAAAAAAAAATATTAGAAACGTAGCCCAACTATGTGGTTAGCCATGTCTAAATAATATATTTGGTGATGGACAACCTTGGTATATATATATATATATATGCCACGTATTATGTATAATTCAAGGAAAGTTAAAATTGAAATTTTCATAGATAGATAGATAGATGTGTGTGTACTAGAAAAAAATTTCTAAAATTTCAACTTTTCATATTACACGTAAATGGAAAATGATCTTTCAAAATTTTACCAACAATAACTAATAATGCCACATGGGAATTCACCCTGTTTGAAAAAAGAAACTGAATTTTGGCTGCAAGGTCCTGTGAAATTTCTAGACCGGGCGAAACGGATTCAACCAGTTTTACGGTTTGAACAGCGGTTCAAACGGTTCTGTCGATTCCTGCCCTGTAAACCAGACCGAGTATAAATGAATCAGATTGACTACCAATTTCCAGTCAGACCAGTCGAACCGGCCAATCTAGTCCAGTTTTGACAACAATGGATTAACCCAATTAGTAGTCTACTATGACGTATAATCACAAAAATGTCTTTCGCCAAAAAGCATTATAATGACTTAAATTTACTCAAGCTACAAAATAAAGTAGTAGTCATCTATGAGCCAACTTCTCACCGATTAGGAAACTAATAAATATTTCAAAAAGGAATGATCATTGTCACTTTCTATAACTCTCGTTAGACTGACTCAAGCGGAAAAGCACTCTAGCAAGCCCGACATCCACACACTATAAAAAATGTTATCATCATTAGTCCAAGACGATAATTGGATATAAAAGTATAAATCAATCAACTACTCAAGAATACATTTTTGCCTAAAAAAGAGGAGATATAAGAGAATCTTATTATAAAACAAAGGGCAAGTCCTCTTCTTCCAAATTTCTCATCAAATTCTCATTGTATTCTTTTTTTTTTTTGTTTTAGGGTGTATTTGGGAAGTAATAATACTTTTTCGTGAAAATTTTTTTGTGTAAAAGTTGTTAAAATGAGATAAAATAATATGATATGATAGGGTAAATGATAAGGAATAAAGATAATAAAAGTAAATGGTAAGGAATAAAGATAATAAAATTAAAATAGATAAGATAGTTGTATATGTAGTTGTGCAGAAATAATTGAAAGATAGGGTATTTCTTTTCTTCTTTTTTTTAAATGAATGATGAAATGATATAAAGATACGAAGATAGTTTGTATAGAAAGATACAATGAAATAATTAAAAAATAAAATAGTTATGGATAGTAAAAATTTTACATTTTTTCTTAAAAATAAACACACCCATAAATGACAAAGTAATTTTTTTCCCGTAGCTTTTGATGCAGGCTTCCTAACTTACTAAGACTACCTTTCTCTATCTATAATTAAAAGCTATATGATATGAATAATGTTAAACAAAATAGGATCTGATTTAGTGCACCCGAGTGCACTTAGCCTCAGTGCACCCGGGTGCTTTAACCTTTTTTTAAATTTTTTTATATACCTGTTAATCTAAATGTATTTAACATGTGTATCAATTTTTATCATTTTTTGAGTATTTTAGATATTTATTTTTTAATTTTTGAAAATCAGTGGCATTTTAGTATTTTTAAATTACCTAAAATGTCATTGATTTTCAAAAATCAAAAATAAATATCTAAATACTTCAAAAATGATAAAAATTGATATTTATGTTAAATACATTTAGATTAATAGTTGTATAAAAAAACTTTTGAAATTTTTTTTAAAAAAATGGGCAACCCAAACAAAATAACCTAGCAGGTTGACTTTTAATTTCATCGTCAAAATGAGCCCAAATTTGGTTGATACCACCGTCGATATCCCCACGCAATATGTATTATCACGTATCCAAATGGGATTCTTGTGAACACGAGAAAATTTCGCAGGCTGTCTTTTGTAGTTTAGTTAATTCAATTCAAGCTTGGCATGCAGCAAAGTAGAAATGTGACATGCGGCTGTGCTCGGAACCATATATATTTTCTTGTCCTTGGTCCGCATGTGCAGATTTGGACCAGCACACGATTTCAAAAGGGCCACGTTGGAAAAATAAACTGATTTAATACGGACTGTTAAATCGATCTGTCTCGATCAGGCTCATGCATGCTATTGCCATGTCAGCTAATGCCTTATCGTTTTGCATCCTAAGCTTGCACTTTATCGAACCTTGGGAAAGCGTTCCACCAAACGACAACCGACGCGTAAAGACACGTGAAAAAGCTAAATGATCATATGTACAACATGAAATGCTGACCAAGAAGACGCCAAAATTTTAAATAAGCTAGGTTAGCGTTATTTTTAAAAGATGAATTATCTTACCTTAAAAAACTTATTTACATTAACTTTTTTTTATTTTTTTCTTCTTATACTTATTTATCTAAATATATTTAACATATAAATCAAGTTTACTATTTTTGAACATGTGCATATATTTTTTTATTATATATGCACATATTCAAAAATAGTAAACTTGATTTATATGTTAAATATACTTAGATAAATAAATGTATGAAAAAAAGCAAACAAAAGTTGTTGTAAATGGGTTTTTTTAATATGGATTAAGCGGGATATTTGCTTGGCCCAGGCTAACAAGGTGTAAAATAGATCTAATAGTTTTTTATATAACTATAAATTACTATGCATATTTGGGATATTTGCATGAATTAAAAATGGAAGAACAATACTTATTAATTAGTTTAATTTGCTAAAATTTATATAAATTATACTTTATTATAACTTGAACAATAACTCTTAATCATGCTTTATCACTAATTGGCATAATAACAAGGAAGGTCAATATATGCAATAAAATTTATTGCATATAATAAAAAATTATTGTTGAGGAATATTTATTTTGATTTTTTATTCATAAACATATTTTTCTAAGTGTATGCATCACATATACCAAGTTTCACCTTTTTAATATTTTATATATTTATTTTAAAATATCAAATTCAAAATTAAATATACTTAGGAAAATATATTTCTGAAGAAAATAAAGAAATATCAAAATAAAAAAAATAAATGTTGTAACGAGAACTGCATGTGGTCTATTGCACATAATCAATGCTAATTGTTGTTTACAGTTACAGGGGGTGTTTGTTTACACCAAAACATTTTAAGCTAAAATTTTTTACTTTTTGCTCCACAGTTACCTATATTTTAATTATTTTTCATTTATTCACTATTCATACATCTAATCTATCTATTTTAACTTTATTCTTTTTACTCGTTATCATTACCTCTACATGTCACATGATTTTATCTCATTTCAAAAAAAAATTATCACAAGTTTTATCATTTCTCAAACACATCTTAATCAATAAATATTCACACCGTATGAATAAATATTGTCGGTGGCATTAGGCAATGAATTTGTTACATATAGCATTATATTATATACAGAAAATGCTTGTTTGTTACATATAAAAACTATATACAACAAATATTTACTATTTATGATGCTATATGCAATGATGTTTTACAAAATATAAATCGAGGGTTTATTTTACAACATCTTAATGTTGGAGGATTTACTCCACAAATACTCAATATAGTTACAGCTAATTTGAATTCAAATCCATCACTGTCTATTTAATTTGTAAATACCCCCACCAAGTTCCCTGTCGACTGCAGATTTTACAGGACAAAATAGTTATCAAATCAATTTGATAAATATTTTTCGCATTTTATATTCATCATTTTACTCGTTTTTCATCAAAACCTAGTATTGTTTCTAAAGAGACTATTACATGAATATTATCAAATCTGGGTAGAATCACCAAAAATTAAAGTTAACCAGTCAAGAATTTTATTGGTCAAACACAATAAGAATATTTTTGCAAAAAAATTTAAAAAAATGGAGGTTTTTACGTTAATTAACAAAAATTTAAAATGTTGAAAGAAAAATTTTAAAATAACTAATAGATGAGGAAGTAAATACAAAAATCCCTTGAATGTAAAAAAAATACAAAAATCCCTGATATAAAAATAATTCTATTCATGAAAAAATTCTATTTAGAAAAAGAAAATACAATAATATAACGTCAATTAAGTGCATTTGTTGCATATATTTTCCTAAAAATCGCGTCTTATATGTGCGCAAGAAAAAAACAGTCAAAATCACATCTTCTATGTGCAAAAGAAAAGAAGAGGCAATTTCCTCTTTCGTTATCTTATTAAAACAACGTTTATATGATCTGAATGATACTCCGCCCTTATGCCAATTATTGATTGAGTTTCTAATTGGGGGGCCATTTGTCTCCTGTTATTAAAAGAAATTTGTCTTTGATTTATATTAGGAATGTGGTCTTCTATTGTATAAGGTAAAATTCGTTGAACAAAATAGAAAAATATATTTTCTGATAAATGGTAAATATAACAATAAAAACATTAATTTGATCTTCCTTCAACATTTTTAATAGTTTATATTCGCTGTACTAGAAAGTCGATCAAATATTTTCTAGTGCTTATTAAATTTTCTAAAAATTGTGACAGAGGAATTTTTATTTTGTTTTAGTGAATATAACTGTAGTATATCGGTCCAGAGAAGTAATCCTTGGTTGTATATTTAATGTAGCTTTTCAAGACCAATCATACAATTATGGCAAAATTAAATTACAATTAATAATTTAAAATTTTAAAAACCACTTTCACTAGTCATGTTCCTATTATTACATCAAGGCATAAGAAAATAAATAAATTACAAGTCCATCATTCTTAATATATGCCTTTGAAATAAATGAATAAATAGAAATAAATATTCTTGGAAATGTTCAGGTAATCCAAACTCTAATATCTCACTTGATTTGATACATCTGTAAAAATAATGGTTTAGTCCCAACATAACTAGCGAGTGAAAAAGTATTTGAAAATGGATAATGGCCCAAATTAAAATTTAATTAAATGATAAAAATAGTTATTTAATTTAATAACTTAAGAATTAGACTTCAATTGCAAAATCAAACTCTTTCATTGAGTCCAGAAGCATCAAAAATATAAAATTTGACTATTTAGTCATATAAATCAGAGTTAGAATGCCTAATTTGTAAATAACTGAGTTGGACAAATTAACATTTGACGCATCATCATGCCTCCACTTACTGGTAACGTATGGGCCTGATTTGCTACTTGTGCTAGGCTGCACAGATTCTAGATTTGGCCTGATCCATTTACAATATCTCCTAGAACTTCCAGCAACTTGTTTATTTTTCTACAAAAATTCCTTTAAGGATTAATTTGCAATATTCCAAAGAAATAAACATATCACAACATGTAGAACAACAACAATGAATTTCTCTCTTAATATATACGGAGACACACACTACCCTCAGCAGCAACTAAAATATAATAGTTGCAAAAGAACTAAATGCCTATATATATATAGTTGTTCTGGTGCAGTAACAGCAGTACATTTGGTCAAAAGTGGACCCTACACATATTAGAATGCAATAAAACTTTATACAATCATTTATCCATATATAAATTTTGTAACAAATGGTTTATATATTGAAAAAATCACTTTAAAATTATTATTGACATCAAACTATTTTATTACGTTGAATTTCAGATAGAGCCCATATACATATCTGATTGAGATGAAGATTTGTATGGTAATAGAATATATTATTCTAAATACAATGGGTGGAGAAAATTCTGATTTAATGATCATGTGGGGCTCATTTCAGCAATGCTGCACCGGAATTCCACCGAATATTTCTGTATATATATATATATGAAAAATATTCAAGTGCAACTTCATGGTATCTTAAAATGGGTCTCATATGATCATAAAATTATAATCTACTCTGTCCATTGTATTTAGAATTATGTATTTTATTATCATACTATTTTTCATCCCAATTGGATATGTGTATAGACTCCATTTGAAAATAATACAAATTCAATGTAATAAAATAGTTTAATATAAATAATAACTTTAAAATTTTTTTAACATGTAAATCATTTGCTATAAAATTTATATATGGATAAATAATTTTATAAAGTATCAATACATTTAAGTACATATGAGACCTATTTTGGGTCAAATGCACTGTTAATTATGTTGCAGTTTCACAATTTCACTGCATAAGAAAGGTATCCATATGTATATATTTATATAATGAGCGGACGTCAGGACTTTCTAGACGGAATGCCATATATATATTTATTTATATATAATATCAATTAGTTCATCTCTGAAACTAATCAATATATATTACCGAAATCATTCTGTTAATATATCATAATTTCAAGTTTCACAAAAATTTATTATATATATATTAATTGGTATAAAAGAATTTATAAAATAACTTGCATAATAAAACACAATAATGTCAACACAAGCATTTTAGGCATATTCCAAGGTACAATTTGTTTATAAAATTTTATCTCCTTGAAAATTTAGAAGAATATAAAATTAAATTATACCAAGTATATAAAATTCATAGCGTAAAATCGAAACATATATTATAAATGTTACATACTATTAATCAAAATAATTCAATCGATTGATAAAAAAATTTTACAACAATAATAATTACTTGATGGAACCAATTTCACAGCTTCAAATAAAATACTAGTACATCGCTGAAACTCATCTTCCTTGCCACACCTTTAGTTCTTCAAAGCTTTCCATATGAAACCTTAGACTTCTAATACCTCTAGACTTCCTATATGTCAATTGAGCTACACACATTACTGAAATTAATATCCAAAACCAAAAATAAAATACATCCGGCAGCATATATAAATAATAATTAGGCAAGACCCATTTTTGGGGTGCAACTTAGTATCAAGTCGGTTCGAACTAACCTGACCCCAGTTTCAAAACCAAGATTGGGTTTTATTTTTGAAAATTTTCCCAAATTAGACCTAGTTTCAACTCAACCTCAAAAACCCGAAATCGATACCTGATTTGCATTAACCTGATAACAAAACCTGACCCGATCCGAGCCCAATATTCTTCCTAATTTATTAAAATAATTATATTTATTTATGCATTAAGTATTTCAAATATAATTGTGATAGAAGTTATTCTATATAATTATAGCCTAATTAAATTGTAAAGTGTTTATTCTAAAACATAGGTTTTATATACATTTGTCCATAAAAGTTGAATATATTATATTTAAATTAACTTTATTTGCAAATAATTATAAATATACCAACTCTTTAAAATTATTACATATATATACTAATTAATTACGAGATATATGTCTCATTTTTATTAAACTTTAGATAGCGATTTCATGTAATCTTATTTATTTTCTTATCTTGATTATTATATATAAACTCATTACCTCGATTGTTATGTATAAACTCATTGTGTTTATTGTATTTAGAATTATTTTTAACTAAAATACCGACTTTTATCCAAACTAATGATATCATAAGTCATAAATATATTCATATGTAAATTATTCATGTGTGAATGTAATAATGTTCAAAAAAATTATTATCTTTATCAGTATTTTCAAATTGTATTGGTTTAGAAATAATCTGAATTTCAATCCGAAACCAAGACCGAGACCAATGCCAACTCAGTCCGAACTCGACCCGAATCCGGATTTTAATATTAGGATTTTGGTTTGGATTCACTTATATCCTGTATGCTTAGGGTTTGGGTTCACCCAGACCAAGTACAATTCGACCCAAGTTGCGCCTCTACTTATTATTAATCATTAGGCCTCTACTTTGACTGGTCAACTTAGAAAAATTTAGGGTGTTTACAGTAACATTTACATATATTTTTATCTAACAACGTTACATTGTCCTCCCCAAATCTATTACTTGAAATGGACCTGTAAGACACACCGGTCTGTGACTAGATTGGTCATTTTGTAAAATTTCCCCAAGAAGTGAGCAGTGGCAGTCTGGTAGTTTCAGTAAAACCTTATGCCCATTTTCATAACTCGCTCTTACTTAAACCGCTCGACTCGCCTTGCCCTTTATCATCCAGCAAAGCATTCGCTTGCGCTCAGTTCTTCCTTGCTTCCTTCCCCCGACCTCGCCATACGTGTTGGGTGCGCTCGAAGATGAGCGCACCGACCACAGAGAAGTGCTGCAGAAAATCCAAGACGAAACGCTGCGGACGCAGGCGCCAATCCTCCCCACGAAACGCCCGTGGCGTCTCCGACAGGCTCCGGGCCTTAAAGGAGCTAATCCCATCGGCGGCGGCCGAGATGGGGAGCGCAGATCAGCTGTTCGAGGAAACGGCGGACTACATTCTCTTCCTGAGGAGGCGAGTGCAGGTCCTGCAAGGGTTGGTCCACTTCTATTCTTACAAGGAAGAGGAAGAAGGTTGTAAATCGTGAAAGAGCTATCCATCTACTGTTTGTCGAAAGTCTGCAACGGGGAATTTCAGATCGTGGGTGGTGCTTAGAATTTTGGGGTGGTTGCTGGATTCCCGCCTTCTGCACCGGAGCTCTCGGCCTTCAGCTGCTGCGACTCCCTCTCTCTAGTAATCCATGTAGAAGTTAGAATATTCTAAATCTCCGCTTTACTATTTTTAAAAATTTAATTGTCTCGCATTTTGTAATTTTTTCCCCTTTTCTATAAATCTCTTATGGAAAAGAAAAAAAGAAACTGCTTCCTGTTTCGATTGCAGACCAGTGGGGCCCACAATCCCAAAATCCCAATTGGGCTATTCGCAAAGACTTTCAAAAGTTAATTAGCATGTGTATTTTGGGCATTAGCATAATACATTTTTTGAATTTTAAAATATTAAAGTGCAAAAATATATAAACTTAAAACTTAAGGTTGTATTTGGGAAGTGATAAAATTTTTGGTTGAAAATTTTTAAAATAAAAGAACATGATGTGATATGATAAAAATATTAATGAAAATTAAAGAAAATAAAATTAAAATAAATAGGTTAATTATATAAGTAGTTACATATAAATTATTATATAGAAACATGCGAAGAAATAATTAAAAGTAGAATAGTTATGAAAATAGAAAAGTTTCAAATTGAAAAATTTTAATTTAAAAAATTTTTGGTATAAACAAATATATCCTAAATGTCATAATTTGAAGGACAAAAAAGAACACTTTTGAGATTTTTGTATTTGCATTTTTAATTCCTACTGCGCCTTAATTCGGCTTTATAACTTAATGAGATCTATTCGGCAAGATTGTGAAGTTAGCTGCGTTCGGGGTGATCTGCTAATTACCAATGATTTGATCCATTTTCTGGTCTCCCCTTCACATTTTAATTTAGTTGATCTATAGTCGGTCTTCCAAATTTAATGCTATAAATGTATCCAAAAACATTGAAAAGGTTTTGTTATAGCTAGTTCAGGCTTCTGTTCATATCTTGATGGAAGAGAGTAAGATGTGAATGGGGTAAGAATAAGATGAAATTTAAACTCTTCTTTTATTTTCAAAATATAATAAGTTATTTTTTATTTTTAATATAAACTTTCTCAATTATTGTATTACTTTTTCCATTCGATCCCACTTAAGACTTCCAAGACATGGCACAAATGTTTTCGTTAGTGGGCCATATAGAGTTCTAGTGGGCAAACCAGTTAACAGTTTTCGTTTCAAAGATTTGCAATGTTGCATGCCACAATCAAGATATGTGCAAAATTGATGTAGTAGAATTTCCGTGTGGATGAATGATTTTATAAATTATTGTAATATTTTAATACATACAAAAAATGGATATTTATCTTTTTTTTTATAATTTACATGTAATTATATATTTTAAAACAGGTACGGCCCACACAGGAGTATGATAAAATGACTTTTAATTACATAATAAAATAAATAATATTAAAAAATGTGACAGTTGAATTTTAATTAAATATCAAATGGGTCCCATCCAATTCCCACAAAGCCAAAAACCAAAGTGGGACCTTTTTATAATATACATTTCATTACAATTACAACAGAATGTAGTTATTGCAAACAATAGATGTTATTATTTGTAATGATAATTTCAGTTGGACCTTTGGTGCTGGTTTAAAAATAAATTAATGGCCATTTACAGTATTACATAATGGCTGTTAACTGTTAGCATTTTTGGACACTTTGGGAAAAGAGTAAGTATATTTGAGTCTTGAGATATTTGCAAATTACTTTAAATTTTCAATTTATATTCCATAACTTTTATTGTGTAGATATCCCCACATTTCTGTATTTTTTTGCAAAAGACCCCAGTGACATATTTATCAACACAAATCATGATATATGGATACCAAATTGTATAAATATATATTTGAGAAATGATGTTCAGATAAAGATTGAATTAATTTATATTCTTGAATACTAAAATTTAGTAATTACTTTTAGAGGTCTTATGCAAATAAAATAGAGGGTTATTTGCCAATGAAGTTTTTATTAGTTGTACAATATTACATTTCATTTCAACTTACAATGAAGCTTAAGAATTCACATAGAAGATAACAATAAGCTCTTACCTATTCATACCAGCGACAATAGACTCACCTATTTGCATATAAAGTTGGAGATGGTTTTTTGCAAACAAAGTTCTAATTTATGGTACTTTATAAAGTGAAAGGTTCTGGGTAAAAATTGTAAATTTTGAAAAACTTAGGGTTGTATATTTAGGATAACCACATAAATCGACGAAGATAATTTAAAATTTAAATGAACTAACTAAATCGTTAACCCAAAAAATTAAAACTTTTTGGTTAATTAATAGTTTATTCGCATTTATAAATGTACTTTTTACCAATAATCATATTCGTATGTGCTATTAAAATTGGGATTTTTGAAAATAAGTTTCTCAAATGCTGCCATCTCTTTAGGGCCCATTTGACTCTGCAGGAAGTTCGAAATCGGAGCTTCACGCTACATATGTAGCTTAGTGATTTGTGATTGCGTGGCCAAACAAACTCTTGTTTAACTGATGCATCAATTTTTTGTGTGTAAAATTATCAAGTGATAGGCTTATCATAAATGCATTGATCACACTAGACTCTAGTAACTTAAATTACCTAGAAAATGGGGTGAAAATCGAAGTGGATTAAGATGTGCCCAAACCTTAACTCTACTTTCTATTCTGGTTCAAAACAAGATCAGTCCTACCCTTACATTTCTTTAATGGGTCTTAGGATAAAATTTGGATTAATCAAGACAGCAAAATGGGTTGCAAAAGTGGGCCAAGTTGTGATAATTTTAAGAATTGATATGCATATCAATATAAAGTCACGTCTATGATCAATTTTGGTTGAATACTATTACTTAGTAGTATTAAAACATAATTATCCTAACAAAGAATTAGTAAAATATTTCTTTTCAATAATTCCACTTGCAACTCGATCTTAATGGATATATGTGATTACCCTTCAACAAAAATAACATAGATATAGATTTTGAGTTACAATTAAAATTATTAAAATAAAAAATGATAGTATTCATTCTTGAATTGTGCCAATAACATTGACTATATTTTTCATTGAGAAATCACGTAGAGGACATGACTTGAATAACAATTATGCAATCAAGCAATAAAAATATATTCACATAAATAAGTTATAAAGTTAAATGTACATCCACATAAACCATATTCATATTAACAAGTTATAAGTGAAATATATATATTCAATAAAATCATATTCATATTAATAAGATATATGACTTATTTAAATTATTTTGTACTTATGGGGGGTCGAGACGAGTCAAGGTATGGTCAATCCACCCTACCCTCCTCCATTGAACCAAAATCCTTGCTCTACCAATTGTAAAATCGAGACAAGTCATTAATTAACTTGCTCACATCATTAATTAACTTGCTCTTATTTTCACTTCTACCTAGAAACTAGAAAAACTTTGGAACGGTGAGAAGAGATTAATGATGTAAAACAAATTAAGGGTGTGTTTGGGAATAAATAAAACTTTTGATGAAAAGTTGTAAAGAGTAGAAGTTGTCAAATGATGTGATATAATAGGGTTAATGATGACGAGTAAATAGGATAACGTTAAAATAGATAAGTTAGTTGTGTGGATAGTTGTGTAGAAATGATTGAAAAGTATGATAGTTATATAAAAAAATGTGAAGAAATGATTAAAAAATAAGGTAGTTGTAAAGAGTGAAAAGTTTTAGATAAAAAAGTTTTAACTTTACAACTTTTACTCATTAACAAACACACTCTAAAGCTAAAACTGAGTATGAGAACAGAAAAACAGAAAAACAATTTAAGATCTATGATTTCATATATGAACTTTCTAAAATGGATAATCAACTTGCTTATTTAATCTTGATAATTTTATTAAAGTAAAGCAAACCCTACTTTAACCTAATATCATCTCAACATATGCAAATATATTAAGATGAGTATAGGGTGTGTTTAGGAAGTGAAAAAACTTTTGAATAAAAAGTTTTAGACATAAAATTTCATAATGAGAAAAAATAATGTAACATGATGAGAGTAACGACGAGAAGTAAAAAGGATAAAATTAAAAGAGATATGTAAATTATATGATTGGTTGTATAAGATGATTGCAAAATAAAGTAATTGTATAGGAAGATGTAAAAAAATAATTAAAAAATATAATAGTTATGAAGAGCAAAAAATTTTATATTAAAAATTTTTGGTTGAAAGTTTTTTTTGTTTTGCCAAATATGCTTTTAGATGAAATTTTTTTATGTAAAAAACTTTAAAATAGGAGAAAATAATGTGGTATAATAGAGATAATGATAAAGAGTAAAGAAAATAATGTTAAAATAGATAAATTAGTTATACGACTAGATGTGTATAAATGATTAAAAAGTAGAAAAAAAATCAAAAATAAGATAATTATAAAAAGTAAAAAGTTTTAGATTTAAAAGTTGTTGGTATAAACAACTACAACTATAATCGCCTGTTCTCATAATATTATACAAATTAGAATTCGTTAAGCTTTAGTTGTTTGTGAAATTCCTCAAAAGGGAATTGCCAATTTTTAAGTCAGGATTTCTAGGGGTAATAAATTGATTGTCCTTTATTAATTTTTCACCTATCAAGTCTATCACATAATATGTAAGATCATGCAAAAGTATAGGCGTTACACGAAGCAAGCAGTTATAATATAAGATATTAAACTGACATATATAAACTATAAAATATTGTCAAATCATCCATGCATATTACTTGTATACTACATCCTCAAATCCTAGATAAAAAATCAGTTAGACTTAACTTTAATAAATCCATAAAACATAAGAACATCATTGAAAGAATTCATCAAATCTATAATAATGAAATTAAAAGAGAAAATAAAGATCAAAGTTTATTAAATCAATCTTCAATGAAATCTCAAAAATCTTTCTTGAACTAGCCTTTTTTTCTCCTTACATGACTCTATTTGCTTCAAAATCCCAGCATACAAAGTTCCAAAGCATGCATAAACATACTTAATATGTTGTACAACACACAAGCCAATACATGGGCGATGTCATATGGTTTTGGGCATCATATTGGTTGTGTACTATGTTGCCTCTTTTTTTTGAAAGATTTCACCCATACACCATCCCTTCCATACCAAATTTGGGAGCGAATGGGCAGGGATGTGGGAAAGAAAGGAATTCATTTCGAAGAGGAGAATCCATACACAAGGATCCTATGATACAAGCAAAAGGGACCTCTCTCCAAACACTACCTTCAAATGAGTTAGGTACAACATATTTAGCCAAAATTGTGAACAGTTTCATTGTAAATTCTTAAAATATGGGAGAAAGATAAGTAGCCTAACCATCCTTCACATGCCTTGATCTCCTCGACCAATGGCTTAGATTTAGCAAAGTAGTTCCACTTCCTGTTAGCCAGCTAATCAATACTGTTGAGTCACTTACAACTTCACCCTTTGTTATACCAAAGTCCTTTAGTCATTTCAATCCCATAAGAGTAGCAAAATCCTCCATCCACAATGGCTTACACATACCTAACTTGGTCCAACATTTAGTAGTTATGAAAGTTCCATTAGCATCTCATAGGACTCCTTCAAATCCCATAATAGATGAGATTACAAGCAACATCAACATTAAGTTTCATTCTTCCCATATCAGGGTGTGTCCACCTTTCATGGTTGCTACTAAGATTAAAAGTACTTTTCCTAATCAAAATTGCCAAATGAGATTGACGAAGAAAAATTAGGTGTCATATATTGATATCCTTGAGTTTGGGCTTAGTCCCATTCGCCAGTAATTTGTTCCTACAATGTCATATTCTCCAATAGATGATTACCAAGAAGATGAAAAGAAAGGATTCTGGTTGGGAAGATAGATAAAATAATAACTTTTGCAAGTTCGCAAATTGATGGGATAGTAAGGTATGAAAATGTGGTGTTTAAAAAATTTGTCTAACATGGCTATAAGCCTAGAAGATATAGAAAGATTCTTCTAGAATTTGTTAGCAAAAAGGAGATATTTGCTTGGGTTGGATGGGAATCAGTTATTAGACACCAACCCAAACAATTATACTTTCTTTGGCAATTTTGTCTTCCAAATGCATGTATGGCGGCTAAAGCATTCATTGTTTCATTATGAGCAATTTTGTAAGTGAATCTTATAATGAAAGACCCATTTGGATTTAAGTCTTAGAAACCGCGATCACCCTCCTCTCTACTTACCAAAGGAACATTTTTAATTTGCTCTCAACCTATAGGACCTACCACTCTAAAAATGTTTTTCATGTGTCACTCTCCTATGAATGGACTAGCTTTAAGTAGGATATCATATGCCCGGTTGTCAAGCTAAGGCTATGCTATGGTAAGATAAGAGCATGTAGATGGAATGTTACACTTCTACAAGTCACCATCCGGAAAATATCATGCTCTAAGCACCTTATAGCATAAGGAATCATTAGATATTACTAGATGCCATATCTATATTGTAAGTAAAGCAAGGTCAAAAGTTGATGACTCTCAAGAGCTTAAACCACCATTCACTTCTGAGACACATTCATTTTCAAGATACACTACTCATCTTCCTTTTACCATCTTTTATTCCCTACCAAAATGTGCTCATCTTAACATTAAGATCATGGCAAAAGCATTGAGGCAAAAGGAACAAGCTCATTTTGTGGGTAGAGATAGCTTAGGCTACCACTTTGATAAGAACTTCTTTCTCTCCACATGATATGAATTTATTCTAACACCTTTCAATCTTTTTCCATACTCTTTCCTCAATATTTTTCAAAAACAACTGCTTTTTTCCCATCCAAATTGTTAGACCAAGATAAGTTATCATTTATTGCTCAGGAGATCCCACCAAACCTTCAGTTTGCTTTATGATATGTGGCCTTGTATTGTTGCTGAAGAAAATAAATGTCTTTTCCATATTTAGGGTGTGTTTGGCAATGGTTAAAAAATATAAGTTAAAACTTTTTAATCTAAAATTTTTCACTCTCCACAACTATCATATTTTTTAATCATTTTTTCACATTTTCCTAAACTATCATACTTTTCAATCATATTTACACAAATAACCGTATAACTAACCTCTATATTTTAACTTTATCATCTTTACTCCTCATCATTATCCCTATCATATCACATCATTTGACAACTTTTAACCTTCAAAATTTTTTCTCAAAAGTTTTATCTATTCTCAAACACACCCTTACTTGATGTGCCAGAAGTACTCATGTAAAGAGATATACTGCATCCTCTTGATTTAAAACTTTTTACATGGCTTCAGCAATGCGTTTTTCGGTTTTACATGACTTAGGTCATGTACTTCATTGTGTTCTCAAAACTCCTCTTTTCATCCAAAATTTTGATTTTTTAACCTATTTTCATCAACAATGATCAAATCACACAATAATTTAAACATTTAATCACATGGTTTTATAATTTAATCTAACTTTTGGGTACAAATACACAAAATATATTATAAATCATTGGCAAGTCATTGATATACCCTTTTACTAACAAATAATATTATGAACTCTTCTAATCTTAATTTTTTCTTGGGTTTTTATGGTAATTTTTTGTTGGATTTATTATAAGACAATTTTTAAAACTTTGATAGGATATTTCATGATATTTATTTAAAAGATTAAAAGGGAATTCTTGGTTAATTTACATTAACATTTTTTCAATTTGCAGTGATATCCATAACTATTGCTTTTGCAAGTAACTTTCTTTTGTTGAAGTTTATTTGGAAAAAAATCTCTTGCTATTAAATACCATTAGATTTATGGGAGTGTTCAGAGTCTACAAACGAATGAAATAGGATAAAAAGATTTAAAAAAAGTGGCTATATGTCGAAAAATGAAAATTTATCTAAAGTATAAAAATATTTTCAATATATTTCTCATATCAAGTTAATCAATTTGATGCATTTTAGATTTGCAAATTGTCATGATATATAGACTATTAAATTCCAATTTTCTCATACTATAAAAGAAAATTACAAAAAAATTTAAAACTACCAACAAATTTTGTTATTAACGATATTTTGCGTTAAATGAATCAATTTTAAAACTTTATTAAAAAGAATTATATAAGTACCTTAAAGGTCCGTTTGGTAGTAAGGAAAAGAGAAAAATTTCACCATTTTCTTCACCCTTTTAATATGATTTAATATCTTAATTGTGTAATAATGCTATTATCTATTCCTAATAATTATTTAGTATTTTTATATTACTAACTTATTTATGGTTATTCTCTTTACTTCTAACAACTTTACATCACTCTTATCTTTTTTTAAAAAAATTCTAACATTTTTCCTTACTGGCTAGCAAATTCTTAGAATATCAAAAAATCATTTATTAAATGCATTCTTTCATTAGATACAACGATTTATTTTCTTTTAGATTTGTAAATTCCCCAATTAAATATATTAAAACTTAATTTTCTTATATTACAAAGTATAAGAAAATATCTTTAAAACATAAAAATTTTCTTTAAATAAATAAATTTGGTGCTTAAACTTTTCCTTAAATTAAACAAAATTTTGAGTTTTTGAAGTTTTGCCAATAAATTATTTTTGTAACGGCTAAAACTTTTTCATATAAAACTTTTCATTCTAAATTCTTTTTTTTGCCTTCAAAACTACCTCAATTTTCAATTATTTCTTTACTTTTTTATACAACTATATCATTTTCAATCATTTTTCACAACTCAATTATTTCTTTGCTTTTTTACACAACTATATCATTTTCAATCATTTTTCACAAATTTCAAGCAACCATCTTATCTAGTTTAACTTTATTTTCCTTATTTTTCATTATTATCTTTATTATATTATATTATTTTCTACCATTTCAAAAACTTTTTCACTAAAAATTTTATATTCAAAAGTTTTATCAAATACGGAACACCCCCATTGATAAAGGAAAAATCAACATGTTTTTAAAACAGATTCCTTACATTAAATGAATAAGTTTTTATTTTAATTTTAAATAATAAAAGTAGGAATTTTGCATTTTAGTCCCTGTAAGTTTGTTAAATGTGAACTGAGGATTATGATGTGTTGTATTTGCATTTTATATGCTTTAACTTTTTCATTTGTTGTATTTTAAACTTAGCACTTAATAATTGTTAATACTATTGTCTAAAATGCAAATATGAAAACCTCAAGGTAGATAAAATATAAATACACAGTCCAGAAAAACTTTTATCTTAAAAATAATTTTAAACATAACTAAAAATTTTACTTTAGTAATAAAATTATTAGGACATTAAACCGAGAGATTCACTGAAAATTTTCGAGAAAGAGATTACCTTGAATGGGTGCTTTATTTCAGTAAATCCAGGTAGCTTTTTCGAACTAAACGAACCTTCGTGCGATGAACCAGTGTTGTCAGAACCGAACTGGTGATTGAACCGGTAAAGGAACTGGTCTGGTTCGAACCGGTTCGAACCGGTGACGTCAGCATGACATATTTATGATGTCATAAATATTAAAATTTTAAATTTTAAATAAATATATTGATAAAATTATATTTTTATAAATCATAAATATATATGTTAGATTTTAAGGACAACAATATAAGTACGAACCATGCAAAAAAAATTACTAGCAAGTTTTAAAAAATCTTTAAGCATGAATTTTTTAAAAAATAAACTACATTAACTAACCTAAAATGCTTAAACTTGAAATAAGCCATGAATTCTTCCTCTTTATCTCAGTACCTTGATAAATTGCTATAATCATACCTGACAAAATAAGAAATAAAACAAATTAGTAAGTGTTGAAAATTTGAACAATGAAATAACTTATAATAATATAACACTGTCCCGGATGCAACGACAACAACTTGGAGTCTTGAAGAAAGCTACCAGTGAGACGGCGAGATGACGAACAGCGAGACAGCAAGCAGTGAGCGGACAGCAAGATGGCAACCAGCCTGCCGGCGACCGGTGAGATGGCGAACGACAGCTCAAGGTGAGCTTGGCGGACGGAGCGGCGCACAGTGCGGCGAACGGCGTGGGGGCGTGCTGGGCGTGCAGCGGCGGCGCGTGTCGACGCTGAGGAAGAAATGCCGGCGGACGGCGTGGGCGTGTGATGGGCGGGCGAGCTGCCGGAGGATTACGCGACGAACGGTGCGGCGGCGGCCCGTGCTGGTGCTGAAGACAAAGCGGGGGCGACGGTTGCTGCGGCGGAGGGCGCGAGGGCGACGCGTGCCGATGCTGAGGACGAAGCCTGGGCGGACAATGCGGCGGGTGGTGTGGGCGCGTTTGGGCAGGCGGGCAGCGCCAGGGGACAATGCGGGAACATAGCGCGTCGTCGCTGAAGACGAAGCAGGTGCGTGCCGGCGCTGAGCGGGCGAGGCGTTTCGGCGAGGCAGAATCGGGAGCGGCAACAGGTTAGGGACTTAGGGTTTTAGCAGTGAGGTGAGGAAGGCGAGCGGGAGATTTGAGCATTTGACGGTTTTTTCCATTTGTTTTTTTAAATATATATTATTAGAATACGAGGGCCAGCCCGGTCCGACCGGTCGAACCAGTTCGGACGGTTTTTCACATTTGAACCGAACCGCACCGAACCGAACCGGAACCTAGACCGGTTCCCGATCGGACCGGTCCGACCGGCCGGTCCGGTCCGGTTCTAACAACACTGCGATGAACCCGTAAAGCTGGACTTAGCAGGAACTCCAACGAAGCCCATAAGCGTATTTAATTTATATATTAGATTTTAAAAATTCTGAAGACTTATATATTTTTATTAAATTTCAGTTGGTTTTTAAAAATTCAATAAAAAATGTGAAAATCTGTAAAGTTTTAAATTTTGATATGAACTAAATACACTTATGATAACATATTTCGGCTGTATTAGATATTTAATAAAACCTTTTGAACATTTAAATGAAAAATTTTTAGAGTAAAACTTTCTAAAATAGGAGAAGGTACGTGATATGATGGGGTAATAATGAGGAGTAAATAAATAAATTTAAAATAAAGAGAATAATTGTTTGTATAGTTACGGAGAAATGATTGAAAAGTAAGATATTTATATAATAAAATATAAAGAAATAATTAGAAAATAGAGTAATTATGGAACGTAAAAAATTTTAGATTGTTAACTTTATCAGAATGTCAAAATGCACTTTAAAGATATTTTGTATTTGATAAAAATTTTAAAAATTATACCAGTAGTTATGGAGAAATAATTTAAAAATAAGTTAATAATACAGAAATATATGAAAAATAGTTAAAAATAAGGTAGTTATTGAAAGTGAAAAATTTTAAATTTAAAACTTTTATAATTGGCAAATACGCTCTACACGAAAAATAAAATAAAATAAACATATAAATCTAGCGGACTTTATAGGAGCTTGGCTTCTTAAAATCATTACTTTGCACCATTATGTATATGAAAACAAAGAAGTTTTAAATATGTCAACCACCGCTTATTGGTTAGTACCACCGCATAAGTACCCCATTGCTTAAGGAGATTGATGGGAGTATGATAAAGTGTGTGTTTGGCAATGGGTATAAAATCTTAAGTAAAAATTTTTCGATATAAAATTTTTTGCTCTCCATAATTACTACATTTTTTAATCATTTTTTCATATTTTTCTTATACAACTATTTTACTTTTCAATAATTTTTAACATTTTCCTATACAACTACCATACTTTTTAATTATTTCTACACAATTACCTATACAACTAACCTATCTATTTTAACTTTATTCTCTTTATTCTTCATCATTACTCATGTCATATCACATCATTTGACAACTTTTACTCTCCAAAACTCTTCACCAAATTTTTTATCCATTTTCAAACACACCCAGAATAAGAAAATAGGAAATATTGTTAGAATGTTAAATAGAAATTGAAAACAAAACACGATTAGGATATGTCAATTAGGAAATTCACATATTTTCTTCAAAGCACTGAATTTGAAAACCAAAAACTCTTTAATATTCTAAATAAAATATAAGCATTTATTTTAAATATTTTTAAAAGATTGAGAAAATATTACGATGGATAGAAGGTATTGATATTTACATGAGTTTTTTCAAATATATCTACTACATTTGATCTTAATTTCATATATACGAATTATGTTTTTAAAATCCTAAATATATCCATTACGTTTATAGTTAATTCCAAAAAAACTCATCTCGTTAAAAACTGTTATTGAGAATTGGAACCGGAACTAACATAAATATTACGGGGGTAAAGTAAAAAATAAATATAGTTATTGATGAAAAATGAGAAAATAATTAAAATATAAGAATAAAAGTGAAAAAACGTAGGATAATAAATTGGATAATTAATAAGTTGACTTTTTGTTATTCTCAATTCCCACCTGCATTAACGTAAGAAGGACATATAACTAAGCAGGGTACTCGTGGGTTGAATCGTTAGTCTCTTAAAATGAGTAGGATAACTTCTTATTTTTATAATCTTAGGCAAGTTAGGTTCTAAGTAAAAAAAAAAAAAAACTAAATTCAATTAAAATATAATAGATTCCAAGGTTTGGATATTGGAACCCATCCAAATTACTAATATATATTCAATATATATATTTAATAAAATATCTTTTATATTAAAAGACATAAATATATTCCTTAAATATATAGAAAATTTTTAATTTTCTATTATTTAGTAGATTTAATAAATATATTTTAAAATTATATTGTTATCATCTTGATTATAGGTTTTTAAATAAGATTTATAAAAAACTAATAGTTTTTAAATATAATATAAATATTATTTTAAAGAACCTGTTTGTAATTGGAACCGAAATCAACACAATCTTAAAAAGTAGAGTAGGAGAACTCAAAAAAAAAAAAAAAAGTAGAGTAGGATAAGCATAAACCCTATCCGATTTAAAGTAAAGATAGGGCAGGAATTTGGAAGAGTAAGATAAATAACGGGACTTACTGGACATAAGTTGCAATCGCAGAAAAAATGATGGTCAAAGATTGGGTCACAAATTGCAATCAACACCTTTTAATCGGGACAATTTCAGAAATTTACGGCCCAAAAAGCCCAAAGGAGGGGATAAATACCTCAGCGACGGCAAACTACAAACAGCTGGTAGAAGTCAAGAAAATGGAAGACGACGACGTTCCACCTCTCGCAGTTGAAATCGAAGAGCCCATTGACAGGAATCCATCTGAATTCCCACAAACCCAACCAATTGAAGCCCTAGATTCTGTTGGTGTCACCGTCATTACTGGGTATCTAGGCGCTGGAAAATCTACCGTAATCTCTCTCAATCCTACAACCGGATGATCCTTCTCCAATTCTTTGTCGGCGTTCGATGCTGATTGAATAAAATTTCTGTTTTTAGTTGGGTTTAACTGAGAGAAAATCCTGTTATTTCAGTCTAACGAATCGAGTTTTGTTGATTTAAACAATGAATTTCAGTTGGTTAATTTCATCCTGAATGCACCGCATGGGAAGAAGATTGCTTTGATACTGAATGAGTTTGGTGAAGAAATTGGTGTGGAGAGAGCGCTGGTTAATGAAGGGGACGGCGGGTCGCTGGTAGAAGAATGGGTGGAGCTGGCAAATGGGTGTGTTTGTTGCACTGTCAAGCACAGCTTGGTTCAAGCACTTGAACAGCTGATCCAAAGGAAAGAGAGGTGATATTCATTCTCCGTGCTTTTTTGGGATTCAGGTTCTTCTTTTGGCTACCTGTTTGGCTGTATACCATTTTTTGAAATGGGGGTGAAAACTATTGATTTTTGAAATTATACATCTATATACAAAATCACAAATGATAAATTTTGGTATACGTAAATATTATATGTAGGCCCACATAAAAATGAAAACAAAAAAATTGGAAAAATGGAAAAGGGTCTAAAAACACCTGTATGCGTTGAGGCTTTGTACAGATGTATATATTAAATCATTATCCCACATTTGCTTTGGCACTGCAGAACATGCTTAAGGTAAAATGGTGTTCAACTGAGCTACCTAAAAGCGAAAAATCACATTATCAGCACAAGAAACTGCCTCTGTAAAAGTGGGGCCGAACAAGTCCTAAATCAACTTGAAAGATCTCATTCTTATGTGCTACTTGCATAAATGTTATGGGGATTTTAATATTATTGGAAAAACCTCAGAAAGAAAGAAAAAATCTTGTGGGACTCCTGACAGCCAAGAGAAACACAATCAGAGTTCGGACAATAGTAAGAAATTTATCCATATTGTTTAGTTTATCTTGTGCAACCAGCTTGACTCTTGCATCTAGGCCATAATGATGTTTTTGAAGATGATTCAACATTTTGAATGCTTGTACTTGTGTACCACTTACAGTGGATACATTTGCTGTGCTTGAGCAAAAGGAAGTTAGAAACTCCTTTTATTTCCCTTGTGGACAAAAGTATTCTGGTTGTCGCCATTTGCCCGTATTTATGTTGTGCTGAAATTATAGTGTGCTGTAGGAAAGGCTGAAGAATACCCGCATAATTGGTCAAAAAGGAATAATTCTTCCACCACTTTCATTTCTTTGCCATTGATTTGTCTGTGTCTATCGATATCTTGTTTCTTTGCTGTCCTATTGTGTGGTACCTCCCATTCTTCTAGTCTTCTAATTGCATTCTAGTTTCTATGCTAAGTGTTGAAACTTCATATGATGGTTCATTTCCATTTTGAAATTGCTATCAGTGTTGATCATCTAACCCTGTACTCTTTCCATCTCACTTGCGGTATAAGCTCCATGATGCTGCTCATCTACACGTTGCGCTCTTCTCTAATTGCTACAAGGTTTCATACATAAGGTACATAAGGCTCATATTTTTAGAAGTTCACTAATGTTGGGATTCCACAGGCTCAATCATATATTGCTGGAGACAACAGGACTGGCTAATCCTGCTCCTCTGGCTTCTATTCTTTGGTTGGATGATCAGCTTGAATCTTCCGTCAAGCTTGATTCTATCATTACTGTAAGTTGTTCCTTTAGTCATTCGAGCACTCCACTTTTCTGTTTATATTCTTTTGAAGTTTTCTTTTACCTAGACCATTTAAGATATCAATTAATATGTATATATTATGATGGCAAAGATCACATTGATTGGCAACTTACATGTTATAAACGGGCTCGCTTCCATGAAAACCCTTTTTATGTAATTCCATTCATTTTAACATCTAGATGCTCGATGGAAAATTCATACCACCTATTGTATTTAATATTATTTATGTTGCTTGGGAAACCCTTTCATTTGTCTAATATTATTGTACAGGAGCCTCATTTAAAAATGTGTAAAATCAATATAATAAAATGATTTAATACTAAAATATCAATTTTAAAGTTATATTTTCAATATTTAAACCATCTAAAATATCATTTCTATGTGGATAAATGATTCTATAAAGTATTATTACATTCTAATACATGTGTAAATGGATTTAAGTATTTTTCATAATTTGCACATGAGGATACATATTTTAACAAATGTATCCCATGCACTTACTTGATTTGGGTGAAACTTAGTTTCGTAACTAAATAAATAATGTTAAATACAATAAATGAATTAGATTTTCCATCAAGGATCAAAATCTTAAAATTTGAAGGAGTTATATGGCTTCATTTACGTAGCCTAGTTACATAGAAGTAGAGATCAATTGCAAATATGGGCAAAGAATCAACACAAACAATTGTATGGAGACTTTTTCCTGAAAAATTGAGAATTTTTTTTTAAAAATCAAAACCATATATCATGTTTATCCATAATCCATATGTATTTATATATAATTCTAAAAACGACAGATTGAAAACTTTTATATACTATACATATACTATACATTTTTCTAAAAAATTAATATTTATATATTTAGGGCTTGTTTGTTTAGATACAAAACTTTTCAACAAACACTTTTCAATCTAAATCTTTTTACTCTCTATAATTATCTTATTTTTTTAATTATTTTTTCACATCTTCTTATACAATTATTCTACTTTTCAATCATTTTTAGATAATTATTCATACAACTAACCTACCTATTTTAGCTTTATTTTCTTTATTCATTATTGCCCATATCATATCATATCATATCATATTCTCCAATTTTAAAAACTTTTACACCAAAACTTTTTTGGGTGTGTTTAGGAAGTGATAAAACTTTTTGATGAAAAGTTTTTTGTATAAAAGTTTTTGAAATGTGAGAAAATGATGTAATATGATAAGGGTAATGATGAAGACTAGAGATAATAAAGTTAAAATAGAATGTTAGATATACGGGTAATTGTGTGGAAATTATTAAAAAGTAAGGTAGTTGTATAGGAATAAGTGAAAAAAATTAAGAAATAAGGTAATTGCGAAGAGTGAAAAGTTTTAGAATGAAAAATTTTAGAAAAATTTTAGTTTGAAAAGTTTTAGGTGTTAACAAACTCTCTCCTTCATTTCAAAATTTTATCACTTCCCAAACACATCCTTACTCTCAAAAGATGTTATTTATTTATTTATTTATTTACAAAATATAAGTTTCTCTTACTCACAGAAGCTCTGTCAAACAAGAAATTCTTGTTTTCTCTATGCTTCTTATCCTATGTCCTACATCTCTTCTTCAAATGTCCAACCATTTATTGGTTTAATCCAGGTAGTAGATGCAAAAAATTTCAGGTTGCAGCTTGCTGAGCATCATGATAGGGCTTCATTTCCTGAAGCATTTCTTCAGATTGCTTTCGCGGTAATTGCATACAATATCATTTGTGGAAGCATATATTGTATTTGGTTTTTATCTTCTTACTATATCCATTTGCTAGTTAATTACATAATCTGTTATTAGGTCATGCCTATTTGATCTGCATTATTGGGTCATGCATGAGATGTTATATAGAGGGCTGAAAACATTTTATTTTTTATTTTTAGGATTTGATAATTCTGAACAAGATTGACTTGGTTTCTATGGAGGATTCTGAATCAATTAAATCCACTGTTATAGAAGACTTGGAGAAGGAGATTCGTAATGTCAATTCCCTTGCAAAAATTATTCATTCTGTTCGCTGCCAGGTTGACTTATGTGAGATATTCGATCGTGGGGCTTATGATGCTAAGGTTTGCTGCATTTTTTGTCAATTCTCGACAACTTTAGTTCTACTTCTGGCTTCAGTTTATTCCTGGCCATGTTTCTCATCATATTTACTGTTAAATTTTGTAAAAGAGTGTAGCTCGCCTAGAGGGACTACTGAAAGAGACTAATCTTGTACCAAGGCAGAGTTATCATGACAGTAGTGTGCGAACGTTGTGTATTTGTGAGCAGGAGCAGGTTGATCTTGATAAGGTAGTGATTCTTCCAATGCTTTTACCAGTCAAGTTGATGCTCATCTTATTCAATTTCTGTGTTTTTCTTTACCTGATGTGAAATTGGAGGCTTATAACACTTGTTTTCTTGAAACCCTGAATGGTTGTTTCTTTCTCTGAAGGAATTCACTTTCTCATACTGTGCTTTTTGTTTATTGAAACCATCTTGATGGGAAACCATCTTGATGGGTGCTGCACCTAGCTTTTTTTGATCTGTTAGTGCTGGAAAACAACTATTTGTTTGTGATCATATTTCCAAAAAAATCAGTTTCAAATGTTACATTCGATATAGAAACTTGTAAAAGTATTGGGCCCACGCAAAAATGGACGGTCAAATAGACCCTTACAAGTATGAGCATATCTATAGGTGAAGCTGTGAGAATTGAAATAGAGTTGCCTCTTCAATGCACTGACTACTTTGTTGAGGCTGAAGTTGAGGCCACGTTGAAGTGATAACTGGGTCTGGAGGACAGTGAAAGACTAAAACTTGCTCAACATTGGAGCATGGATTTTGGCCTGCTCAGAAGAATTCAATTTCAGAATACTCAGGATTTAGATGATATAACCTTTCAGTGAGGAGTTTTAAAACTTGATTGAGAGTGGTAATTGGTAGCCGACTTACCATATGGGAATACGGGCAAAGAAAAATAGAATTTATTAAAGCCTGAATGGCATATAACATGTAGAAAAAATCATTTACGTGAGCCAGCCATTAGGATAGTTCTCAGTTTTTCCCAGAAATTAGTAAGAGAAGGCCAAGACAACAATGATTTTTTTTGCGACTTTTCATTACCAATTCAAAAACTTTTTGCCTTTGTCAGGAAAATGAAATCGAATCAGTTTCTTTTTGCTATGAGTTAAGGAAGTGTTTTTCAAGCTTGCTGATTTGAGATATTTATCAGATACGACTGTGGCTCGAGGATATTCTTTGGGAGAGGAAGTATAATATGGATGTTTATCGCTGCAAAGGTATTCTGAGTGTCCATAGATCAGAGCATCTCCACACGATACAGGTAATTCGATGACACTATACCTTTTGGGTTCTTCCAAAAGAGAAGCCACCAATGAGTTACGAAATCATTTTCAAAGCTCAAAAAATGTTTATAATCAGAGATTGGTCTTGAGATCTCTTTGTCCGCTTATTATCATCTTACTGGCAATTCATCATGGGAAGCCTGTTTTCTGTGCGAAGTGGAAATTCTGAGTAAACTCGATGGATGTCTCAGAGTTATGCCAATGATGAGATCAAAATATGGGCTGAAGACAAACCAACACCTTGCCTGTTACTTACCAAGTAGGAAGTAAAATTTTTATTTCCCTTGGTGGTTGCAGGACCCCAACAAACCTCCCACTTGTGGTCGGTAGAGTTAGCAATTCTATTCCTTGTTTTAATTCCCTCTGAAAATGATCAGTCTATAGTTGATGCAAGCATGGCCATTGTTCACTGCCCTCTTAGCTGTTTTAACCAATGTTTTAAGAATTGGATCGGACCTGCCTGTCTGACTGGTCCAACCACCAACCAGACATATGTTCGATGTGATATACCCCAGTTTGTTGGCGGCCCAAATTAGAAAACTTAAATGCAAGAAGCCAGACATCCAGTGTGTTTTTGTACCATTGTAGTTAAAGGTGCATTATAGATCTATGCTCATTCATATAAAAGGGCTCTACTTTTATGTAACTGGGTTACATAGAAGCTTTTTGTGTAACTCTTATCTGTTTTGGCCCACCTTAATGATATAAAATCTACTTCACCTATTGCATTTAGAAAATTTATTCAGCTAGAAGACCAAATCTATCCAAATGAAAGAAGTGCACGCAATTTGAAAAATGTGTAAAATGAACATAATAAAATTGTTTGATTTATATATCAAATATAAAGCTATATTTTCAACATCCGAATTGTCTATAAAATCATTCTTATGTTGTAAATTATTCTCTAAGGTATTATATTTTAATGTATCTGCGAGTGGATCTAAGGTTTTTTTTTTTTTTTTATATAATTTACACATGAATATATACAGAAAATTTGGCCCACCCATAGCTTTGATCAAGACGATCTTTGGGTCTGTGATAAAACAAGTGTTGTTGAACTATGTGAATGGTTTATTTTTTATTTTATCATCAAAATAGGCCCCATCTGTGGTGGTTATACACAAAACGTCAATATAACCTGCGTTACACTGAAGCAAGACTCCACATATAAACAATTTTAATTGATGTTTAACTTGGGTCACATTTTATAAAATTTTTAATAACATTTCATCAAAATATTCACTCATTTGCAGCATATTTTAAAAAAATATGAATATAATCTTGCATAATTTGAAATAATAATATAAATTATTATATATTGTATTTATAAAAATATACATATTACAGTTCAATCCGGTTTGGATAAATGATTAAACCAGTTTAGACCGAACAAGATAATTGACCTATTTGTTTACTTCCTTGGTACTAGTAACTTTGGTTTTAACGAAACACTTTTTGACTTAAACTACTTCTGAAGAGTAGAGATTATTATATATAAGTAGTAGCCATATTTAAATGCTGGTCATCTTTCTTACCCCTTCTGAATCACAAATAAATGCCTTCTATCTTGGTTACTTCTTATGCATCCAAATCGGTATGCAGTTATGCTAATCATATGTTTATTCCTGGCTTTTGGTGGTTTAACAGTGGTTATCTTCTCTGCTTATCAGGCTGTGAAAGAGATATATGAGGTTGTTCCAGCTCGGAGATGGCAGCAGCAGGAAAGCCAAATAAACAAGATAGTTTTCATAGGCAAGGCTCCACGCCGTTGGCTTCTTTCATTTTTTTTCGTGTCGTATCACTAGAACTGCCTCTTCCTGAATTTCCATTTTCAATCAAATGCAGGGCGAAATCTAGATGCGGATATACTGAGGGAGACATTCAGGGATTGTGTAGTCCCTTCAAACTGACAGAGTAGGGCTCTGGGTAGGCACCCAGCTCTTTGCCTGGCTTTGGCCCCTCACTAACTGCAAAGCAGAAAAAGGGGAATGGCACACAGCAATACTGCATACTTCAAATGATCCACTGAATCCATTTTCTGATCTTTTGAAACCATGCGCAGCATGCAACAAGTCCACGTAGAATAAGTCGTTTTAATTTTGATTTAGTCATTGATTTTTTGTCATACTTTTCTGCCCACCAACCTATTAAATTTTTTTTTGAAAGTGTTGTATTTTAGACTTTGCAATGGCATATGATTTACAGATTTAGTCAGAACAAACGTCTTACTTTAAAATAGAGATGAACATTTAATAACTTTTACGAGTATGTTCAATTCTAGCCAAATTGGAATTTTTTTTTCTTTTAGAAGATTAGATGGATCCCAATGTAGTAATTACGAGTTTATCTTTGGTGAGAGCTTACTATGCAATATAGGTAATTAATAATGGATATATATATGCGCACACGCAAGCACAAAGAGAGTTGGCAAAAGCTAAAGTAATATAATTTAAAAAATTGAAGGATGACATTTGAAAGATGCTAGTATGGAATTTTTCAATAAAAGAATGATAGAAGAAGAGAAATGAGATGTAAAAGAAATTGAAGTAGAGTTAACATGGAGTAAAGTTATAGAATGCATTAAAAGAGTTAGACAAAGTATTCTAGAAGTATGTGAAAATGATAAATCCTTATAAGGAAACTTGACAGTGAAACGAAGATGTTTAAAAGGTTACATATGACAAATGAGAGAAGTATAAAAAATTGTAGGTCAATAAAAATGATATAAATCTATAACAAATGAACTACTGAAAAAATTTAGGGCAAATTTCACATATTCTACGAATTTTACCCTTTAATTTCACTTATATTAAAAAAGAATTCCAAGTATACTCTGTTAATTATGCTTAAAATTTCATTCATACTTATGTCATCCACGAATATTCAAAAATTCTAAATATTCTCATGTATTATGCCCAAAATTCCATTCATACTTTCGCTCTACATAAAATGATAAATATGCTGAAAATCTAATTATGAATTTATAAATAAAAATTCAAATTCAAATTCAAATGATATATAATTTTATAACGGTAAAAGTATGATTCTATAACTATAAACGTACCAAAAATTCATTCAAATGTGAATTTTTAGCTTAAAATTATAATTAGGATTTAAACATATATGTCATTTTACAAAGGATTGCAGGTATGAATGGAATTTCGAGTAAAATACATAAATATATTTGAAAAATTTTAAAAGTTCATGGATATAAATGAAATTAAGGGTAAAATTTGTATGTGAAATTTGCTCAAAATTTTTTATAAAAAGATTATAGGCAAAGCTAAATATAGATTATGTATTATATGACAAATTATAATTTAAATAAGGAGAAAAACATATATCTAAGGGGCTTCACTTCCATATAACCAGGTGTAGAGGCCAGGTTAAAACCACCTTTGGCATGTGTCCCTCTCCATGTCCCGGGTCGCCTCTACTCCCCAAGAGAATCGGGCTGCAACGCCCATAACTTAGAAAATCTCCTATATCTAAGAGATTCTACTAAATAGCAAAGGGGACGTATAAAAGAAGTAGAAGTCCACAAATGAAAGGATTTAAGAATCCTTTCTGTTCTTCCCCAAAACTCTTTAAGGATCCCAATCCTATTGGGAATCATGCTCACAAACCAACAAGCGTGTTAATATCCATTTTAGACATCTACACTTGGCATCGTCTGTAGGAAAGAAATTAGAAATTTGTTTTTACCCATCTCCGTTCCCATTCATTTATTTCATTCTCCCTTTGCTTTTCGATTTCCTATTTTCTACCATGGAGCACAACTAGTCAACTTTGAATTTGGAGAACATTACGCAAAGGGGCGACAGAAAAAATGTCTCTCAAAGGCATCACTACTGATCAAGCCGACAGCAGGAGAAACTCTTTTTATGTATTTTTCAACATCAAATAATACTATTAGTGTTGTGCTAGTAGGGTTGAATAAAGGGATTCAACATCCCATATATTATGTTAGTCAAATTTTACATGATGTAGAAACTCATTATTCCTTATTAGAAAAGTAGCTTTTTGTACTTTCAATTGTATCAAAGAAATTACGTCACAACCTAGAAAATCTCTTATATCTATGAGATTCTACTAAACAACAAAAAAATACTTATAAAAGGAGCAGAAGTCCACAAAGGAAAGAACTCAAAACTCCTATTAATACTAAAATTCTGCTCTTCCCCCAAAACTCTCGAGGATTCCAATCTAATTAGAAATCACGCTCACAAACCCATAAGCGTGTGAAGATCCTTTTTTGAACTTCTACACTGGGTTACATTGAAGTGATTCCATGTAATCCCTCTATTTTTAATATTTTTAGGACTGATAGAAATTCTACTTTGTTTAATGTATTTAACATGATTGTTTCAACTAAGAGGCCAAGTTTCATTGAAATCAAATATGTATATGAGCCGCATTTACTTAAAAAAATATTCATGTATAAGTCATGAAAAATGCTTGATTCATTCACATATGCATTAGAATATAATAATATTTTATAGAATCATTTACACATATAATAATTATATTTTAGATGTTGAAAATATAAATTTAAAATTGATATTTAGCATTAAACCATTTTATTATATTAATGTATATATTTGTAGATATACGAAACAAATAAAAGAGTTTTCGCAAATATAAATATGTTAAATATAATATATTGAGTCACATAAAAAAAATACAACATATGGAGTGAATTCTCAGGTAAACATCAAAATATTAAAAATGAAAAAGGGTTATATAAAAGAGATATTCCATTGAAGAAAAGTCCATATCTAGGTTGGCTAAAAGAAAAAGAAATAAAGGTATAAAACTTAGCATGTGTTAGATACATTAAAACCCGAAGTAAGAGAGTTTCAATAATAGATGATAAAATTAGGGGTGGGAATCGGGGCGGGTCAGGGTGTGCCCGACCCTGACCTTCCTTTTCAAAAATCTTGTTTGACCCTTATTTTATACAGGGTCGGGACAAGGTCGGTTTGACCCTTACTTTTTTCTACTAGGTCTCGGGACAAAATTCGAGTTGGTATCGGGTTAACGGGTCGGGTAAAAAACTGCGAGTCAAGTAAGAAGTTTTTAAAAATTTATAAAACTATCAAGTATAAAGACAAATTTATATTAAATTTAACTACTATATGCTTGAATCTATTATTAATCAGTCAAAGTAAATATAAATAATTAAATAAAATATGAATATTAACATTGAATGAGGTTTTTCTTTTTAATGTAAAATATCATAAAACGGGTCAGCAGGTAGGTCCGCCCCGCCCCGCCACCTTTTAAAAAACCAAACTTTGCCCTGACCCGCCTTTCTTTAAAATCATCAAAAACCCGACCCGCCCCGATATTAAACAGGGGCGTGGTGGGTCACGGGTCGACCCACCCCGATTCCCACCCCTAGATAAAATAAAGAAAGATGAAGAATTTCTATAGCTTATTAAATGATGATCCATTAGAACATTTAAGAATAGATGTAATTCAAATTTAAGTGTCCGTTCGAGAATGAGTGGAAAGAATAAAAATAAATTCTCTTTTCCTCAAACACCTTTTGATATGATTTAATATCTTAACTACTTTTTTATTACTTCAATATTTTAATTATTTTTTCATTTTTTTAACATTTATTTTATCTATCAAGCTTGCTTCCATGTAACGGGGTTACATATAAGTGGTTTCATATAATCTCATCAAAATTTAAGATTTTGATGTTTGATGAAAAATCCAATTCATTCATTATATTTAATATCATTTGTTTAATTATGAGACAAAGTTTCATTCTAATTTAATATATGCATATGCCATATTTGTTAAAAAATAGATACATTTATGTGTAAATTAGGAAAAATGCTTAGATTCATTTTGCATTTGTATTAAAATGTAGAAATATTTCACAGAATCATTTATCTATGTAGTAATGTTATGTTAGATAGTTTAGATGCTGAAATTACTGCTTAAATGTTGATATTTAACATTAAATCATTTTATTATGTTGATTTTACATGTTTATAGATGAAGTTCATATACTATGATTTTAGACAAATAAAAGGATTTTCATGATAATATAAATGATGTTAAACATAATAGATGAAGTAGATTTTTATCGACCATCTAGATGTTGAAAATGTTGGGAGTTAGATAAAAAAGAGGTTTCATAGAAGCATCTCTGCTTATTTGTTTTGACTTTATTCTATATATTCCTAATCAATGCCATTATATTACATTGATCTGTTACTTTTTCAAATTTCTTGTATTTTTATATTTTCTCAAAAGCACTTTTAAAAAATATAGAAATATCGTCTATTTTTCAAAAATTCGAGTATTAAATTAAATGAAGCCCTAACTAATGAGAACAAAAAAAATGAAAAATATTAATGCATATAATATATCAACTAGGGCATGGAAGTGTAGGGGATATATATACGTATATATATATATATACATATATATATGAATTATCAATTGAGACATGGAAGTGTTGGGTATATATATATGAATTAGTTAACAAACTTCTTTAATTAAGATTATAAAAGAAAAGTTAGTGTCGAATGAATGGAAGTAGCACTATAGTATTAATTTATAGAAGTAAAGGAGATATTCATAATTTTGCAAATCATTATGGAATAAAATTAACAAGTCATATAATGAAATTTTGAGAAAGAGAGATTAAATAAATACTAAGGGTGTGTTTGGTTCGGGGGAAAATTTTTTAATGAAAAGTTTTTGAGGTAAAAATTATCAAATTGATAAAAAAATGGTGTGATATGATAGGGGTAGTGATGAGGTATAAATAGAATAAAGTTAAAATAGATAAGTTAGTTATATGGGGTAGTTGTGTAGAAGTGATTGAAAAATAGGGTAATTTATGTAGGAAAATTTGAAAAATAATTAAAAAATAAGATAATTATGGAGCGTGAAAAGTTTTTGATTGATATTTTTTTAACCTAACCAAATACACCCTAAGATAAGAAACGAATGTCTATGAAAATCAATTTGATTCTATACTAAAAAATCAACTACTAAAATTATCTGCTTACTAAGATAATTATGAGAAATATAAAGAGAAAAATAAATACATGATTTTTATTGATTTAGAAAAAATAAATGATAGGTTTTCAAGAAAATAAGGTGTTAAAAAAAAGAATTACTGATAAATATATTGATGTTATTAAAGATACATATGAGGAAGGCTATAACAAATGTAAAGACCATGAGTGAATATACGAGGGATTTTTTAATTGTTATAAATTTGCATTTAGCCTTAGCCTTAAGTTCTTCCCTTTTCTCTTTAGTTATATATGAATTTACTATGCATTTATAAGAAGTACCTTAGTATATGTTATTCGCAAATGATATAATCCTAATAAATAAAATAAGATAAATAAACTTGAAATTAAACAAGTAAAATGATTCTTTAGAATTTAATAGTTTTATAATTAGTCAAATAAAAATTGAATATATGAATGCAACTTTAATAATAGCAAGTATGTAGATGAAGAACCAATTAAAATTTTAGAGTAAGCAGTAACTAAACTGATTACTTTTGGTGTTGAGTATCAATAATTGAAAATAAGAAAATTAATAGAGACATTATAAACAGAATCCATGCAGGACGAAAAACGGCGAAATGCTTCATGAACTTTTGGTAATCATTAAATTTGAATCAAATTAACATGAAGATTTTCTAAGATAGCAATTAAATCAGCTATGTTTTACAAGACAGAATGTTGGACTATTAAACAATAACATGTATATAGAATAAATATAGTAGAAATGAGAATATTAAAGTCAATGAACAATAAAACAAAATAGACAAAATTAAAAATAAAGTAATCAAAGATAATCTAAAGTTGAGGCCAATAGATAATAAAATAAGAGAAACCCAAGGTGGTTTAAGCATGTTAAAAGGAGTCCTAAAATGACATACGTGGAAACAAGTACTGAAATAAGACATAAAACATTAAAATTCTTGAAATTATAATTTATAATAGTAGAAGTAATGCAACAGAATCTGCAGAGATGAACCTTATATAGGGCGGAAACAATTTATGATGATACGATTATTAATGAGTCTTTTTTGCCTGTCTGCCTAACAGTGCAAATGTCGGCTATAACATCAATATCATTATGGATTATTGTATGATTTAGTGATAAGACCAATGGCCTTTTGCTGGGGAAATTCTGAGGCCATTTTCCGAGATTAGCGCATCGGCTGGTGCTCGAAACCATATCGATAATGTCAATACGGGTCTCTTTTTTTTTCTAAAAAAGAAAAAAACCATTTCTTCCTATGAAACTTTTAATATAATTTGACATCTTAATTATTTTACTTTTTTCTACATTTTTAATATACTCAGTGTAGAAGTCCAAAATGAATTTTCACATGCTTGTGGGTTTACGAGCATGATTTCCAATAGGATTAGGCTCCTTCAAAATTTTGGAAAAAAGTAGAATTATAGTGTTGATAGGAGGCTTGAGTCCATTAGTTTGTGGACTTCTACTCCTTTTATAAGTCCTCTTTTCTGTTTAGTAGAATCCCATAGATATAGGAGATTTTTTAAGTTGTACACTAGCCCCCCTCCCTCCTTTTATCCCATTTGTCATTTGTCCCTTTGTATTAAGGGTGTTTATCTGAATGTGTTTCGTTTTAAAATTTGAAGGGGTATAGCCAGTTATTTTGAGCATCGTGTCCTGTTGGCCTGCCATTATTATTTTAGTCTTGGGTCGTGTTCTAACAGCTTATAACATTTGATGCTATTTTTATGCTATTGATTTTCACCAAGGAGACTTGCGATTCTGAAAAAGGTTTTTCGAGTGAGTCTTTGTCCATTGTGTTTTTACTTTCCTTGTGATATACTCATGGTGCTACTGTTAGGATGAAAAGTGTCGGATTTGCATCATTGGAAGATGGAGTTAAAGGGCTACAAATGGTGAAGTTGGGAAAAACTTCTGTTCAGATTGATCCTCCGCAAGCACTGGTTTTAGATTTCACAGGGGATGAGTCGTAGGCATCTCGGATTAGGGCTACATATTTTCTTCCGGAGAGGTATATCATTGTTATTCCCTTAGTAGAAGATAAGGTACATGAGAGCCCAATAGAGGTGATGGTAGTTTTTGAAGATATGTTTAGGGTGGCCTGTAATTTAAAGGAAAAATAACAAATTACATGAGTCTAAATAGACTCAGATAGTAGTTAGCACAAAGTGAAAATAAATAAGACTCCGGATGCACATTCCATGACAATAATGCAGAAAGATGATTCTTAAATGACCATACAAGCCATATGAGTCCAACACCCACACTCAAGAACAAATGCATATAACCGCATATAAACCAAGAGCCACAAACAATCTTCTTCTCATGTCAATTAAGGATCATGGACAATCCTTTACGACCACCCATCTTGATAGTGCATCGTTTATAATACACAAGAACGAATGTCACAACTCATGCATACAACATCATCAAAATTAACATAGTTTATTTTAAATTTAATATACCAACTGTCACACAAACATTTCATCGAACACAGGATAGATGTCAAAGGAGAAACCTCTTATTCATCTTACCAGTTCAATCCCACTCAAGCAATGTCACGTTCCAATGATGTAAAAATTATTAACGGGTCATCTATTTCACAAAAGTCACACAATAATATCTAATTCCTCATGAAGCTTACTAATCTTAAATTGTCACAAACCTTAATGCCCCAAATCATAAAGTTGTTGGACACTACCCTTTCCCACTAGCTCTATATTATGTTTAAGATGAGATTTCATCACAAATTCAAGAAGAGAAGATATCTACTTACCTTGATTGTGATTCTCCTTAAAAACATCAACCCTAGACTTAGATCTCTAAGATTTCGAGCTTTTTTTATATGAATCGACGATCTTCAAGGTAATTTGGAAAGTTTTTAAGAAGGTTTAGGGCTTGACAAAGCTGAAAAGAAGGTAAAAAGGAAAGGAAAGGAAGCAAAAAATTAGAACAGAAGAAGATGAGAGGGGTCGAACTCCGTAACTACTCTACAATGCTGAAAATAATCATAGTGCCCCAAATGATGCATCAATCATGCATCTCTAAATGAATATCCAATAAATCATATCATACGCAGGTTGTGCAGCTACGAAAACATGCTAATGCACAACTCATACTCGTGTCTAATAGCTCGTGAATGGTGTCCTATACAACCCAATATGCTAAGATTAATACATACATGTATGTGCTACACGTCCCTTAGATGTCATATCTATATACGTACACCATACTAACATCATTAATTCTTAGCAGCATATTCATAAACTATCTTTTGGTCAAGAAAGAGTTATAATAAAAATGCATAATCCTCACATATTTGTTCTTTCAACTTGGTCATTAGATTGTGAATAAGCAACAGAAGCAAATTTATGTTTGATGCCATTATTTTGACAAAATTCCTAAAATTGTTTGCCATCAAACTATTTTCCATTATCTAATATTATAGTTTAAGGCAATCCATGTCTGCATATAATCTGGTCCCATACAAAAGTGATAGTTTAATGGGTGCTGATGCTACTTAATGTTTTGCTTCTAACAATTTAGAAAAATAACTACCACTATTAATATGAATCTTAGCCATTTTGGAGTAAGTGGTAGAGGACCTACAAGGTCGATGCTCCATTATTGGAAAGGCCAAGCTTCATAAATAGCGTTAAGGGAAACAGAGGAGTGAGAAATATTAGCATACCTTTGACATTGTTTGCATGTCTGAACATAATGTTTTGCATCCTTTTGAATTGTTGGCCAGTAGTAAGTAGTATCTGGCTTTAAGTACTTGGTGTGCGAGTGTTCATTAACTTAGGTAATCTCCATAGCATCCTTCATGTATTTCTTTAAGAACAATAAGTATTCTTTTGGAAATAATGCAACACAAAAGGGGCATTGATAAAGATCTTCAATAGAGGCATACTTTGGTAAAGGGTAAACTTTTTGTCTCTGTTGAGTAATTTTTTAGCTTGGATTGGGTAAAAGGGCAAGACATCATGTGCAAGAGATTCTTATCCGAAGGGTAGTTCAGCAGTTTTCAGTTTCGATGACAGTTTGTATTTTTACAGTATAAGACTAGGTTATGAGAGTAGGCAAACGAGTATTAGTTTGTCAAAATAAGGACTAGATGTTAATTTTGCTAACGTATCAGCCTTAGTATTTTCTGCTAGTGGTATTTTCTGAATGGAGAAGGATGGAATTTGTGATGATATGGATTGACAGAGGGTTAAGTAGTTGATCATATAAGTATCTTTTGCTTCATAGGTACCTGTCATTTGGTTAATAACTAAATTGGAATCAGAAAATACAATTACGTCTTTTACCTGTATACTTTCGAGGAGTTTCAGTCATTGATATAAAGATTCGTATTCAGCTACGTTGTTCGATGCAGGGAACTCAAATGGTATGGCCGCTTCTAGGCAGACCTCATTTGGTCCTTGAAGAACCAAATCAGCTTTGCTGCCTTCTTTGTTAGAGGACCTATCTGTAAAAGGGTTCTAAATAAAACTGTAGATAGAGGTGTCTCTATTGCCTTCGAGCCCATGGATTTTATAAAATCTGCGAAGACATGAGCAAGGGCTTGCCCTTTAATAGCATGCACAAGGAAGAACTGTATGTTGAATTGTGAGAGATCAATAAGCCCATTTCATGTAGTGACCAAAGGTATTTGGTTTTTATAGCAACCTTTGCAGAGACATGTTAGTATAAACAATAATAACATAAGATTGAAAAAGGATTGAAGCTTCTTTGGAGCCAATAATAAAATAAGAAGATGTTTTCTGAGTACAAAATATTTAATTTTAGTGTTATTCAATACTTGACTAATATAATAAAACGCGCTGCTCATTTCAGATTCATTGGATAGATGGATATGTCCGATATATCCATCTAGAGCGTCCATTCAGGCGATGAAACTTCAGGCCATTGGATGCTTTAAGGGATTTTTTCTGGTGAGCATTTGTCAGAACTTGCAGATACTCCCCATCCAGAAACAAAAAATGCTAAAAATTGCATAGACGCAAAAAAAAACAAGGGTAGTCATCTCCAGGTCTTCTACTCGCCCTCCACGTTTTGCAGAGATAAATTGGGCAACCAAAATAATAGAATAATGTAAATGAGAAAAGAGGGCATCGACCAAGCACCCCATGATGACTTTGTGCATGTGCGTGTGTGTGTGTATATATACATATATAGGAACTGCACGCAGTACATTTGATCAAAAGTGGGTCCCACATATATTAGAATGGAATGAAACTTTATACAATCATTTATCCATATATAAATTTTATAGCAAATGGTTTACATGTTGAAAAAACCACTTTAAAATTGTTATTTACATCAAATTATTTTATTACATTGAATTTATATCATTTTCAGATGGGGCCCATATACATATCTGATTGGGATGAAAATTGGTATGGTAATAGAATATATTATTCTTAATACAATTGGTGGAGTAGATTCTGATTTAATGATCATGTGGGGCCCATTTCAGCGATGCTGCACCGGGCTGCACCTGAATTCCCGTGCAGGCGCGCTGCCCATTTAATCCAGCCCGTTGGAGTTGGCACATCAAATCGTGGCCGTTCTCATCCTCCCGCGAGTAGGCCGCAGGTATGTAGCGTGTTGAGTATGCGAGTATGGTAGGGAGGCAGCTGTAGCTACGGTTTTTGAGACCGAGCGGTTTTCAGTGCAGGAGAAAGACGTGCTGGAGACGTGCGCCTGTGCTGGATTCGGCTGGATTCGAGGGAGAGTGAACGGCGCAGTAGTCGGGAGACGAAGGAGGGAGAGAACGGTGAGAAAAGAGAGGAAGGGAGATTCGCGGCGGGAATCGCACGAACGCTGCCGGATCCTTCCAACGCTGTCGGAGTCGCCATTGCTAGGAACGACGAGTGAAACGGGGGGGAAGGGGAGAGGGAACGGTGAGGGTTTGGCAAGGGCATTTGGAAAACTTTGACGGACAAGTTGAGAGAACTGCGATCGGAAAGGAGAGGAAGGAAGAACGGTGCCCCCTTGCAAGGACCAATGCTGCCCTCGTTGCGTTGTGGGTCGGCACAAACGCTGCCAGCCAGTCGCTGGAGAAGAGGAACACAGGAAGAGAAGTCGTCAGAGCAAAGGAAGGAGAAGGCTATCGGTGGTAAGGACCTCATTGTTTACTATTCGAAATCCTGATTTGACATACTATAAATCATCAAATTATGCAAATATGCAACTGTTATTTCAAATTCTGCTATATTAGAGTGCACATTAGTAATTTAAAGCTGAAATTAATGTGAAATTACACTATAGTAGAGTTCAAATTAGTTTAATGTGGAATTACACTATAGTAGAGATTGAAAATTTAAGTAAATTTCCAAAAACAGCTCACTAATTCCGGCTTAATCTCATTTATCCTTTTGAATCTTTTGATAAGAATTCCATTTACAAAGACAGCTCACTAATTTGTATCATAACCTCATCAATAGCATGTTACTGCCAAAATGAATTCATAGCCAGTGCCACAATTTTGTTTGCTGACAATTTTAGTGCTAAATAATTATATCATTAAGTTTTTGTATCTATGAAAAACCTATCAATATTTTTAGAATTTAGAAAATGGTAGTTGCTGAGCATGCTATGTGCTACTATGAGCATGCTGAATTTCTATCATAACCTCATCAGTAGCATGTTACTGCCTAAACAATTTTGTTTGCTGACAATTTTAGTGCTCAATAATGATATCATTAAGTTTTTATATCTTTGGAAAACCTGTCAATATTTTTAAAATTTAGGAAATGGTAGTTGCTGAGCATGGTATGTGCTACTATGAGCATGCAGAATTTCTATCATAACCTCATCAATAGCATGTTACTGCCTAAACAATTTTGTTTGCTGACAATTTTAGTGCTCAATAATGATATCATTAAGTTTTTGTATCTTTGGAAAACCTATCAATATTTTTAGAATTTATGAAATGATAGTTGCTGAGCATGCTATGTGCTACTATGAGCATGCTTAATTTCTATCATAACTTCATCAATAGCATGTTACTGCCTAAATAATTTTGTTTGCTGATAATTTTAGTGCTAAATAATGATATCATTAAGTTTTTGTATCTTTGGAAAACTTATCAATATTTTTAAAATTTAAGAAATGGTAGTTGTTGAGCATGCTATGTGCTACTATGAGTATGCTGAATTTCTATCATAACTTCATCAATAGCATGTTACTGCCTAAACAATGATATCATTAAGTTTTTGTATGTTATATTCCCAAGTTAGTTTGTATTTTGGAATTGAAAATCATCTTCTTGTGAATATAAGCTTGGTAAGTGTTGGACCCACATACTATATGCAAAAGTCAATGTATATTTTGAAAGTACAGGTCGTCTCTTTGTGGATATCGGCCCGCTTAAGTGTTAAATAAGCATGTTATATGTATAGTATAATGGATGAAGTAAAAATAAAGGATATTGGCCCTTTATGAATGTTAAAATGCTAAGTGTTCAACATAGAAACCCCAAATTTTAGCGCTACAATAGATTTATAGAAACTCATCAACTATTGCGTAATGTAGTATGTCAACATAGCATACTGAGGCCTTGTAACTCCCTTTGGATATGTTATTTTTCCCTTCATCTCTTCCGATTTTCCATCCTCCCATTTTTCATTTTCCATTTTTAATTTTTTTCTTAACTATTTTTTACAATTGGTTTCTTCTTATTTTTGATATCAGCGTGTCTATCACCTAATTAGCATGCTATATTATGAATCGGCATGTTATATTATGAAACGTAGGTTATCGTTTTTGTAATAACAGCTTACTTACTGTCCAATGAGCATGTTATATTTTCTGTTCGTACTTATATCAACATGTTTATTATCCAATGAGGATGTTATGCTGATCGTTAAATGCGTAATGAGATTTACATGTTGAACTTACTAATTAGGATTGTATGTGGATTTGTATTTGCTGGTCACGTTGCTTACTATCGATCTATTTGATATACAGTTCAAATAGCTTGAAACAAGGACAATATGGTGAATACACGAAGCAAGGGCCCAACAAAGAATGCAGTTCCAAAACGATGAGATTTGCCAGCAGCTGGAACTAGCCAACCCCAAAAGAAAAATAAAACTACAACTACTGGAGAGGAAAAAAGTAATGAAAAGAGGTACTTCGAGGACTTACGATCATCACTGATATACGAAGAGAAGTTCCTGACAAGACCAATTATGAGGGGTCGTCCACTACAAATTGAAGACTTCATTGAATTCCCGTTCTCAGAGTGGTTAGTGGACTGTGGTTTATTTGATTTCATGATGGTTGAAGAGAACATTTACCCAGAACTTGTTCGAATGTTTTACTGCAATATCACCAAGGATGCCACTACATTTGTGAAGGGAGTGAAGATACTATTGCATGATGAGATGTTGAAGGAAGTATTTGACATTCCTATTTGGACTGGTGAGGACCGGCCCAAAGTTTCTAAACAAGAGTCATTTACTTTGATTAGTGGAGATGCAGAAAAGGGGAAGGAAGCAGCAAGGTTAACTTCTCGGGAGTTACTAACTTTAAATATGAAGTTGTTACATTATGTTATTGACAACAATGTTTTCCCTCGAGCTGGGTCTATGTCAGAGGTCTCTGTCAATGATGCTTACTGCATATATTGTCATGAAAAGGGAATTGTGCTCGATGCTGCTTTGGATATTCTGGAGCATATGATGAAGTGTCGAAAGCGGAAGAATGGGGCATTGCCATATGGGATGACCATCACTAGAATTTTAAAGCATTATGGAGTGGATTTATCTGGAGAAGAGATGACAATATAAAATTTCTGATAAAATTGAAGGCAATTTGATAGGCAGGTTAGGCTATGTGTTTAATAAGGAGACGAATGAGTGGCATCCTAGAAGTGTGAAGGAAGGGATTAATGCAGGGGAGGGGAATGCCCGTCCGCCAGCGGCACCAGAGGCTGGTGAGCAGGTAGCACCACAAGAGCATGAAATTGGTGATGAGCAAGTAGAGTAAACGAGGGCTGCCACTATTCCCACAAATGCAAAGGAATCAACTTCAAAGGAACATATGTCAACGGCTTCTGAATCTAGATTTGAGGAGGTTTTGAGTGCAAAGTTTGAGGAGATGAAGAGAGAAATCAAGTCTCACATCTCCCAGCTTATTTCAACGTGTATGAAACCACCCACTGTCAATCCAACACAGTTTACCCCTTTTGTTGATGTAGGTTATACTCCTACATCGATCATTGACACTCATACATCGGTCGTTGACACTCCGACGTCGGTCATTGTCATTCCCTGCACAATTCCTGGATTTTCCAAAGCTGTACTCACCCCTACAGAAGTATTGGTATCGACGTCCGTATCTCTTCCTACAGTAGCCATGTCACATGCTCATTCAAATTCACCACAATCATTACCCTCCTTCGCTGATCTACCAAAATCAAATCATGTTTATGTTGACGCCTCATATTCTGAAAATATTGCACGACTTGCTAGAGCAGTGGAGCAAGTACTCGAGCATGTGAATAGGATCGACAAGAGGCTTGAAGCTGTTGAGAATAAGCATGAAGGATATGACCATGGGCAAAAGTGAAGACCTAAGAACTTTTCAATATTTGTGTTTCAATTGCTATGTTCTTATGTTTGACAATCTAATATTGGAAGAAAATTATTTGTAATGAACTTTCTTTTTTAAATATGAATGTTACTGCCTCTAAATGAAATTTGAGGTTGTGAATGATGTTGCCCTATTGTGTGTGTATGCTTTTGAAACTGCAGGTGGGAATGAGATTGTTATATTGTGTGTGTATGTTTTTGAAACTATAGGTTATGAATGATGTTGCTCTTCTGTGATTGTATGTTGCTGCAATGTAGTAAGGTGAATATCAGCACGCTAAATGTCGAGTCAGCAGGCTATATGTACGAGTAGTTAGTGAATGGGAGGTTGTGAAATGATCAACTTGTGAATACCTCTATGTTAATGGTGGATCAGGTCTATGTTAATGGTAGATCAGGAGGATATATTGCCATTTCTGTATTTATTATGGATGTGATGTGAATATTAACACGCTAAGTGTTGAGTCAGTAGGCTATATGTATTTGGCAGAATTAGTGAATGGGAGGTTGTGAGATGATCCACTTGTGAATACCTCCGTGTTAATGGTGGATCAGGTTTATGTTAATGGTGGATCAGGAGGATATATTGGCATTTTTGTATTTATTATGGAAGTGACGTGAATATCAGCACGCTAAGTATTGAGTCAGCAAACTATATGTATGAGGCAATATTGCTGAATGCTCAGGTCAGTAAGGAAATTGGCTCAGCAGATCATTTGACCATGCACAACCGCATGCTACAGAGCAAAGAGTATTCTGCTTGGGCAAGTGAGTAAGGAAAAACTCACGGCACATGATCTACCTGTGAATAACAGCACGCTCATCTGTCAATGAGCATGCTGAACGCTGAAGTTAATAAGTTCATACCATTTTCAACCTCTACTGCACTGGTCACAAAAAATATAACTTTCCTTATTTTTAATATGTACCAACTTTTACAAAAAAATACACTTCCTTATCTTTGAAAATGTACAAGTGAGTACAAAAAATGCACTTTTTGTTCTTTCAAAATGTACACTTTAGTGAATGAGATACAATTCCTTTTTCCTTTAAAATGGAGACTACCCTTCTAAAAATGGAGGCTATAAATCCAACATCCACTTGTCCATACATAGACCCACATTTTTGCTCTCCATCTTGCATTGCACGTAAAATATGAAATGTAGCATTAGATTGACAACTGCTTCAAAACAACTTATGAGGTGAATATGAAGACATAATACCAAAATTTCAAATGTATTGATGAAGCTCCAACAGCAGCGTAGTCATGCACTAGTCTGTAGGCAAAAGAAGGATTAGTTAAAGAGGATCAAATGGGGTGGAATAGATAAAGTGGATAAATATGCAATTGAGTGGTATGAAATGTGATGACATAATACTAGGTTGTTGACAATTCTTCTTATACAATTCTGGACAGTTTCGTCTATCGTGACCAACCACGACCTTCTTGCATCCTCGACATAATCGTCCCCTATGTTCCATAGCTTTTTCGATACTTGATTTTAAGCGCTTACTTGATCGTCCTTTTCTTTGAACTACATTTGGGAATTCAATGCTAACAGTAGGTGCATTAGGTACTTTGTCATTAGTTGACACCTGAATTTCCCCTATAATACTATCACCTATCTCAACACTGAGTGTTATAGAGGAATTATGACCTTCTTCGATATGTTCATTTGCATTGCTGCGATAATTAAAATGGTTTTCTTTGTCTCCACAAGTCATGTTTTGTTCTTCTTCATTCGAACATTCATCTTCCTTTTGTGATTGTATACGCTCTTGCAAATGTGTTATTAAAGTGTCTAAGGATGCAGTTCCAATTTGAAAACTACCCCAACTTGATGTCATTTCCTCTAGAATGAAATTTAATTTTGAAGCGTCAAATGTCGTCGCACCATAGATGAATTCGTAACATCACAATTCCGCATAAATAGAGGAACTCCAACATTCTCTTTTGGACGTTGAGACCAACGGCGAAGTAAGTGATCATCAGGCATAGTTATGATATCACGCCACTGAAATATGGATAATATATGCCAACAAATAATGCCACGCCACTTGAATAGACGACATGAGCATGTTGCAAATTGCTTAGCTTCATGCCAAGTTACTGTTCTTCTATAGGTGGGGTCTTTATACTTGTGTATTTCATATATAACATAACTCTCATTCATAACCTCAGATTTAGGCTTGTAATAATGTGACTCCTCTATTTCTGCCTGAAAATCAAAAAAAATCTCTCTAGTGTATAGCTTGACAATTTGTTCCTCAATCACAAATTTAGTTTTCAAAATCAGAGTACCATATGTACTTTTGCAATCAGCTTCCTTTTCATCTTCTCTCCTTTTTCTAACAGCACGCTCGTATGCTTCTACAAACTCAAGCAATTGAGTGGTTGGCCCAACGAAGTTGTCAAAAAAAGCATTCATGCTTTTAGATTGTTGTGTTGTTGTCATACCTGCTAAAAAAACACTTCTTGTATAGGCTGGAATCCACTTATCTCTCACATTGTACATCTGTTGCAGCCATGCATGGTCCGTCAAACTATAATCATTCATTAATTTTGCCCAACCAGATTCAAACTCATCTGTATCTTCTGTATTGTAATTAACTTGTACAACTTATCTTTGAATTCAGGATATTTATGATTGGCAGATTGCAACTTTTCAGGAAATTTCCTATGTATGTGCCATGAACAGAAAATATGTTTTGTAGTTGGGAAAACTATGGAAATAGCCTTTGTAATAGCCGGATCTTGATCTGTGACAATAGCTTTAGGTGGTACACCACTCATAGCATGGAGTCATGTCTTAAACAACCATGTGAAGTCTTCCTCACTTTCCCCAAATAATAAACCTGCACCAAGCAAAACTGATTGCTTGTGGTGATTCACTCCAACAAATGGCCCAAAAGGCATATCATATTTATTTGTTCGATAAGTTGTATCGAAACAAATAACATCATTGAAAACTTGGTAATCTCTTTTGGATTCCCCATCTACCCAAAAACATGACATCAACCGACTGTGCTTGTCGACTTGAATTTCATAAAAGTAATCGGCATTCGTAGCAAATTGCTTCTGAAAGTACTGAAGTGATGCTGTTGCACTTCCCCCATATTTTGACATCTGTATGGATCTTAAGGCATTACGAAGATCAACTTCCATGAATCCTAATTGATCACGACCCCCAACCTCCTCTGTCATGAATTGCAATGATCTGGATACTCCTATACCAACCTTGCACAACTCTTCAACTAGATTTAATTGTGAGTCCGACATGTTGCGATGGGACCGAAGACATCGAGATTTGGTGGGAGTCTCCAACCGATGAGAGTGCTCTTCTTTGAAATTAATAACTGTCCATTTAGAAGTGTTGCCCATGAGCTTGATAGTGAGTGATGCAAGACATCCACATCTAGTAATGTCCATCTGTTTTCTTTTTTTTTTCAACATTTTCTACGTTCCTTCTATGTCCTTCTCTTGAGCATTTAAGAATGCGAAAGCATATCTGCTTATATTTTTTAGATCTTCTAACGTCGCTTTTTTTTATACTGAAGCCACAACATCTTTCATATAAATTGTAGAAGGAATACGCCTCTTTCTCACTATGAAACTCTTGCCCAATAACAGGAGTTAACTCAGCAGGCACAACAGGAGTGAAAGTAATCACACTTGCTAGACTCTGTTCACTTTCTTCAACTAAAGTAGCATCTTCAGTCAATTCCACTGTATGCAATGGAGACATACTTTTGTCCGTGTTCAAGGTGATGTCATTTAATAAATACCTACTAAATTACATTTGAATAACAATATAAATTATTCAACTTATAAGAAATAGAATATGTTAATTTTATAAGTACTTACAATGCAATAATATCTACCTTGCAAAATAAATGGGTATTGTGGAGATTTTCTGTTGGGTATTGAGGAGATTCTCTCCTACAGGATTCTAATTACATATAAAATTAGTTATAAAACTTTTTTCATAAGGTTCTTGTTATCAGCAGGCTAAGTGTTGAATAAATGTACAATGAACATGCTTTATGCATAAGTCAGTGCATAATTTGAGATTGCAGACAATCTATTACTTGTTATCAGTATGGTAAATGTGGAATGATCATGCTTTATGCACAAGTCAGTGCAACTTGTTATCGCTATGATTGCAAGTCATCTGTGTTGTTATTAACATGCTAAGTGGCGTGGCATGTAAGTTGAGAATGCAAGTCTATTTTTTCTGATTTTCAGCATGTTAAGTGGTCGTTAAGCATGCTAAATGCAGAAGTCAATGTCTAATTTCAGTTTACAAGTCATCTGTTTCTGGTTATCGGTATGCTAAGTGATGGATGAGCATGACATATGTACACTGCATTCTGTAAATTGCTAGTCATCTGTTTCATCGGTTTCTAGTTAACTACATGCTAAGTACTGGATCAGCAGCCTTGTCTAACAAGTCGGTGTGTATTTAGGAATTACTGGATGTCAGTTTCATCTGGTTCACCATGATAAATGTTGGATCAATATGCTATATGCATTAGTCAGTGTGTATATTGGAACCACAGGTCCAGCATTTGAAAGTATTAGCATGTTAATTGTTCAATAAGCATGATATACGTGTATCGTGTACGGTGAAATTGCAGAACATCTATTTCATCTGTTTTTGGTTTTCAGCATGCTAAATGTTAGATCAAAATGCTATATGAACAAGTCAGTGTGTATTTTAGAATTGCAGTTTATCTGTTTATAAATATTAGCGTTCTAGTTGTTGTATGAGCATGCTTTACATAAGACTAAAAAAATAAATAATAGTTCAATGAAATAAGAAAATATATAGTACAAATAGAAAAAAATTTAGATAATTTCTGCAAGTCCTTTTGATCGTTTTATAACTTTTGAAGCTTTAACAGTTTTTGAATTTGTAGTGAAAACGAAGACTACCTTCCTTGATTATACACCTCGTAAATTTGTGGTTGTCACTCAGCCTTCGTACTTTTTGACATTCCCTAAATCATCTCCTGCCCGTTCACTATTTTCATCCGAACATATTCTGGGATAGAGAATCGAGCACGGGCACGGGCAATTTTTGGGTCTTTGACGTCCTATCTGGGCAGCACTCATTTTTTGTTTCTCATTTTTTTGCATTATCTGCATACGACATCTCTGGGCATTACGACTTTCCCTTTGATTTTTCAGGAAAGCAGATTTTTACAGGAGATGAGCTTCACATATCTTCGCAGCTTTCATTTTCTTTTCCTCATTTTTTCCGCCAACTTTTCTTATGCAAGCATCATTGCTGGGCATCGGCCTTTCTTCTATTTTCCAGCACGATTTTTTTCTTCATTCGACTGGCTCTGAGATGTAATGTGGGCGTCGTTTTTCTGAAGGGGATAATCGGGATGGTAGATTTCAGAACAGCCGAGATTTGGGCGGGATACGGTTGCCTTTTTCCATGCAATATGCATACCCGCGCCCAGAACAAAATGACACGCATCAAATTCACTGATTCACAGGCGGGCTACACGCACACAGAAACAACGGCTAGGATTTTTCTCGCTGCCACGGACAGGCGGATGGCGCGCCTGCACGGGAATTCAGGTGCAGCATCCCATATATATATAAGAGTTGTTCCGGTGTAGCATAATTGTATCTGAACAACGGTACATTTGATCAAAAGTGGGCCCCACACATTAGAATGCAATGAAACTTTATACAATCATTTATCTATATATAAATTTTATAGCAAATGGTTTACATGTTGAAAAAACCACTTTAAAGTTGTTATTTACATCCAACTATTTTATTACGTTGAATTTGTACCATTTTCAGATGGGGCCCATGTACATATTTGATTGGGATGAAAATTGGTATGGTAATAGAATACATTATTTTAAATACAATGGGTAGAGTAGATTATGATTTGATGATCATGTGGAGCTCATTTCAGCGATGCTGCACAGGAATATATATATGTATATATATATATATATGAAAAGAGCTGTTTCAGTGCAGAGTCACTGCACCGGAACAGCGGTGCAGTAGCCCAAAAATGGGCCCCACATGATCATGAAATCCTGATCTACTCCACCCATTGTATTTAGAATAATGTATTCTATTAGCATACCAATTTCCATCCAAATCAGATACTTTAAAGTTGTTATTTACATCAAACTATTTTATTACGTTGGATTTATACCATTTTCATATGGGGGCCATATACATATCTGATTGGGATGAAAATTAGTATGGTAATAGAATATATTATTCTTAATACAATGGGTGGAGTAGATCATGATTTCATGATCATGTGGGGCCCATTTCAGCGATGCTGCACCAGAATATATTCCATATATGAGGGCTGTTCCGGTGCAGCATCACTGCACCGGAACAGCGTGCAGTGGCCCCAAAATGGGGCCCACATGATCATGAAATCATGATCTACTCCACCCATTGTATTTAGAATATTGTATTCTATTACCATACCAATTTTCATCCCAATCAGATATGTATATGGGCCCCATCTGAAAATGGTACAAATCCAACGTAATAAAATAGTTTAATGTAAATAACAACTTTAAAGTATCTGAGTGGGATGAAAATTGGTATGGTTATAGGATACATTATTCTAAATACAATGGGTGGAGTAGATCATGATTTCATGATCATGTGGGGCCCATTTCAGCGACGCTGCACTTGATTATATTCCATATATATATATATAGAGAGAGCTGTTCCGGTGCAGTGACGCTGCACCAGAACAGCGGTATAGTGGCCCCAAAATGGGCCCCACATGATCATGAAATAATGATTTATTCAACCCATTGTATTTAGAATAATGTATTCTATTACCATACCAATTTTCATCCCAATCAGATACTTTAAAGTTGTTATTTTCATCAAACTATTTTATTACGTTGGATTTGTACCATTTTCAGATGGGGCCTATATACATATCTGATTGGGATGAAAATTGGTATGGTAATAGAATACATTATTCTAAATACAATGGGTGGAGTAGATCATGATTTCATGATCATGTGGGACCCATTACAGCGATGCTGAAGAGGAATATAATCCTATATATATGGATGTTGTTCCGGTGCAGTGATTGAACAGCGGTGCAGTGGCCCCAAAATGGGGCCCACATGATCATGAAATCATGATCTACTCCACCCATTGTATTTAGAATAATGTATTCTACTACCATACCAATTTTCATCCCAATCAGATACTTTAAAGTTGTTATTTACATCAAACTATTTTATTACGTTGGATTTGTACCATTTTCAGATGGGGCCCATATACATATCTGATTGGGATGAAAATTGGTATGGTAGTAGAATACATTATTCTAAATACAATGGGTGGAGTAGATCATGATTTCATGATCATGTGGGCCCCATTTTGGGGCCACTATACCGCTGTTCTGGTGCAGCGTCGCTGCACCGGAACAGCTCTCTCTCTCTATATATATATATATATATGGAATATAATCAAGTGCAGCGTCGCTGAAATGGGCCCCACATGATCATGAAATCATGATCTACTCCACCCATTGTATTTAGAATAATGTATCCTATAACCATACCAATTTTCATCCCACTCAGATACTTTAAAGTTGTTATTTACATTAAATTATTTTATTACGTTGGATTTGTACCATTTTCAGATGGGGCCCATATACATATCTGATTGGGATGAAAATTGGTATGGTAATAGAATACAATATTCTAAATACAATGGGTGGAGTAGATCATGATTTCATGATCATGTGGGCCCCATTTTGGGGCCACTGCACGGCTGTTTCGGTGCAGTTACGCTGCACCGGAACAGCTCTCTCTCTCTCTATCTCTATATATATATATAGGGATTTATTCCAGTGCATGCGACTGCACCGTGCAGTCCATGCACTGTGGGCCCCACCTGATCATAAATGGAAAATCCACCCCATCCATTGTATTTAGAATTGTTCACTTTAATAGCATACCAATTTTCATCAAAATCCAACATGTGTGCAGTCCCCATCTTAAAATGGTGCAAAATCAACGTAATAAAATAGTTTAATGTAAATATCAAGTTTAAAGTGGTTTTTTCAACATCTAAACCGTCTAAAGTATGATTTATATATGGATAAATGAGTGTATAAAGTTTCATTACAATCTAATATGTGTGGGGTCCATTTTACATCGTAATTACGGTGCAGTCCGACTGCACAGGATCGGGTCTCATATATATGGGATATATTCAGGTGCAGCAACGCTGCACCCGAATTCTCCGTGCAGGTGCGCCATCGCACCATCCATTCCAGCGCGTGAGATACTGGCCGCTCGTTCGGCCTTGCGTGGGAGACTGCGTTTAGCCCGCAGCTGCTGCGTGTAGGTTGCAGTGGGGAGCTGGCATGCCGATTTTTGTGCTAACTCCTGTCCCGTCATGGAAACGTGGGGAAGAGAGAATGTGGCACGTGGGGAAGAGAGGGGGAGAGTGTTGGGAAGCGGGACGGTTAAAGCGGGAAGAAAGGAAGAGAGGGGAAGAGGAGGCTGGAAGCTGGAAAAAGCTGCTGCGCATTCAATGTTGGCAGCAAGCTGGCCGCATTCCACGTCATCTATTTCTGGCTATCCGCATGCTAAATGGTGGATCAACATGCTATATACAAACGTCAGTGTATATTTTGCTACTAAAGGTCATCTTTTTGCGACTATTAGTTTCTTGTCGTGTTGAATGAGCACGCTATACTTGCATTGTGTAAAGTGAAATTGCAAGATATCTGTTTCATCTTTGCTTATCAGCATGCTATATGCACAAGTAAGTGTTTATATGCTATACCTTGTCGTGTTGAATAAGTATGCTATTCCTGTATTGTATAAAGTGAAATTGTAGGACATCTGTTTCATCTTTGCTTATCAGCATGCTATATGCACAAGTAAGTGTTTATATGCTATACCTGCTTATCGGCATGCTATATGCACAAGTGACGTGGAATGCGGCAAGCTTGCTGTCAGCATTGAATGCACAGCAGCTTTTTGCAGCCACCGCCTGACACATGGATCCCATACACGCAGAGACACACGCCCTCACCTACTCTCCCTGCGGCCTACTCGCGGCACCCTTCAACAGCTTGGATGATGTGTGCTAGAACGGACAGCCTGGATTGCATGGAGCGCGCGCCTGCACGGGAATTCGGGTGCAGCATTGCCGCACCTGAATATATCCCTATATATATATATATTACTAGCAAGACTCTGTAACTTTTGCCCAAATCATTAGTGGTATGATGCACGCAGTAAGCAGAAAGCATCAGTCTTTGAAATTTGGAGGCCAAAATTTGCAAATCACCAAAAAATGTTATCCAAAAAAATTGCTAGCTAAGACCATAGCATCCCCTTTTTTCGCACGCCTGTCATGCATTTACATCAATACTCCAGTCATCCCCTTTTTTTGGCACGTCGGCCACGCCTTTCCTCCATTTTCACGGCCCAACCCTTTCAACCCCAGACTTCCCCCCGTTTCCGCATATCCGGCGTGCCTTTCCGGCATGGTGACCTCTCATTTCTATAAAATTCTTATGGAGATCGTAGCAGTAAATATGTTTTTTGGTGCTACGACATCAACACTTTTGCCGGATTTTTTTTTTTTTTTTTCTGTGCTTCGGAGATCTGCTCAAGTTTTTGTCAATGGCTTCGCATGGATAGCAGTGATTGGGTCCTTGAAGAGACCCACCAAGTACGACTCCGCGGCATCCTGAGGAATGGCAACTGCCGAGATTCAGATCAATCTTGAAATCCCGAGCGGTTTCGTGAACCAAGCGCCGGAATGGAAGCCCCCAGATCAGCAGCTCTGTGCTCTTTTGGTACTTCTTGATCTCACGAAGGGCGTGTGGCTAATTCACACCTACAGTTTTTTAGCATTTTTTATTTCTAGATGGGGAGCCTCTGCAATTTCTGATAAATGCTCATCGGTGGTTTTTTTTTTTTTTTTTTTAAGAAAAACCCCATCAAGCATCCAACGTTCGAAGTTTCAACGTCGGAATTGACGCCCCATACGGATATATATTAGACATATGCATATATCCGATGCATCTGATATGAGCAGCACGCTCTAACAAATTGGTATCCTTCAAAAGAAGTATTACCCATACCAAGAGTGATAACATTGCTATCTCCATTACCATTATTTGGGATGACAGACTTCTAAAGGAGGTGCATATCTAGAGTTGGAAGAGGATCTCTCCATCTAAGCAATTATTTTAGCCATTGCTTTAAATTCTCCTTGAGAAACAAGTGCGTTGTAGTTGTCTTTTTGACTTCTTGAGGGTCCCTCGAGGCTTGGTGAGTTGTGTAGGAGAGTCCCCGTTTCAGAAATTTACTGAAAAGAAGCTGAGGGTGTGAGAGAATGATGTTGTTTCCCATAGATGGCGCCAAATGTAAGATGATGAACAAAGAGTCTAGGAAAGATCCCAATGAGTTAGGATGAGTTACAGAGGATATGAAATAAATTCCAGAAGGTCTAGGACAAGTCCTAGAGGGTGTGAGACCAACAAAGAGAAGACGTGAGACGAGCCCCTGATGGTTTCATCAGAGGTGTTGAAATGTAATGAAAATTTAATCAAAGGGGTGAGAGAGATAAAATGAGTACCAATCTAGACCAAATAGAGTCCTTGTAGAGGTAAAAGAAATGATCTTTTATCTGTAGTAATATTGTATGTTCAGTTAGGATCAATGTTGTCAGAACCGAACCGATAATTGAACTGGTAAAAGGACTGGTCTGGTTCAAACCGGTTTGAACCGATAATGTCAATATTATATATTTATGATATTATAAATAGTTAATTATTTTTATTTTTTATATATCAATACATTATTGTAACTCATAACATTTATGTGTTATAATTAGTAAAAAATTTATTAATTTTGAAATAAAATAAAATTATACATCTACGATAAAATCAAATAGGCTTAAATAATTTAACTACATCTATTAGTTTATAAAAATATTAGATGTGATGTTATAAAATATTTCAATAGTTCAAATCATACAACAAATGGTTGCATTGAATACAGATTTGTCATGCATAGTAGAGTACTAAAAGAGTCGTTGCATGCATACAAATTTTTGGTGCATAGTAGGGCACTCAAAGAGTAAAAATGAGAGAGAAAAATACGGATCTTCTTGCATAAAAATACGAATCTTTTTATTTTTCTGGTGCATTTTTAGGCATTAGACTGAACTGCCTTAATTAAACTGGAGAGGTGACCGGTTCCTGGTCGGACCGGTTGAATCGGCCGATCCGGTCCGGTTCTAATAACATTGGTTAGGATGGAAGCATATCACATTTTTAGCTCAACTTCCTTGATTTTAGGAAATATTATAGGACTTAGTGGCGATTGGTTAGGGAGCGTGACTCCTTTTTATGGATAGTAGTTTTAAATTGGTCTTTAAGTGAAATATTATTCCACTTGTCAATTTTTGATTTGTTGATTTAACATATTTTAAAAATTAAAACATTATTATCTTAATCAATGGATGTTTGTTTATGATATTAAAAATTACTTTGATTGGAAATTTGTTTTGGAGTACATACACAGAGTTATGATATTAGAGAAAAAGTTTCTGCTGTAAAAGTTTTTAAAATAGAAGAAAATAATATTATATAATAAGGATAATAATGAGTAGCAAAGATAATAAAATTAAAATATATAGATTAATTGTATATGTACTTATATAAAAATGATTGAAAAGTATGACAATTGTATAGAAACATATTAAAAAATATGATAATTATGGAGAGTGAAAAGTTTAAGATTAAAAAGTTTTATATGTAAACAAATACACCCTATATTACCATTCTCATTTCTTTCCACCACTAAATCAGTAACCATCACAAGTTTTGAGTTATTCATTCATGCTTTCAACCTCCACATATCTACCTTAAAGCAACAGTAATGTGACCTCTGCTTTTTGTTCAGTATTGATGATGAGTCAAAGTGAAGAAATCCCCGTTGAGAAAGTGGTTGTGATGTTTATTGTCCATCCTCCTATGGATTGGGGAACTTCTAGTACGGGCTAAATGCACTTAAAAGATCTCCTCAAAGAGAAAAGCTTTGCGCCTATTACCCATTATGAAAACATAACAGAAAGTGATTGGGAACATAGATAATAGTGTCGGTTAAAATTGTGACATAATATTGAAAGCGGTGAGCCAGTAAATAATCCACAAACAGAACTTTTCCATACATCCATGGGTGAAGTGGGTCAGCATAACACCACAACAATGTCCGATTAGCCAGTATAAAGTTACAAGGGTTTGTATGAACCCACAAATTCAATCTGAGGAATGGATCATACCATGATTGCATCTGCAAAAATTTTGGATCAATCTCCACTCGCGCAACCCCTGCACCCGCAGTGAACACATTCTATAACCTTCTCTTCCCTCAGATGCTTTGGCACTCTGCAGACACAAGTGGTTTGGAAGTTGTGGTCGCGTGGTTGCATGCACCGAAGGCAGCACAGCCGTTCGTAACCAGGCTGCAAAGTATGGGGATAAAAGAGTTAGATAAATTGGATCGAGATATTTAGAGACACAAATCAAGAACAGAGAGCAAAAACTGCCAAATGTGCAGGCCAACAGAACCTCGCCAGTGTACCATTAGAAGCGTAGGAAATGCTCCTAAAAAACATTCAGACCTGTGCCGCATGGTCCTCTCATAAATCCAAAAATGTTTGCCCACCTCAATCCATGACAATGATAATCCAACTATGTTTTGCATGATTCCTCCTGTATATAAAATAATGGTGTGCATAAATTGCTTATCATCATTTTGAGGACTGAAAAATCATAATTGAGTTGTTTCAGACCTCTTATCCACAAGAACCTTGCCTACACATGATGTGATCTAAATCTGATCAGCCCCTGTCAGGGTGATAGCTTTGCATATTACAACAACCGATGATTGACCCAAAAAGCTGGCCTGAGTTAACAGCATTCCTGCTGATGATGTGTTAATTGTAGAACGTGAAACATCTGTATGAAAAGTACTAAGGGTACTAACCTTCTTCCATTTTGCTATTAGGTTATGATCGGCATGGCTTTGCTCCAGGCAAAACTCATATAGCTCCTTCGATATTTCCTTTCTTCTGTGGTACAGATCAAAAATATAACGGCTCTTCTGATGCGCAATTTTGAAAATGGGCCACAAAGCTTCACATTTTCTCTTACCATCATGTGAATCATTTTCAGCTGTTCGATTTTAATAGTTAGAATTTGAACCAGCATGGAAAAAGATTCATGACTGAACAATAAAGCAAATCCAAGGAAGAAACCTATTCTCAGATATTAAAACAAAGACACACACACACACACACACAAAATCTGATGTAGCTCATGCAATCCTTTTAGGGAAATCAGGAAAGGAAGAAACAGGAGACAAGATGGATATAAGAAGATGACACGAAATTAAGGAAAAAGAAACTGATAACAAGAAATTCTTAGACATCAGCATTCGAAATAAATGGTTCCACTTTGGTTGAAAATTCAGGTAACCCCGTGGATGAGGCCCATTTTGATGGATTAAAAACCAACCATTCACATTGTTTAACGTCAGTAATTTTATAATAGGACCACAAATGTCTTGATTAGATGTATGGATAGGCAACATTTTCTTTAAAATATATATATTCATGTAGGGTTGCAACTTGGTCTGGGTAGGTCCGGGTAGGGGTTGACCCTACCCTTACCCTATTTTTAAAAACTCTTACCCTACCTTATTTGAAGCCGGGTCGGTTCTTGGCATACCTTACCCTATTTTTTCGAGTGCGGGTCGGTTCCAGTTCCGGTTCCAAATCGGTTCCACTAAAATAATGTTAGCATGCTGCCAAAGCTAACTGTTTGTGAAGCTAGAATTTAGATAGTTAAAAAATTGTAAATAGAAATGAACAAACTGTTAAGTTGCAACATATCCATAATGTGATCTTCTTGAAGTTGTATTGAACCATCATCTATAAAAAGTAGGAGCAACGATCGATAAAAGCAGCAAAGTTTCAATATTTTCTAGAAAAGAGGAGGGTAGAAGAAAAAATCATCTACTTCTTTCACTGGAATGCCTGTAAAATGATTTCAAAAACCTAATATCTTTAGCCGAAGTGAATTAAAAATCAGAAACCAGAAGAGCAAGATGATACCCTTTTTTGATCGGGAAGAGCCGCAACGAAGTAAAAAAAAAATGCTTCTGGAAGAAGAGGGCCGTCGATCTCCATCAGATAAAAACATAAAAACGAGACTGTGGCAAGAGATAATGGTTTGGTGGAAGGAGGAAAATCGAGTAGGGACCTGTAGTCCGCTACCAATCATTCGATTTACGGCATTGTTGCCACCACCTCCAACTCCGACGACTTTAATCCTGGCAGACTCCATAGAGGTAAAATGAGAGAGGGAAGGAGAAGAAGAGCAGCATATGGTGGTGTTGCAACTGCATGAGCGGCCGCCATTAGCAGCAGCAACTATTGTGTAATCGATCTTGTTTGGAGTCGTCCTGGAAGCGAGGGGGACCGGCAGGGGGAGATGCAACCGGGGGATGACATTGTGGTGGAATCCAAGAGAAGCAGAAGGAGAAGAAATGAGATGGAAATTGGTATTGGGGAGATGAAGAGAATGCACTCTCTCTCTCTCTCTATGAGCAGGCGAACTGCAGTAGCAGCAGCAGGCTGAGACAGAGACGGACAGAGAGAGAGAGAGAGAGGGGAGGGGAGCTCTGCCGGATCGCCGCGACCGCGAACCGTGGAGGGGAGGCTACCTGTGCCGGCGCCACTGCCGATCTTCTGTCGCCACTACCGACCTTCTGCCGCTCGCCACAGATGCCGTGGAGGGAAGGCTAGCTATGCCGGCGTCGTTGCCGATCTTCTGTCGCCCGCCGCTGCCGAGGAGAAACAGGATGGCTGCCGATCTTCGCCTGGTCGTGCTGGTTGTCGGGACCGGGATGTCGGATGGGGAAGAAATTAGGGATTTAGGGATTTAGGTTAGGTATTATAAATAAATATATATATATATATAATATAATATGAAATCCGGGTCGGTTCCGGGTAACCAGAACCGGAACCGACCCCTACCCAAAATTGACCGGGTATTTTACCCGAGGAACCGAACCTACCCGATTTAGGGTACCCAGCGGGTCGACCCGCGGGTACCCGACCCAAGTTGCACCCCTATAATCATGTATAAATTATGAACAATGCTTAGATTTATTCACATATACATTAAAATATACCCTTTTCATCTTTGTGGGCTCACATATAATCTTTATATATACCAAAATTTATCTTTTCAGTTTTTTAGAATATACTTTTTTATAATTTTAAAAATCAACAAAAATTTCACCTCCATTTAATGTTAAATGGCTAGTAAAAACCGTTGAATTTTTGAAATTATAAAAAATATATACACAAAATCCAAAATTGGTAAATTCTAATATATATATATATATATAGAGAGAGAGAGAGAGCACTGCACCAGACAGGGGTGCGGCTGCCCAAAAAAAGGCTCCACATATATTAAAAAATGAAACTTACAATCATTTATTTATTCGTATATAAATCATACTTTAGACAGTTTAGATGTTGAAATACCCACTTTAAAGTTGTTATTTATATCAAACTATTTTATTATGTTGAATTTGTACCATTTTCAAATGGGGTCCATACACATATCCGATTGGCATGAAAATTGATATGGTAACAGAATATATTATTCTAAATACAATGGATGGAGTAGATTTTTATTTTATCATCATGTGAGACCCATTTTGATGCCACCGTAACATAATTACGATGCAGTGGTGCTGCACTTGAAAATTTCTCATATATATAACGTTACGTGTGTGCTTATATAAAAATGAAAAGAAAAATAAAAAATATGTAAAAAGGGGCTCATAACATCTCTAGGTGTCGAGGATTAGTACAAATGTATGGATTAAATCAACGGGTTCACTTCTATGTAACCTCCTTCATTTTTAATATCTTGATGATTGATGGAAAATCTACTTCATCTATTATATTTAGTATCATTTATGTTAACATGAAAACCTTTCGTTTGTGTACTATTATTGTGTATGAGTCTCATCAATGTAATAAAATTGTCTAATTCTAAATATCAATTATGAAATTGTATTTTCAACGTCTAAACCATCTAAAATATCATTTCTATATAGATAAATGATTCTATAAAATATTATTACATTCTAATATATGTGTAAACGGATCTAAGTGTTTTTCATAATTTACAAATGTGGCTCACACACATACTTAATTTGGAAAAAACTTAATCTTTTGGCTAAACAAATAATGTTAAATATAATGAATAAAATGAATTTTTTATAAAACATACAAATTTTAAAATTTAAAAGGATTACATGAAACTACTTATATGTAACCTGATTATATAGAAACGGAGCCCTTAAATCAAAACCCTAAATATAGACCAGGACGATTCTATGAAACCCCCTCTATTTTTAAAATCTTGAGGTTGATAGAAAATCCACTCCATCCATTGTATTTAACATCATTTATAGTATCCTCAAAACCCTTTTATTTTTTTAATTTCACTGCATATGGGTCTCATCTATAAATTGTAAAATCAATGTAATAAAATGGTCCAATATTAAAATATTAACTTTAAAGTAGTTTTTTCAAAATCTAAACCATCTAAAATATCAAAAAATGTAGATAAATGATCTTATAAAGTATTATTATATTCTAATACATGTGTGAATGGATTTAAGCGTTTTTCAAAATTTACACATGAATGCACCTATTTTTGAGCAAATGTGGCCTATCCACATATTGGATTGGGATGAAACTTGGTCTCCTAGCTAAACAAATGATATAAAATAAAATGAATAGATTGGATTTTCCATTAAGGAATCAACATTTCAAAAATGAAAAGGGTTTCACGAAATCACTTCTATGAACCCGGTTTCATAGTAATTCTGAAAATGGACATATTTATTAATGTTCATTTTACACATTTTTAAGATGGGACCCATGCATTTTTTTTTTTTTATTTGGTTGAAGCTTTGTCTCCTAGGCCTAGCTAAACAAATGAAATGTAATTGGAGTGAATTTCATTATCATCAAGATGGTCCAATAAGGGTGAGATTATAGGAAAAACTTTGATGTAATCTCGTTACATAGAAGGAAAGTCCCAATATGCAACCTTAAAATAAATCATCTATTTTTCTAAAAAGTAAGCTTCTACAAACTCTTACATAACCCCAATACTAATATGATATGATATGACAAAACCCAAAAAGTAATCTAAACTGTTTGTCGAATACCAAATGAGTCACATCCCAAATCCCTTAAAAAATAGAAATTTAAAAAAGAAAGTAACCCTTAAAAAAATAAATAACCCTAATTTTTAAAACAAGCTTAAATGAATTCTGAATCAGAACCTGACAATTACTCTAAAGAAAATGCATATAGAGCATCTGGGGAACTCATTAGCTGTCTCCCCACTCTCCAGTGCACACCATGTACAGTCACTTATTCTATGTAGGCTGCATTAAACAATACTAAAACAACAGCAGCAGCATTTACTTTGGTAGGAAGTCTAGAGACTACCAAATGGCACGACTAAGTTGTTTAAGGTGCTGATAGCAAAGATGTCACCCTCATGTCTGTGAAAAGTTTGGTAATGAGTGAGGCGTGAAACATTAGAAGAGTTATGCCACACAGGCCCACAGCAGTTTTAAGACAAGTAGCACTCAAATAAGCAACTGTCAAACGGTATCGACTGACCTTCTCTCATCTTTGCTTCCAGCTCACGAAGCGTTGGCTCTATTAATTCCCATCCACTGGGATATTTGACACGGCTAGTCTTTACCTTTGGCATTCTTCAGGCTACAGCAGTTGTTAGTCGGTCAACCCAATGTATAAATGAATGCTCCTACAACAAACCTGAAAGAGAGAATATAAATACGGAGTTCTAATTAAAACCTATCATCAAATAAACATTTAGAGAGAGAGTTCTGGCACAAACTATTAAAGAGAGAGTTCTGGTACAAACTACTAACAAGAAGGTATGATGCATACAACAACTGCGGGATAGTGGAGAAATAGGAAACAAAAATATATCCCATAATTGTAAAGAGGAGGATTTATTATTACTTGGACCTTTGAATACTAAAAAAGGAGGCTGCAGAACAAAAAAAAAAAAAAAACCATAATAACAGCCATGTGTCAAACGGAAACCCCAACCAACAGTGGCCAGATTAGCGTGAACACTATAAGATAGATACCTGAAAGAGGATGTTTTCTTTTCATCTTTTTGCATATACTGGAAAACAAAGAGATTTCTCACAAGTGCAAAAGATCTCTTAACAGGACCTCTAAACACTAAAAAGGAGAGGAGATGAAACAGAACAGCAAGATGGGAATTTATCAGAAAAACAGTTTATCAAGTGTGAAACAGCAACTCCATCTATCAGTTGGTAAAGAAAAGCTTGTTAGAAGGTCCTTTTCTTCTGAAAACAAACACACTGCAACATCGTTATTCAAAATTCTGTAGCATGAAGAGGAGAAACAATCAGAGAGAATCATTCACAAATTACACCAAAAACCCACTCAAGAGTCATACAAGGACATCACCAAACCTGAAAAACAGGCAAGAACTAGCTTTGAAATTTGGCTGGAAACACTTCCATGAGTAAATGCCAGTACAAGAAGATGGATAGGAATATTTTGAGCCCTTTAAGAAAATGGACCAAGTAAATAGTTTAAAAAATCCAAGCCAGTTGGTCTTCTCCTTGGGGAAAAAAAAATACAGCTCACATAATTCCTCCAGTAAACTGCTCCGGATTTAATTTTTTAAAACCTAGCATCAATGAACATCTTTGCTCCTGTTTCTTGTCAACAAAAGGATGGCTTGTGTTTCTTGTGACAGTTCTTACTTCAATAACCAGTCACCCAGTTGCAAAAACATGGTTGAAAAAGAACAGAAGTTAATTTCTAGACTTATTTGAATATCAAGTGCCCATATCAAAGGGCATTAGATGGCAATTCATCCATGCCTGTGGTTGAAATGCAATGATCCATACGCCCATGGTTCTGCTGGATTAGGGGGGAAAGTAAAAAGAAAGCGAATGAAAGTGAACCAAACATTCATAACAACATTGGGATGAGAAGCATATTTCCAGAACTAGGGGAACAAATTTTCAGGATGTGCTCTTGTGGTTGCACAAAATATAACATGGAATTAGGGAAAAAAGGATATAAAATATTTCAACTGTTATTATAGAGAAATATCATGATAAGAACCTAAAAAAATGACAATTTTCAGAACTGATTGACTTTCTTTTTTAAAAAAATTACTTCGCATTTTGCAATTGTCATTCCTCGTCTCCTACTTTCCCTTAATCTCCCTATCTCATGTATAAATATAAGGTTAAGTTTTTCATTCTTTTGCCGGCATTACTAAACATTTCAATCAGACATGTAAACCATTACAACATTTGAATACTTAGGGTATGTTTGGTAATGAGAAGAAAATGTCAAGCTAAAACTTTTCACTCTCAATAATTACACTATTTTAAAATTATTTGTCACATCTTCCTATACAACTGCCCTATTTTTTAATCATTTCTACACAATTACTCATACAACTAACATATATTTTAACTTTTTTTTTCACACCTCATCATTATCCCTATCATATTTCATCATTTTCTATTGATTTAACAACTTTTACACCAAAAATTTTTCATCCAAGAGTTTTATCACTTCCCAAACGCACCCTTAGATTGAAGTATTATACTTTTATATTAAATTTTAAAATTATGAAAATTTCAGTCTGCATTTGCATTCACTCTCAAATGAAAAAAGAGAGAAAGGACAGTAAGCGTTTGAAACCTCAGGGTTATCTAACTTCCTACTGCGAAGCACGTGATCTCACTGAATCCACGGTTCAAGCACTGTTCAAAACCTCAAAAAAAAATATATGGATGCATCTCGATTTAGGTCAGAATCAACGGCCCTAACTCTACTTGCAAAAAACCTAACTAAACCCTAATTCTAAGACTACTTATAAAGCATCAACACAATCTTTAAGTTCCTAACCCAAAACTTCATCTTTGGACTATTAAAATACTATCTGAAACTAATCTCATTGATGAGCTCAAAGAACGATATAAATTGATAATAAATATTATTTTACCTGACCAATGATTGATTTTCATAGCATCCCCAAACCTAAAAGACTATCCAATTGTACACATTCGCAACGGATGTTCGCTGGTTAAAACTTTTTCACGGGTAGCTGGATGACGAAATAGATTCAGAACTCCAGCCTCACCGAAGCTGGAGAAAACCCAAAATAAAAGAGAAAAGAAAATTCCAAGCTTTCGCAATTGAAAAAACCTATGAAGGAGGGGCAGGGAGTAGGGAAGTCGCGGCAGGCAGGCTTAGCGAAGATGGAGGCCGGTGGGTGGCTTCATCCGGCAGGGCCTGGGTTGCCGGAGGATCGCCAGCGATCGTCTTCCGTTTCGGCGAGGGCAGAAGGCTCGAACTCCGGCACGAGAAGGGTCGAACTCTAGCCAACAGCAGAGGAAAAGTTTCGACTTTCAAACGGCTGTGCGTTGGAAGTTATAACGCATTAAAAATTTTTTTTTTTTTGGGTAAAAGTTAAATCGATAGAAAATAAAGTAATATAATAAGAATAATAATGAGAAATAAAAAGAATAAAATTAAAATAAATAAATTAGTTGTGTAGGAAGAAGTATAGAAATGATTGAAAAGTAGGATAGTTGTACAGGAAAAAGTGAAGAAATAATTAAAAAATAGAATAGTTATGGAGAGTGAAAAGTTATCGAAAAATTTTAACTTAATATGTTTTCTTGATTACCAAACATACTCTAAAATCATTATATATTTTTTATTATATATTTTTTATTGTGTCAAAAAAATAATTATATGTTTTTTGAAATATTTTTTATAATGCACCCGAGTGCACTTCGTTTCAGTGCACCCAGGAGTATTTAACTCATTTTTTATTTTTTCTAAAAATTTTTATACAACTGTTAATCAAAGTATATTTAACATGTGTATCAATTTTTACTAATTTTAGAAATTTGTAGGTATTTTTTAAATTTTTTAAAATTAGTGACAGTTTCATAATTTGTAAATTATGAAACTGTCACTGATTTTAAAAAATTCAAAAAATATTTACAAATCTTCAAAAATGGTAAAAATTGATATACATATTAAATAGACATTGATTAACAGTTGTGTAAAAAATTTTAAAAAATAAAAAATAGATTTTTGCATCAGGTGCACAAAAGCTAAGTGCACCTGAGTGCACTAGATCACTATCAAATAGACCTAGCCGCATAATTGCATTCTAACATTTGGGAATTTTTCAAAATAAACCCTTTTAGTTTCAAATCTATATACAAAAAACCTCATAATTAGGCGTGCAACTTAAGTCGGGTATATTTGGTTCAGGGTAGAGCCTACCCTTACTACATAAAATTTATGCCTTAGGTCAATTTCTAGACGTACCTTCTCCTATTTTTTAAGGTCAACTCGTTCCAATTTCAAATCAATTCTTTATATTAATTTTCATATTATATTTCAAATCATAATCCTACTATAAATTTTACTTAAAAATTTATAATCAATATGATAATTATATAGTTTTAAAATGAATTTATTACATATACTAAATAATAAGGAAATTACATAAATACCTATAATTGTCATTGTGCCTTTAGCACGATGGTACAAGTGTTTGCCCCTCAATTGGGTATGCTTGGTTTCAATTCATGGTAGCAGCAAAATGTATGCGTTGTGGCATTTCTCTTCCCAATTATGGGAACGTCTATAGATAAGGGTTGGTTTGGATGTTTTGTTAAAGAAAAATAGAAATTATTAGGTGCACCCAAAATATTGTAGAAAATTTTGATAGAAAGTCTCAAAGCCCGACTATAAAGATATATGTCTAAGATGATTGTAATTTTATAAAAGATATACTAAATATACATTAGTAGTTTGGGTCGGTTCTGGGTATTTGGACCTTGGAATTTACTTTATTTAGAATCTACCCCACCCTATGGGTAGAAAAATAAAAACCTAACCTATCTATTTCAGAGTACCCAATTAGTCAACCCACTGGTCCTCTCCCTAGGGGTGCAACTTAGGCTGGGTTGAGTCCAAACTCGATTTTGAACAGTGTTGAAACTTGCTTTTTCATAACCCGAACCTAAAAAACCCGAACCCGATGAACTCGATTTGTAAATATGATAGGGTTAGGGTTCAAGTGAACCTGAGCCCGATTTCTCATTTTATATTTATTATATATATATTATTTAAACAATATTTCTTTATATTCTTCATATTTTATGTTATTATATCTATATTTGAATACATATTTGGCATAATTGTAAATAAAGTATATTATTTTCATTTATATTTATCTTTTATTTCTATCATTTAGTTTTACACTTATTAATTTTCTTCTTTTTTTTTAGTTTTGATGTTAAATTTTTTCTAAAAATATTCTTTACATTACTATTTTATAAAAAATATGTAGTTTGATTATATATTATTATGTTTACTTACATGATTTGTTATTATTATTTATTCATATGAAATTCTAAACTTATCCCTTTTAAATAAAATGTAAATTCATCAACATAAATTTCAACCCGAAACTCAACCCGAACCCGATTTTCAAAAATAGGGTTAGGGTTTAGGTGTTACAAATAAGGTTAGGGTTTGTGTTTTATAAATAGGGTTAGGATTAGGGTTAAGGTGAACCCGAGTTTCATAAGCACGCGTTGCACTCCTAACTCTACCTAAATTGCACCCCCACTTATAATTAGTTGTCATCAAATGCTTTATATAGCCAATCAACTACAAAGGACAACTAATTCTTCTAAATTTCAATGATTGCATCCCAAAATTAGTTGAGAAGGGTGTAATTTGCAAAATAACCTTCTAAGTTTGCATAATTAGATGTATGACCTCATCATTTGGATATTTGTATTCAAAAGTTTTGAACTTTACAAATACAAGCCCGAAAAGGATAGGGGACAACAACCAAGCTCGATCATATGCATCCAAACCGAAGTCCAGGCGACTCTGTCCACCGCTTGCGCGCTCATCCTCTTCCGTTGGATTGGGCAGAACAACGTTGCATCATTTGATCGGAATTGGGGGAAAATTTTCAAAATAGCCCATACGTGCTGCAGCAAAAATGAAAACCCAAAAATACCAAAATTTGAAGCTGCTTATCATAAGCTGGAACTTCACAAATCCGGAACTTATGTGGCACTTAGCTTACTCACACCCTTGTGAGGACTAAGTCAATTAAACGTGAACCAAGCACTTAAGGAAGTGATGGTAGAGAGGTAGTGGGCAAAGAGGAGAAGACACTAGGGAAAAATGACTTATATTACTTAAAGGCTTTTACAAGAGAGCTAAAAGGCTATAAGAGAACTCACTATTGGAGGTTGAATGAAGCAAATGATCCCTCTCCCTTATTTATAGGCTTCATCCTCCCCCTTAAGCTCACCGAATCGTTACATGTATCCTTGAATGAACGGTTAGGATCACTCTCTAAAATCTTCCCGCCTCCTCATTGAAATTCTCTAGATCTCTCTCTCAAACTATCTTGATCTTCTTGGAGATCTTAAAGGATTCAAAAGAAGTCCAGAAAACTCTAGAGTTCTAAACACTTCCATGTAGAAATTTTCTAAAACACTTTAGTATTTATATGATTTTTCTACAACTGTTTAGAAGTTTCCCCACATAACCTCTATTGAAATAAAATGGGTGTGACATCCTCTCTCATCTATTTCAGCGACGTCCTTGATGCGGCATTGTAGAATTCTTGTATCTTATCTTTAAATTGTTATAGCGAGTCTTCGGTTTCCCAACTCGCTTCAGCGTCAGGTTAGCCTCGCCACTTGACCAAATATTCGTAATATGAAAGGACGCCTCGTCTTCTGATTTCACGATCTATAAGGGTGTACTTTGCCTCTTTATCGATGGAGGTGACCACTGCCGTTGGCGCCCGCTTCGACTCTCCTCTAGTTGGTTCCTCCATGTCTTCATGGTATGACTTTAACATGCTCACGTAGAATACAAAGTAGATCTTGAGTTTAGGTGGTAACTCTAGCTTGTATGAAATTTTTCCACCTTCTTCACTACTTTGAAGGGGCCTTCATAGCATCGTGTTAACCTTTGTGTACCTTTCTAAGCGTCTTGAACTATTGAGGTAGCAACTTCACCATAACCTAATCCCCTTCTTGATATTCCACTAGTCTTCTTTTTCGATCCGTCTATTTTTTTCATTTTTATCGAAGCCTTCTTAAGAAGGGCAAGATCTATATTGTGCTGGTCATTCGATTCCTTGACAAACTTGAAGGCTTCCAGGCTTCTTCCTGTATAATTTGTTGCTAAGGTGCAAAGAGTGAGTGATTGTTGCCATGTTGCCAGCTCAAAAGGACTCCGTCCTATAGACTCACTCCTTTGTAAGTTGTAGGAGAATTGGGTTATGTCCAATAACTTAGCTCAATCTCATTGATTGGCACTCACGTAGTGCCTTAAGTAGAGCTCCAATAATGTATTTACCCTTTCGGTCTGTCCATTAGTTTGTGGATGGAAGCTTGTTGAGAAGTTCAAGTCTGATCCCAAGAGCTTGAACAACTCTATCCAAAATTTTCCCGTGAACTTGAGGTCTCGATCACTGATAATCGTCTTAAGCATACCATAATATTTCATGATATGCTTTAAGAACAGTCGGGCTGCCTCCTCTGCTATGTAGTCTGCCGGGGCTGGGATGAAGGTCTCATACTTAGTAAATCAATCTATGATCACCAAGATGGATCCACATCCTTCTGATTTTGGGAGAGTAGAGATAAAATTTATTAAGATGCTCTCCCATGGTCTCTCCGGAATTGATAGAGGTTCTAATAAGCCTCCAGGTTGTTGTTGCTCCACCTTATCTTGTTGATGGACTAACCTTGTTCGAATGGACGACTCCACGTCATTGCATTACTGGGACCAGTAATAAGCTTGGCCAACTAGGGCCAAGGTATGTGCCTTGCTGGGATAACTTGCCCATCTTGAGTCATGACATTTCTAAATTATCTCCTTTCTCAGGCTCCCCAACTTTAGTATATATACTTTATTGCCTTTAGTGAATAACAGCTCACCCTTTAGCCAGAATCGCCTTGTTTTTCCTTCTTTTGTCATCTCCATGATCCTTAAGGTGAGAGGGTCATGAGTCAACTCTTCTTTGATACGATCTAATATGGGACATACTAGCTGGCTGATGGCAGTGAACTCTACTTTGCAGCTCAGGGTGTCGACCACATGATTCACTCTCCCCATGGACAAAATTTTTAGAATATAAGGCAGAAAGGTACTTACATATTAAGAAACCAAGTTAACTTTAAGGCTAGTTCCAAATTATACAATATTCTTAAATTAAATTTGTAGGATGAGAACGTAATTATGTGTATTGTGAATGAGTAAAGTTGTACTAGAAATAAGTAAAGACTTTTGAAGCAAGATAAGTTCATAGCATAAGATGGAATTGCTTGGGCCATAACTTTAATGAATATCTCCTACCCCCCTGAAGATATTAACATCTCATTCTGTGAAGAGCTAAATGCAATGTTAAGCCATTTCTGGTGGGGGGATAGTGATGACAAGATGAAATTAAGTTGGGTATCTTGGACAAAAATGTATAAAACTAAGGAAGGTGGAGGTTTGAGTTTCAAAGACTTTCGTTCTTCAATTTGGCCTTGGTAGCAAAATAAGCATGGGGTATAGAAATCAGTAAAGTTGTGTTGAAAATTGAAAAAATTGCTGTGGAAATAAAAAAATTGTCTTTGGAATGATAATACTAATTCAATTCAAGAATCTTGTATGATTTGGAACATGCTCTTAAATAATTATAACTTTTGATCGGATGGCTACAGAAGCTACAGGAGATCAACAAAAAGTTCTTTTCAAGCCTAACATCATAACTGCTACTATAAATTTTGATTTTATTACTTTTTGATTTTTTTATTTTTTGTAGATTTCATTTGTTACTACTTTTAGTAAATTTTGATTTTACTATTTTAGCAAATCTTGTTTATTAGTAAAGGTGCAACTTGGGTCAAGTTATTCTAGATTTAGGTGAACTCGAATTGTAAACCTACTGGTTTGAGATGAACCCTAATCAAATATTAGAATCTGAGTTTAGGTCAAGTTCGGACCAGGTTGGCATGAGTTTCAGTCTTGGTTTTGGGTTGAACTTCGAGTTACTCTAAAACAAATTAAAATTAAAATTTACCAATAGGAATAATAAATTTTTGAATATTATTGCATTCGTACAAATTCTAAAAGTATTTTTTGATTATGATAACTTATTTATTTATAACCTACACATAAATATATTTTATTATCTATGATATCTTTGGTTTTAATGAAGTTGGTCTTCTAATTAAAAAATAATTATAAGTACGATAAATGTCATGAATTTACCATTAACAATCAAGATAAGAAAAATAAATGAGATTACATGAAATTCTTATCTAAAGTTTAATAAAATAAGACTTATATATCTCATACTTAACTGGTATGTATGCAATCATTTTAAAAACTTGATTTATTTGTAATTATTTGCAAATAAGGTTACATAAATGCAAGAGATTCAACTTTTGTGGATAGATGTAGATGACATTTAGGTTTTAGAATTAACATTTTATAGTTTAATTAGGTTATAATTACATGAAAAAACTTTTATTATAATTATAGTTAAAATATTTAATGCATAAACTAATATAATTATTTTAATAAACGAGGAGGAATATCGGATTCGGATCAGATCGGATTTTGGTACCGGGTTGATGTAAATTCGGTATTGGTTTTGGGTTCTCCTAGGTCGAGTTGAAATCAAGTCTAAATTGGAAAAAATCTCAAAAGTAAAATTTAAACTTGGTTTTGAAATCAGAGCCGGGTTGGGCGGGTTCGGACCAACCCGGTACCAAGTTGCACCCCTATTTATTAGCAGTTTCCATTTTTTTGTAATTTTATTTGCAAAGAGTTTAATGCTAGGGGTTTGTTGAAGTACTTCTTTAAATATATTATGTTTTTTTGGACTTTAAGTAAACTTGTTTATCAATCTTGAAGACATAGTATTGTTAGCCTTATTATCATCACTTTATTAGCCGCTTCAAAAAATAAAAATTAAAAAAGGCTAAAAACAAGTATCCAATGTATATAATAAAAAAAAACAAGTGTATATGTATTATATCATGGGCTCTAATCTTGTTAGTCACAACATATAGGTATTTTTGTTGTTTTTTTCTTTTATGAAATGTGGACCGAACTATTCTTAACTCATCATACATTAGTTTTCTCAAATTTTGGATAAATGTGTGTGTGTGTGTATATATACATATATATGAGAAATATTTAAATGCAGCTTCACTACATCACAATTACGGTGCGGTTACCTTAAAATGGGTCTCATATGATCATAAAATTATAATCTACTCTACCTATTGTATTGAGAATTATGTATTCTATTATCATACTAATTTTCATCTCAATTAGATATGTGTATGGAGTCCATTTGAAAATGGTATAAATTCAACATAATAAAATAGTTTGATGTAAATAACAACTTTAAAGTTGTTTTTTCAATATGTAAATTATTTGCTATAAAATTTATATATAGTTAAATGATTGTATAAAGTATCAATATATTTAAGTACGCGTAAGACACACTTTGGGCCAAATGCACTGTTAGTTATGGTGCAGTGAAGTATCATATATAGATAACATTTCCTATGCAGTAAAGCTGCACCATAATTAACGGTGCATTTGGCCTAAAATGGCTCCATATGTACTTAAATATGTTTATACTTTCTACAATCATTTATCCATATATAAATTTTATAGCAAATGATTTACATGTTGAAAATAACTTTAAAGTTGTTATTTATATTAAACTATTTTATTACATTGAATTTATACCATTTTCAAATGAAGTTCATACACATCCAATTGGGAATTGGTATGGTATAGAATACATAATTCTAAATATAATGAGTGAAGTAGATTATAATTTTATGATCATATGGGACCCATTTTAAGATAACTGCACCGTAATTGTGGTGCAGTGAAGCTGCATTTGAATAATTCTCATATATATATATATATAAATATAAACATAGAAGCGAACTCATGTAACCCCTTCAAAATCTAAGATTTTGATCTTTTATAGAAAATCTAATCTGTTCATTGTATTTAACATCATTTGTTTATTTAGAAGATCAAGTTTCATCCCAATTAAGTATGTTTATGAGCCACATTTGTTAGAAAATATATATATATTTATGTGTAAATTATGAAAAATGCTAAAATATCAATTTTAAAATATTCTAATACAAGTGTAAATAGATCTAAGCTCTTCAATTTTAAGATATTGATCTTTGATGAAAAATCTAATCCATTCATTGTATTTAACACTATTTGTTTTGCTAGGAGTCCAAGTTTTTACATAAATCAAGTATGTTTATGAGCCACATTTGCTCAAAAATATGTATATTCATGTGTAAATTATGAAAAATACTTAGATCCATTCACACATGTATTAGAATATAACGATACTTTATAAGATCATTTATCCACATATTATCGATATCTTAGATGGTTTAGATGTTGAAAAAATTACTTTAAAATTGATTATTTTAATATTAAACTATTTGATTATGTTTATTTTACACTTTTATAGATGGAACTCATATACAGTGAAATTAAAAAAAATAAAAAGGTCTTCGGGATACTAGAAATGATGTTAAAAACAGTAGATTGAGTGAATTTTCTATCAACCATCAAGATTTTAAAAATGGAAAGGGTTAGAAAGGGGGTTTCATAGAAGCGGAATATATATAAGGGCTGTTCCGGTGTAGCGCAACTGTACCTGAATAGCGGTACATTTGCCCAAAAATGGGCTCTACACATATTAGAATGTAATGAAACCTTATACAATCATTTATCTATATATAAATTTTATAGCAAATGGTTTAAATGTTGAAAAAATCACTTTAAAGTTGTTATTTACATTAAACTATTTTATTACGTTGAATTTATACCATTTTTAGATGAGGTCCATACACATATCCGATTGGGATGAAAATTGGTATAATAATATAATACATGATTCTAAATACAATGGGTGGAGTAGATTATAATTTGATCACCACGTGGGGCCCATTTCAGCGGCACTGCACCTGAATATTCCTCTCTATATATATTTGAATTTCAAAATCAACATTCTTGAATTTATTTTAGTAATTTTAGCCACCAAAAAATGTTGTTTTTAAACTTTAGAAAAATTTATACGCGTATCAGAAAATTACAAAATTTAGCATGTGAATTAAATATATTTGAGCCTGTGATTTCATAAAAAAAGGATAAGAGAGAGAGAGAGAGATGCACCCGGTCTAAATCATTGCCTATATATAATTTCTCAAGCATTATTGCAATTGATTTATTTGAGTGTTTCACTAGCATCTATCATTTTCGTCTGTTCAGAAATGCTGTTGCTGTTAATTGAAGTTCCAAATTCAACCTGAAATGGGTGTTGTTGCAACCTGAAAAGGAATTAAAGACTCACTAGAGATAGAAAGATTCGTACAAAGGGAAGGAGAAAGGCCACTCAATCAACCCAAGTTCTTTGATCAGAGTTAGAATGACAGAGATGTATCTTTTTTTTTTTTTTCTTTTTTCTGATGATGATGAAAGAGATGTATCTGTGACACCAAGTAAAAAGGAACTAAAAAGGCGCCTGAGAAAATTACATGCACGCATGATGCATGTTCCAAAGAATTTCTCTCTGTAAAAAATACATGATTTGAAGTTGTTGAATCTCACTGTAAAAGTGCTAGAAAGCAGTTCTGGTCTTTTGGATCGTAGATTCGAATTCCAGCAGAAAGTGTGCTGGTGCAAGGATGATGAATACATGCAAAGGTCCAAATTTCATCCATAATCAAATTGGTGCTTCATCCAAAGAAACAATACAGACCCGATTGAAAGACAGGAAACAGAATATCCTATTATGTAAAGGTTCTATGGCAGTTGTTAATGCTCCTTAACAGATGGAATTTTCCAATTACTACACTGATATCACAACTAATCATGTTTCTGTTTGTCGAGTCCTTACACTGTCTTTGCGTGCTCAGCCTTTGATTTTATTGCTTCCATGAAGTCAGCAAGATTCTTCGAAGAAGAACCTCCCTGGCTGACACTCTTTCTAGCCATTTCCTTGAACTCAAGACACCTTGCTTTGATACCCTCATCACCAATCAATTCTTCCAACCTCTTCTTGATTTCCTCCCTGGGTATGATCCCACAAGGTTTGGCTTCTAGTCCTAAACCAACCTTCCAACCATCTGTTATGGTTGTCCTGTTCAGAAAACTGGTCAGCAAAGTAAGGCCAACATAGTAAAGGAACCCCATTACTCAGTCCTTCCAACACCGAATTCCATCCGCAGTGTGTTAAGAAGCAGGCAATTGAAGGGTGGGAGAGCACCTTCTGCTGGGGGGACCAACTCACAATCCGCCCATGATCTGCTATTCTGCCTTGAAACCCTTCCGGGTAGGCTGCTAATGAATCATCAGTCAGGTCTGACCGCACAACCCACAGAAATGGATGATCAGATTGTTCAAGCCCAAGTGCTAGCTCCTGGAACTGGCCTCGATCCAGAATTGTCAAGCTGCCAAAGGCGACGTAGATGACTGATCTCACAGGCTGTTGGTTGAGCCAGGTGAGGCAAGTAGGGTCCTCTGGCCAGAAGTTCCCTTCAAGGCCACTATGCTGGTTTTCTCCTAGTCCTAGGTGCAGTGGGCCAATGGTCAGGGTTCTTGGAAGCAATTTGCATGCCGATTGTTCAATTTCGTAAAATGAATTGACGAGAATCCAGTTATCTTCCTTCACAGCATGGTTGATCGAGTTCAAGCAACCAAAGAAGGATTTCCGTGCAGCATCGCCTTCGATTTGATGCCACACGAAGTGGGCTGTGTTGATAGCAGGCAGTGTTGGGGCAAGCTCAATCAACTGTTCTTTCACTGGTCGACCTGTATAAGGGTTCAGATATTCCAATGTTAAAAAGGTTCTGAAATGTTCATGCATCAAAATATTGACTCTTGCCGTCAGATTTGGATCCTAACCAGATGTTCGTGATGTTTTAGGTCTACTACTAGCCCAATCAACTGACTTATCTAACGCCCAACAAATCAATGAGGAAAGCTAAGAAAAGGAGGCTGGGTTTTCATCAAGTCTGACTGACTCAACAAAAACTAGCCATGTTTAGTTTGAGCCAGCCCTGCTCTTACCATCTACGTCAATAACATTGGCTTCAATAAGCTTGGGAATATGGAAGATCAGGGCGAGAAGGCCCACGGAATTCGGCCAAAAGGCAGCCGCTGGGATGCCCATCTTCCTAGCCACATCGAATGCCCACCACATGCTCGCATCCGCGATGACACAAGTGATGCTATCATAAGTGTTCGATCTATTGATCTTAGCTATCAGCTCTTCCAAAGCACTGGGCATGACTCGTGGGATCGAATCAAACAAGTCGCCCACGTTGTTAGGATCTTCACCAGATTGAATCCCATCAGGGAGTGAAACCAGATGGATTTGGTGGTAGTGGGTGAGTAGTGAGGAGGAGACGAGACGGTCGTGGTTGAATTGGGTGTTCACAAAGGTAATTGTACTGAATCCATGGCCGAGCAGGTGAATGCCGAGCTCGAATAGAGGCTTGACATGTCCCTGTGCAGGGAAGGGTAGAAGCAGAGCATGGGGGCCCTTTTCCATTTCTATGGAAACCATGGCAAGGGAGGGTAGGAGCAGAGCATGGGAGCGAGAACAGATGGATTTGGTGGCGGTGGCGGGCGAATAATGAGACGGAGACGACGGTCGTGGTTGAATTGGGTGTTCACGTAGGCTGATCGTATGCTCCCGGGAGCATGGAGCTCACAATGCTACCGAGCGTATGCATCTTTTTTAAAAAAAAAAATTAAAATTTTTTTTTACAAAATGTTAATCTAGGTGTATTTAATATGTGTATAAATTTTTATCATTTTTATAATATTTTAGATATTTATTTTTGATTTTCAAAAATAAATATCTAAAATATTCTAAAATAGTAAAAATTTATACATATGTTAAATACATTTAGATTTACAGTTTTATAAAAAAAATTTCAAAAAATTAAAAAAAAAATATTTGCGGAGCTCAATGCTCTCAGGAGCACACGATCAGCGTTCATGAAGTAAACGCCACTTATATTAATAGAAAAAAGGAAAGCCAATATCTTACCGTCACAGCCGGCCAAAAGCTGCTCCAGTCAGTGCTTCTTCAAAATAAGCGGATAAGAAAAGAAAAGGATGAAAGTAGGATAGCGTAAAAAAAGTTTTGATACGGATAAGAAGGCTTGTTTGGCAAGCAATAAAATTTGTAAATGAAAGTTTAGTTGTAAAAGTTTTTAAAATGAAAAAAATGAAATTTTAGTTGTAAAAGTTTTTCAAAGGGAAAAAATGATATGATATGAAAGAGATAATGATAAATGGTAAAATATATAAAATTAAAATAGTTAAGTTATTTGCATAGGTGGTTGTGTAAAAATAATTGAAAAATAAAGTAATTATATAAGAAATTGTGAAATATGATTAAAAAATTATTATAGTTGTAGAGAGTAAAAGATTTTAGCTTTAAACAAATACAACCAAAAACTTATTTTTCAATTTTTAATGCTACTTAAAATTATCTAAAATGCCACTGATTTTCAAAAATAAAAAATAAATATCTAAAATACTCCAAAAATGGTAAAAATTTATAAAGATGTTAAATACACTTATATTAGCAGTTTTATAAAAAAAATTCAAAAGAAAAAAAAAGTGTGTGCGCCTGGGAGCATAGAGCATTGCATGCTTCCAAGCGCATAGGATCAGTGTCCCTTTTTCCCCTTTCTTCTCTCGCCCTAGACTCCCCTCAATCTCACTCTCTCTTCTTTCTCACTGAATGGCACCCGTTGCCCTCCGCCCCTACTCAATTTCTGAATGCTCAAATAACTCCAATCTGCATGCCGCACAGGGCTATTTTTAGGCAAGGATCCTTCATGTCCTTGTCTGTAATTTCTAATGATGATGGTTTTGATAGAGAGAAGTGATCTTCTTAGCCCGGGCTAAGTAAGAAGAATGATCTTGTTAGATCCTGTTAGATGTCTCACTTAGCCCGCTTAAAAAGACTCATTTTAATTTTTTTCGCTTGTTTCTTCATACATTTGTTTATCTAAGTGTATTTACAATATAAACTAAGTGTTACCATTTTCAAATATGTGTATATATATTTTTTTAGATTTATATACGTAAATATATAAATCGCAAAAAAAAAATATACATATCTAAAAATAGTAAAACTTAGTTTATATGTTAAATACACTTGAATAAACAAGTATATGGAGAAAAAACTTAAAAAAAGTATTTTTAAATGGGTTTCTTAAGGTGGGCTAAGCGAAGTATTTACTTAATGAGAAGTGATCTTATTAGCCCGGTCTAAGTGAATGCCCCACTTAACTTACCTCAAAAGATCTATTTAAAAATACTTTTTTTTTTGTTTTTTTCCATATACTTGTTTATCCAAATTTATTTAACATATAAACTAAGTTTTATCATTTTTGAATATGTGTATATTTTTTAAACATTTTTAAATATTTATATGTATAAAAACCAAGTTTTACCACGGGCCATTCCTGGTTTTAGTAAGGCTAGTAACCATGCTGACAATCCACCCACTTGCCATTTTGGTGGCATTTCTTCAATTGCCTTTGTTGATGGCGTGCGGCGACAGCGATGTGCACGATGATGACGAGACTTCTCTGTTTGGCGGAGATGGGTGGGAGGGCGGATTGGGTTGGATGGATCGTTGATAATTTATCTTATAATCGTAACAAATATACATAATTTTTCTTATATTCATAACATTTCATAAATTTCTTTTATACTCGTAACATTTTATCTTAAATTCCTCTCATACCCATGCCGTTAAAAGCACCGTTATCTATCATATTGAAAAGACGATTTTATCAATTAAAATTTTTTAATTGAGATAATTTAACCTTAACATAACTCAATTGATGGTAGTTAATCATTAGTACAAGATATTAAATAACTTGAAAGTCATATTAAGGTTAATTTATTTTAATTAGAAAAAAATTTAAAATGGCAAAATCGTCTTTTCAATGGGATAGATAACAGTAGTTTTAACGGCATGGGTATGAGAGGAATTTAGGGTGAAATGTTATGGGTATAAAAGGAATTTACGAAATATTGTGGGCATAAGAGGAATTATGTACGTTTGTTATAGGTATAAAAGGAATTTACGAAATATTGTGAGCATAAGAGGAATTATGTGCATTTGTTATAGGTATAAAAAGAATTATCCCCATTACTTCTTAGGCGGTAAGATTTTCGATCAGCTGATTAACGAAAAATAATCCAGTCCACTGGAGTTTTACCAGGTTTTATTTATTATTTATACTAAATTGCGCATTTTACTATTTTTGGTAAAATGTGCAAAGTATGGAGGCTTAACATGTTACATGGGTATGGACAAGTGTACAGACAGTTAGCATAGGTTTTCTTTTTTCCTTTATAAAATTCATAGCATCTTTTGTTATTCGACAGAAGAATTGAATATTATTTTAATTTTTTTTTTATTTTGCATTTGAGTTATAATATTGAAACTTGGGGCATAGTCGGAGAGTAATAAAACTTTTGAATGAAAAATTTTTAGTATAAATATTTTTAAATTAGGATAAAATAATGCGATATGATAATGAGTAAGGATGAAAAGTAAAGAAAATAAAATTAAAATAAATAAATTAGTTTTATAGATTGTTACATAGAAATAGTTGATAAGTAGGTAGTTGTATAGGGAGATGTGAAAATTGATTAAAAATAGGATAACTATGGAAAGTGAAAAAATTTACTTTGAAAAGTTTTGTGTTAAATAAAAATGCCCTTGATTATCTATCTTGAAAGTATAATCTTGTGCTAATCTTTTTCTTTTCACGCTTTTCTCCCTGGGTTGTCAACAATAGGTGAGAGATAGGAGGGATTGAAGATGTAGAGAATGATCAATGGCATCATTGGGGAGGCTTTCTATTCATCGATCTTGAGATGGTATGACTGAAGCTAGATTTTTCATCTGGCTTTGAGGGCTATCGAGTGTGTCTTGTATCCTGCCTAGAATTGTGTATGGGATTGCTCATGTATAGGGATATCTAAATAGGCATATGGTCCTTGGGGTTTAATAACACAGAGAGTAAGAGAGTCTTGGTGAGACATTTTTTGAGAGATAATTTATTGACCGAAAGAAGAAAGTTGTAATTGTTGGTTGCTTAGTAAATTATTCTTTTCTCTAGTGGAGTAGGTGTTTCTCTGTGTTCTATGTGTGTGCTTGCATCGTGTTCTCAACCCTAACAACTAATATTAGAGCCAGGTTCAAGAGAGAATTTTTGGTTTAGGAAATCCAGAGGCGGTTGAGATTGTGATCTTCCAAGTAGTTCGTGGATCTTCTGATTCGTGGTGTAGATTTTTTTTTGGACGGCTTAGATTTGCAAAACAACCAAATTAAATTGGTTGAGATTGGGCATGTGTTCACGATGATCTTTCGGCAAGAATCAGAAGAGCGGTACGGGCGTCTTGTTTGTGGTTACGGTGTGAGCAAGCAAGCGGATGGCACTATTTTTCCAGTGGGTTTGTCGAAGCAGGCATGCTAGTCCCGGATCGTCAACGATAGTGGTGTTGAGGTTTCTCGCTCGGAAACAATGGCATTGGATTTGCAATTACTGGCAGCAAGAGAGAAGACGGTAGGCAGCAGCGATGGTTCTCACCGGAAACTTAGAAGAAGGAAGGAGGCGGCAGTTTCTATGGGTTGAGATTCTGGCAACTCGAGTGGCAGTCTGGTGCAGTGAAGGTTGGCCGGATTCGGATTCGAGTGGCGAGCACATCCATTGCTGAAGTTTTTAAAGAAGGCAATGCACCATGCATCATCTGTTGCGACGACTAGCAATCTGATGTGAAAACAAGCATATTTGTTTTTGTCCATATATGGTAATCTTGGTGTCCAATTTGGGTGATTCAAGAGTCATTTTTTATATTTCAAGATGTTCTGGAGCATGTGGACGGTTCAAATTGGTGAAATTCTGCTTATTTTTGAGGCATTTGTTTGAAGAATGACAAACATGTAGACGAGTATAAAGGTGACTGATTTTGTAGTGAAGTCATTCAATGGGCAAAATGATTACACTACGGCAATGATGGGTGAAGAATATTCTGAATTGAGAAGCAACGGTGAGAACATTGAAGGAAAAAACTAAAAGTCATGAGAGCATGAATGATGATGATCAGCAAGGTATGAGAGATCTAGCAACCAGTACAATTTAGATGTATTTACAGACAATACTCTTCGAGAGGTGACTAATTTGGTATACGTAGAGGAAATTTGGACAAAGCTGAAAACAAGGTATAAATCTAAATCCTTAACAAATAGATTATATTTGAAAAGAAATTATATGCTCTAAGATTCGTGGAGCTTGAAGATTTTGAAAAGCATCTGGATGAATTCAACAAGATTGTAACATATTTAACTCCTGAGGGAGAGAAGACTAAAGAGGAGGACGAAGCATTACTTCTGTTAGTCTCATTACCTAATCATTTGATCTTATTGTAACGACATTGTTGTTCGGAAAAAATACCTCACATCTTGATGATATTATTACTTCAATAGTAATGGACCATCAAATAGTGAGAGTGCTTTGGTAGTAACTAACGGCCGACGAAAGCTGAAGATTTTCAAACAGTTCGAATGTATTCAGGAGTTCGTGTAGACCAAATAGAGATATTGAGCTCTAAGAATGCAGCGAGAAGGGACATATAAGGAGAGCTTGTTATAAATGGAAAGAGAGTCAAAGAAAAGAGAAAGAAAATGAAATGAAAATGAAAATGAGAAGGGGAACAAGCATGTAGATGAACCTAAATCATCTTATCATTCTCAATTGTTGTGGACTCTAACAGTGATGTATTGCTTGCAATAGAAGCATCAGCATTTAATGATGATTGAATATTTGATTATGTTAATTGTTTTTACTTTGCTACAGTTGTTTTCACGTGTGCGTAGCAAAGTAACAATTTGCTATATACAAGGAGTGCAATTGTTATACTCTAAGGGTAACAAACAAGGAAAAGAGCAAAGTTGTTGGTGTTGGTACAATATAAATTCGCATGTTTGATGGAGTTGTATGAACATTGATTGATGTTAAGCATGTTCCTAATTCAAGGATGAATATGATCTCTTTGGGAACATTATACTTCAAAGGGCTTGGGATTTCTATTGGAGTTGGAGTCCTCAAAGTAACAAAGAGAGCTAGTGTTGTTATGAAGGGACAAAAGACTAGAAACATGTATAGATTGATAGGGAGTGTGATGATAAGTGAAGTTCCTGTGAAGTCCCAAGTTACAGGTTTAGGTCGATTGCAGATGTTTGCTTCTATGGTAAAGCCACTAAAGGTCGTATGGTAGAGATAAGTTGTACATGACACCCAAGAGAGGTGTGATGGACCGTGAAAGTTCAAGCATGATTAAATGATTGTTGAAAATTGTAGAGCGGTTGAAGACACAAGATTCTCTACCGACTAGTTGGCTTATTGCGTGCAGAATTCGGCCAAGGCAAAGATTTGTTGGGCGTATCTCGTATTTTGCCTAGGATTATATATAGGATTGTGCATGTTTGTGAGCGATATAAATAGACATGTGGTTAATAGGGTTTAGTAATACAAAAATAGATAAAGTTCTGGTAAGAGATTCTCTGGAAGAGGCAGTTTGTTGCCTGAGAGAGGAAAGTTGTAGTTGTTGGTTATTTAGTGAATTATTCTTTTCTCTAGTAGTGTAACCGAACCATGTAATTCTCTGTGTTTTAATTGTGCGCCTACATCGTGTTCTCAATCCTAACAAGGTGTTGTTTGCTGATTAAATTGGAGGAGACGATGTGGCGACATGGTATGAGTTTTACTAGCAAGCAATGAAGAAATTCTTCCATAACTCTAATTTTAGCAGCTTCCATTTAATCCGGTCTACAATAATTTAATTATTGTTATTATTATTATTTGATCGGTATTTATACATCATGACAACTGATTTTACAATAAGACATGTTCACAATCCTTATAACGTAGATAAATTTTTTCTTACAAGAGAATCTATAAAATATTCCCACGTAAAGGGGGGAAATTATAAAAGTACTTACAAACAATGGTGGAAATGGAACGCCGTGTGTGGCAAGCAAGCCAACCAAAGTTACCGCTAAGGCAACACCCTGGTGGCAGCTGCAATTTAATTATTGAAGCCGCAATGATTGCAGACTCTCGCCACAAAATCCAACTAGCAGCAAATCTGCTGTGTTGATTTGCCCCTTTTCAATTCCGAGAGTGCAGCCAAATCCCAAATTACAGCAGCACTAATCCAACCATCCACCGTAAAACCCATAGCAGAATTTTTTTTTATTGGTATATAATTACATATATCTCAACATATTTTTATACTGAAGATCAGAGACATTTTTACAAATCTGGGGACACACATAACATCCCAAAGAAATCTGGATACACAGCTCCACGAAAGAATTTGGAAGACACAGCTTCCAACAGCCAACCGAGAGACCACCTGCTCTCACACCCCCTCCACCCAGGAGACTACCTGCTCCCACACCTATTTTATGGGCCGAAATCCTGAATGGGATTCGAACCCACACCGACCGCGCAATGCCATCTTGCGCCGCTGTCGATGACCAACCGAGCTAGCCTCGGTTGGTTACCCATAGCAGAAATTAACCAACACATAAAAATTTAAAAATGATAAAATCCCATACTCACTAAAAAGGCAAATAAACTCAAAGAAAAATACTCCATAATTATTCTATTTTTTAATATTTTCATATTTGTTGTCCAATTATTTTAATTTTAATAATTTCTTCACTATTATTTATACAACAACAACACTATTTACTTTAACTGTATTCTCTTTATTCATCATTATTACCCCATAATATTATACCACTTCTCCTGCCTAAACAAATATTACGCCAAAATCTTTTCATTTAAAAATTTCAAGTGTTATTAAATATCAAACATACCATTTAGCAATTCCATAAGGTTGTCTTTACTAAGGCCCATTCCATCAAAGTATCAAAACAAGTTGAACTGGGGTATCTTAATTAAATAAATATTATTAGACATAATTGGTGGCTTATACTCGTGAAAAGTTGTATGGTTTACAAAATCCAAGAACTTTGTCATTTGGAACAGTGAAAACGGTTTTTTGCGTAATCTCTAAATAATGATTGTATATTATCATTTGCAGAGCAGCGGTATGATGAGAGTTTTCCTAGTAGCAGGAAGCTCAAGATTGGTTATTTCCATTAATCACAAAGTGAATTGTTAATATTGATTCTAACTATGAATGTTGACAATTAATACTGTTGTACGAAAAATTAGATGTTGCTAAAACCATGTTGCTGAAAGCCATACATATACATAAGTTGTAACCACTCTTAACCCTTTAAGAGTACTTCCTAACCACAAAAAAAAAGGTATGGGGATCACTTTATGAATGAAATAAAAACATCCACGAATACTAATAATAAATTAAGACAGGTTGTTGAAGATGAACCTATATAGATATGTGTTTAAGAAAAAGAAAAGAACAAAAAAGGTTAATTCCTCTTATACTCATGCCTTTCGACCCTAATATACCCACAAATTTTTAAAAATTCTTCATATGCCCCTGATATTTGGATAAAATTCCTGTGGTGCCCATATTATCAAAGGTCGTTAGTAAAATATTTTAAAATGACTAAAATGCCCGTGCTCATTCCATTGTTGCTCAAGTTTTGGCAATCATAGAAGTTGCATCTTCCCCAGAGCATGAGTTGGCATTGCCAAACTTGAAGATGAGCAACAGTAGAATGGGCACGGGCATTCTAGTCACTTTAAAATATTTTACCAACGACCTTGGATGAGATGGGCATCGGAGGAATTTTCTCCACATGTTACAGGGCATATGAGGAATTTTAAAAAAAAGTGTGGATATTAAGGAAATTAGGGTCAAAAGGCATGGGTATAAGAGGAATTAACCCGAACAAAAATTAAAAAAAAAGTAATAATTAGCATGCCAACAATTACCAGAAAGACCTTGTAATTAATTCAGCTAGCACTGTAATTTGGACGCAAGTGAATAAAACCAACGCGGTGCAGATGTGGTGCTCTGCAGCATGCCATTACACGAGGCAAGATTGGGTTGAAAAGTGTTCTTGGAATATTTATAATTGGAAACCGAGAGTGTTCGGGTGTTGAGATTGTAATAGCAGTGGCGCCGTGAATCCATATCCAAGAACCAGATGAATGGACTACCCTTTCTCTTACACGAAACATCGGGTCGGATATCACTGTTCTTCAGTGGGCCTTCTCCTCGATTCAAACAAATACTCTCCTTCTCCCAAATCCTTCGGCGGGGATCCCTCAACACCCACACCACCATCTTTTCTTTGGAATTCCCATCATCAAAGAAAGCTACAGCAAAACAGCCTTCCCATCCAATGGGGTAATTTTCTCCGAGTTTTAGAAGAAGGGCGGAGGGTAGAGGAAGGGCAATGACGCTGAAGGAGTCGGATTCCAGATCGAGGCAAGCCACATCGATGTGACCACTAGTCTCACAAGTCCATGTCCAGAAACAAGCTTTTGCGCCTTCAACATACAGTGGCCGGTAGGATTTGACGCTGCGTGGATTTGGGATGATCCCGACGTCCTTCCAACAAGCATTAGGACTATCCAATGCTAGCAATGTGCATCGATGCTCGTTAGTCTCCCAGTCCTTCGTGCAGCTTACGACTTTGTATTCATCCGTCGACGCCACATAACAAAAGAAGGCCGAGTAGTAATAGTAGCAGTGGGGATGGGAGGGGAGTTGGAAGATCCGGCGGGTCGCCGGGTTCGCCACGTAACGGCGTTCGTCCGTGCGGTCCCAGGCAAGGAGCAAACCTCGAACACAGGCCTGGACTCGGAGCAGCTTAAAGTCGGGGTCGGGGGCATCGTCGACGGGCACTTGCGGGCTCCGTCGCGCATGCATGTGGACGAAACCCGCATCATGGTCGATGAGATTGCGCCACCGGCGGCAAACGCACCTGAATCGCACGAGAGACTTCACCGGCACGTAAGTTAACGTCTCCCGGACAACATCGAACGGCAAAAATGGCGGCGGCGGCTGCTGCTGCTCCTCCTGATCCGATGGTTTTGATAGAGGAAGAAGAATATTTGCCATGGAGTCGAGTTGCGTTGGATTTGAGCTTCTAGGTTTTTATAAGTCGGGAAGATTGCGTCCTAATTACAATGAACGATTACTTCGTATCATGTAATTTTACGCAATAGCATATAACCTTGGTACGTAGCTAGGCTTGGCGACGATTCTCATATAGTTCTTTTACAAATAGGAATGTACAATAACATACATTGAATTTGGTAAAATTATGTTAAAATTTTAAGTTTATCAATGTATTTTATTTGCAATTTTTTATATTTCCTGCAATCGTTTATATGGAGGATAATAAATTTTTTTTTTTTTTTAAAAAGTTCATACTCTTGTAGGAAACATTTAAATAGGGGAGACCAATTGTATACATAACAATATATATTAAGTTAAAATACATTATTATTTATTTTTTTATTTTTAAAATTCGTCTTCCTAAACATATTTTACTAATTGTGCTTAATTCATAGAAAAAGTTTTTTCACTGTATAATATTTTATATATTTTCTTTTTATTTAAAAATCATCGACTTTTAAGACATTTAAGTGGTTTTTCACTTCTTAAAAAACTTGACTTAGAAAAAATTAAGTATGTAAAAATATTTTAAAATAGAAAATTTTAGCAGATCCATTAAATACATTTAGGAAAATATATTTATGAAGAAAAATTAAAAAATGCATCTAATTATAAAAATAGATAATGCATTTTAGCTTAAAATATATTATAATGTATATAATTGGACTCCTTAAATAGGAAAGACAATTTTCCATCCTTCCATAAAATTTGTTTAGTTATGATTTAGATTGGTAAATTTCTCAACAAACTTACTCAAGGAGAGTACAAGTGAGCCATTGAATTTTGAGTTTAGTATCAAATTTGACCTGATCGAACACCATGAGGGACCCAATAATTACATAGATATTACAAAACCACTCGGACTACCACACAAAACTTTAAAAATTGACATACTTCTACATTTTTTTTATTAGTATTAGATACACTGTGACATTATGATATTGCAAATCATGCTCATTCACAACCCTCACACCCTACATAAATATCCCCACACACTCAAGGAGGACAATAACATAATTACCCCCATTACAAGAGGATGCATGCAACATACCTACATTTGGTAGGTGTTAAGCATGAGACATCTAGGCAACTATGCCAACGTCTCGACCAACTAGGTCATTGCCTAGTTGGCGACATACACCTATGTTGAAATATAGATTTTTTCGGTACTATATATTTTGATGTAACTATGTAAGCATCAATGAAAATTACTATCACAACAATTGAATATAACTAATTTTTTAGTCGAATATATATATATAAGGGTTGCAATAAATGTATTCGGATTATAATTAATTATTTAGCTTTAAATACTTTTCTTAGTGGCGTTTATACATTATTATAACTGAAATTATAATCCCACATGTTCATACTTTCATACTATGAAGGAAATTTTATGTAATACCCACACATTAGGGAAAAAAACTATAAATACCCCTACAACAGGAGAAAGTTATAAATTATCTCCACTCTAGGAGAAGAGGGGAATCGAACACTTGACCAGGGCGTCCATGCCCCTTCGGTGTTACCCTGGCAACCCCTGGTGGCATCTTTAAATACTTGATTGCTTTAAAACAGTGACATTAAATGTAGTCGATTTTACAGTAAATTCAGCAACAAATAATGATTAATGCAGTTGTTAAATTTGGCTAATTACAGCAATTTGCATTATATATCTTCTAGGTTTTTATATGTTGGGAAGATTATATCCTAAATATAATGAACGGTTGCTGATTACGGCACGTGAAATACATATCAATCTCTCCCAATCTCACTCCATACCGTATGTATAACCTTGGCAGCTACTAGCTAGGCTCCTGCGATTCTCAGTTCTTTTACAGATTTTTTTTTTTATTTTTTTATATATGTATTTACAATCATCTCAATTTCTATTACATTTAAGTTTTGAAACATGCTTACGAATTTTTAGAGGAGGTATACTACTGTCATCTATTTTTTGTAAAGATACACTACGATCATCTTATTTTTAGGGAGACGTATTGCTCTCGAATACCAGTGTTACTAAAGACGTGGGACTGCTGTCTGTGTCCTCAGCCAACCGGGATGGCCAGTTTTCTTTTTTTTATTACTATTACATCATTATAAGATCATTATAAGTGGAGACATAGCTCCCACAATAGAAGATCCGGAACAACTACTCACGCACATGGGTGTATTACCGCTGCGCCAAGCACCACTAAACAAGTTCTTAATAGTTCGGAATTTAGAATAACATACATATAATTTGGAAAATTTATGTTAAAATTTTTTTAATTTATCTATGTCTTTTATTTACAGTTTTTTATGTCTTGTAAATCATTTATTTGAAGGATATAAACTTATTTAAAAATTTTAAAAAAATTAATACTCTTATAGGAAGTATTTTAAATGGGAGGAAAAGATTGTTGGTCCTAAACACAATTGGCTTGGCTACGATTTAGTTGGTAAATTTTTCGTCAAAAATTGCCTAGTGAAACACATGTGAGCCATTGAATTTTAATTTATCAAAACGTACCCTATCGAACATCATGAGGAAACCAATAATTATATATACGTTACAAAATCAGTTGGACCACAGTCTATACCAATGTAGAAGGCTTAATTGGCATATAACTACTAGGGCCGGTGGTAGGGGTGCAACTTAAGTAGGGTATTTACTGTGAGGTAGAAAAATTTACCAATGAGTATAAATATGGTAGAAATCATTACCCAACTCCTAAATAGGGTTATTATAGAAACCAATTTGGAACCGAAATCCGAATGGAACCTATGGGTAATAGGTAAGGTAAAATATAGTAATAACCAATCTTGTAAGTAGGTAAAGTAGAATAGAGTGGGCTTCCAGCAAATAGAATATGAGTAGAGTAAACTACAACCCAAACGGAACGGAACACAAGTTGTACCCTTACCTGATGGTAAGCGTCAGCGATGGATACAGCATTAACAACAGCCTTTGCACTATGGTAGCATGTATATCTCCCTTGTTTGTGAAAGCGTCTGCTACTGTCCACCGGGTAAGATGTTAGATTTCAATTCTCGTTGCTGCCTTCTAGACAACAGGTGTCACATGGTAATTTTTTCCTTAAAAAAGTCATAGATATTAAACATTTTAAATTAAGGTTCTAGTCAATTGAGGTTCCCACAAATTTTAATTGTTCACATTATTTAAAGATGCCCGATTATATACAATTAGTTTTAGAGAATATGCCTAACTTACAATATCTTATTTTTCAATTTTAACTTTATTTAATTTTATTTTTTTATTTTTCTTCATAAACATGATTTCGCCGGTATATGTAATCCACATACCAAATTGTCCATTTTGCATATTTATTTTTAATCGTTAAAAATTAAGTTTAAGGGGTGAAAAACAACTTTTATGCCCCTAAAATTGATTATTTTAAAAATAAAAATAAATGTGTAAAAGCATATCAGATGGCTGGATGCACGTATAAAAATGAATAAAAAAAAAGATGAGCATAAGCTTTAAAGATGGAATAGGATTGCCGACAATATCGACTCGCACTAGGGGTGTTAATGGTGATGGTCAATCCGCTCATCCAACTCGTTTATAAATGGGTTTGGGTTAGGATTTTTGAATAAATGAGTTATGATCTACCAACACGTTTACTCATTCAATTAAATAAATAGATTAGGGTTGAGATTTTATAACTCGTCAACCCGTTTAGTAACCCATGTAACCTGTTCAACTCGTTTAATTTGTTCAACCCATTTAACTTGCTTAATCCATTAAAGTTTTATATATATAATATAAACCCCTTGATTATTTTCCCTATCTAAGTCTTCCTTAAGTCACGTAATTTTCATTTTTCTAATATTGCCCAAATTTCATTTTCCCGTTATTGTCCTATTTTCATTTCCCCTACAACGAAAGCATCCTCTCGTCTCTCCCTATGAGATCATCATCTACTAGAGTTTAGACTTTCAAGTTATTTGTTATACAACCCGTTAACAACCCACTAACTCGTTTATTAAACGAGTTGTAAATGGGTTAGGGTTGAAATTTTTTAAATGAGTTGATAAACGGATTAGGGTTAAAATATTTTAAATGAGTTATGATTAGGATCAGACTTCAACCTGTCCAACCCGATTTGTTAACCCCACTAACTCGCAACCGCCTCCTTTGTCCCAAATACGCCCATTAGGTTTTCGAAGTTCCAAATGTGCCCGCTACCGGATTCCTCAAATCCCAAATCTACCTATTCCGTTAATAACGGTTAATCATCTGCCTTCGAATAATTTCAAAACCCCAAAATACCGACACCACTCATCACTGCCCCTATTCGCTTGCTTTGGCTTGAAAATGGTGGGTATGCACGGATTAAAGTGCATTGCTAGAGTCCACGCCTCATATGTGCTCTCAAGGTGCCACCTATACCAAATACACCCAGGGTGAACTTTGGAGTTTGACAGATAATCTAATTATTCTCATATAATTTGTAAAGAGCTTTTTCCCCCCACATGCATCTTATTGTATGCTTGTCCGAGTCGGTACCATACAATGTTGTAGTGTGACACTTCTCTTATTTGGAGCCCCCATTCTTCTTTTAAGAGAGAAAAATGATTGAGCTTGAGCACATACTCAACAAAACCATGCGCACATTTCTGCAGGAACTTGTTCAGTTCATTTGATACGGCTAAGCAAGGGAAAGTATCGTTGGATTTTAACCAATTTGTTTACCGTAGTAAGGATCTCTCTCTTTCTTTTGCATATTCCTTGATTATCACAACATGTTTGAGAAAAAGAAAATCTAGCTTATGACATGCGTGTTGAGTTATTTATCGTCCCATGACTCTGCATTTCCAAATCTTATACCTGTATAATATTTCCCTTTACAGCTGCCAATTGCAGAATATGAGAATGATCAGCCGTTCTTTGCAAACTTACGTGACAACAACGGTGCACCCCCTCTTCTTTATTTGTTAAAGATGTAAATTTTGTACCATAAGCCATGATGTGGTATGTATCAATATATGGTAGTATCTAAAAGAAATCTACAATGAGAACATTTCGCCCACAGTTATTTTTGTGGGCGGAAAAAAAAAATAGTTTTTAAGATAAAAATAAGAAAAATAATGATACGGTTACAAACGCCAGAGCAAGAAGCAGAAGTATGTTGCTCTACAGAGTGAATTGTTACACGATTCTTCTAAGAGTGTTCATGTAAGTGTACCTAGAGAACAACACAAACAGCTTCCTGAACCTGCAAAATTTTGAACGGGACTAACGTAAAGGTGGAATTACAATGAGTATTTAGACTTCCTACGACTAACAAAGTGACAAGACTAATATAGGCTTGTTCTTTTGTGTACATCACTTCCATCAAATGGAAAGCGTACACCCCCAACCATGGATGTCTGAAATCATGCCTTCATGCTGCAACAATGCAACAGCTATGGGCATATATCCAACAAGAGATTTTGATATATGTGGTTGGACGGCATATATCCAACAAGTGATTTCGATATGTGTGGTTGGAGGGCATCTGCTTCATGATTAAAAGATTTAAGTAGAAATGACTGTGAATGACAACATTAGGATCATTCTTTTTGCAAAAAATAAAGTCGTTACTCTTTGGGGTGATGAAAGGCAGCCTTCGTTAAATGAAAAGACAGTGGAATGGACAGCTTACCAAATCCACTGGCTCTTATGCTGCGCCATGGCAATGAAGCTTTTATGAGGATGACCATTGAGCACGCAATATAGCTGTACTTTAGAATGGTGAAAGGAACTTAGAAGTGACCACCAGACATCTACAGGTCCAATATATTTGCGCATGAGACTTGTGCTGATCTGAAATTTCACAACTGAGAATTAAGATACTAGAAATAATACAAAGCTAAATATCCAACCATGCAGTGCTTGATTTCATGTTTGATATGACCCAATACTAAAGGGGATACAGCTTGGGATATGCTAAAGGGAGAATAAAGAGGATATAAAGGAATATCTATGTTTGATATCAAAAGCTCGAGCTTTAACATCAAAGGTATCCCTCCTTCAAAGGCTAGAGTCCCTCTGTAATTATTATTACTTTTTTGCGGTGAGTGTGTGTGAAATGGAGAAGCATTTATGAAGTTGACACACCTCAGCATATGCTTTGCAAAATAACAAAAAGAATCTGATTTGGGATGAATTGTAACTATAGTTGAAACCTACTTTTAGGGGACTTCAATAATCATTAATCATGACAACTGTAACTGACATTTGCCTCTTTTACATTAGAGCTGATGTTGTGTCAGTCTCAAGACTCAAAAATCACCAAGCGGACAAAGGACTTGGAGAAACAAGTAAGAAAGAGCAGCACAAAATATATCTATAATTAAAGCATACCAGTTCCCAGGCTTCAATGCTTTTTTCTGCTTTCTCACATAAGATTGTGCTACTCACAGAATCAAATGAGAACATATAACAAGAGTCAGAAAATAATATCATGAACAGGTAATTTGAACTTGAAAGAAATCATAGTCGATGCCGACATAGTACCATTGTATCTTGGAATGGGCAACTAAAAAGAAACAAAGATACAACCAAACTGGGTAAATATATGCCTAATGCTGACCCACCTGATATTTTGGTATCTTCTGTACCAAATCAACATCCCTGGTCCAATATAAATTGTCCATAATCCATACTATATGAACAATTTTGGCATTTAAAACTCATGGATATGCAGAAAAGACAAATTGGACTAACCATATTCCCAGATGCACATCACGGTGATGACGATGACCAGAAACTCCATAGTTGTCAAAGGTTATCAACTACATATCATCAAGCAAAATGAAGGAACATGAGATATAGAAAATGGGTAAATTATAAGGAACAAAGTAGATGGCAGATTTTCCTTTGCAAACAGAGTAATGCATATCTGATAAGCTATAAGAACCATATTATTAACATCCATGCTCAAATACAGTTATTTCACAAGGACGACAAGCATAATTGCGAATCTAGGTAAAGAAAGCTTATGAATTTTACAATGATGAAATTATTAAGGGGCCAGTCCATGTCTTCGTTTCATCATTAAAGCCCCAATCACTTGCGAAATTATTTGCATTATTGAAGCTCGATTTACCAGTGGAAATGGAAACCATGGGAGTACGTCATCAGTGCTCTTAAACATCTATACTAAGGCAGGAAATCATCAACGCTTCTCATATCTCATTGTTCATTCCCATGCTAACTTAGAAATATGCCCAATTTACACTTTTAATAGTTTCAGTTCATTAAAATGTTTAAGCTTCATACAAATAAGAGATACATGACTACCGACCTCAAAAAGAAGCATCAGTATGCTAGGACATGTTACCACAAAATCAAAGTTACAAAAATAGACAGAGATTGATGGAGAGTAATGAACCAGTGGGCATGGAAAATGGACAAAGAATAGTTCATAAAACAGAGCATCACAACCTTGGTTCGTCATCTTGTTATAGAAAAGCTCCCATACATGACAACATATACTAGCATATTATCCAGACAAATGTGCATTCTTAAAAAGGGTAATGAAATTTTTGCTGATGCTTTGTAACTTGTAAGTCTTCCCATGCAACATTACGGCCCATCAGATAACTGCACCAGCTGGATTTTTGGGCAATCACATCTCCATAATCAGACACGCCATGCATATGAATGGGTGATGGTATGCCTTGAACTTGCCTACGCTATATAAAGACCTCTCTTTCAAACAATGAAAGCATCTAACAAGAAAACGAAAGAAGCATTCAAATCAAGCCACTGTTGAAAAATGTTGCAATATCACAAAACATAAAAGTCTATGAAGAAATAACATTTTCCTCTCACAAACAGAAAGTAAAAACACCATCATCCAAATAAAAGAGAGATTACCAGGTCAACACTCTTGTCGTTGATTTCATCTTTCACAATTTTGGCTATTAGATCATGGTTCCATGAATTGTTGAATCCATCCTAGCAATGATTACAACCAATAAAAACAAAGAGAATGAGGAATGCAAATATAGAGAAGAGATTCAAGAATATCCATATTACAGTCAATTTTGTTAGAACTTAGATATAGGTTACCTGCAAAGCAGGATGGTCTACAACCTTCACTTGTTGAAGTGGAACCTATACATTAATGTCATAATACAAAAACAGTTGGTTGATGGGAAGCAGTAAGTTAGTAACAATGGACTGATACCAAGAAAGATACCGGCATCACCTTCATGGAGGAGCAAGCTTTATAAAGTTCCTCCTTTCGGATGTTCCCCCTACCATCTATGTTACCTGTAAAGAGATTAGGTTGAATTGGATGAGTTCAAGCAGAATCATTCAAGACTATCAACATAAGAACTCCAGGTTAAGTATAGTAGACAACTGCCTACAGCTGCTGCTCCAAACAACATAATCCTGCTTAAGTCTAGTGATACTAGCCCAACGAGTCACTTAGTATATGCCTAGATGCTGTTCAAAAGTCAAAATTCGACATTAAAATGTTAAGGCTAAGAATTTATCAACATGCTTGTAGACAGACATCACATAGAAACAGTTTTGAAGATCTTCCAAGATCACCGACTATTATAATGCAAATAAAGAAAATAAAGAAAAATTGATATGCTTTGAGTTAAATAATAATATCAATCGATAAATATTTAGGAAATGATGAAAATATAGATAATAAGGAAAAAATAAATTTATTAAAATAAATGGTATCAATTGAAACAGATGAAAAAGGAGAAAAAAGAAACTAAGATAAGAGAAGTTACTTGCTACAAACTTACTAAATCCCACGTAAAACCACCATCAACTAAATCAGACTGAATTAGGGTAACATAGACAACATGTTTTCAAGAGCTCATCTTTCTACAAAAAAATAATATAATAAAGAAGAAGTTGAACTTGTACAAGCACCAATGAAAATTCTAAGAAAACATCATTCAAGTGCATGTAAGTTGCATAGCTCAAACTTGAGAACATAAAATTTCTATACCTGTTGACAAACATACTATGTAAAGATTATGCCCTCTTGACATCAAGTGAAGAATGGTTGGAGCAAAAAACCTGCACAAATACGATCATCACAGTAGAAAGACTTTGATACAATAAATTTTAAAGATCTGCATGTGAATAAATAAATAACAGAAAATGGGTACTTGATATTTAGCAATTGCAAAATAAGTAAAAGCATGCCACTTACATAGATTCATCATCAGGGTGAGCAACAACCAGTAAGACATTTCTCTTCTGAAAACCTGAATCTAAGATTAAAGAACATGGTCAACTCGGCATATCCGAAGAAAGTATGCAGACCTCCAATCAAATAACTCACAATAACATGCAGACAACCTAAAGCAATGCAGCACCAAATAAAATTCATCAATGATGTTACTATCAGTAAAAATCAGCCTTCGAGGAGGCATTCACATTTTATAAACAGGGTGTGTTTGGGAAGTGATAAAACTTTTGTATGAAAATTTTTTAATGTAAAAGTTTTTGAATTCGTAGAAAATGATGTGATATAATAGGGATAATGATGAGTAAAAACAATAAAGTTAAAATAGATGGATTAGTTGTATGGGTAATAGCGTAGAAATAATTTGGGAAGATGAAAAAAATAATTAAAAATAGGGCAGTTACGGAAATTGAAAAGTTCTATTCTGAAAAGTTTTTGTGTTTGCCAAACATGCTCAGAGTCAAAATACAACTTTCTCAACCATAAATTCTTTTCACCGAAGAAACAAAAGGAAAAGACAAACAAACAAACGTTGGGCCAATTGCCACAAACAAAGCCTTTTCTTGATGTTCAACAAATATATTTTGCAAGCATGTTGCATGTCTCATGTCATATCGGTAGAATTCTCCAAAAAGAAATGAGATGAAGCACATGTTCCACTCACAATTAGACGAGAATGCACTTGTGGACGGCATGCATGAAGCACAGACCACCAAGCAAAGTGAAACTACCCACACAACAGCCAAGAAGATTGCAAACCAGTGCCAAAGCATCTTTGCATGCCTACAAAAAAAAATGGCACAACAGAATTTGAACTCATTGAGAATTTCAATAACTTCATTTAATAAAAAATGTTAAATGCAAAGAACTAGCTCACCACAGAATTTGAACTCATTGAGAATTTCAATAACTTCATTTAATAAAAAATGTTAAATGCAAAGAACTAGCTCACCACAGAATTTGAACTACCTGAGAATTTCAAATTTTTCATTTAATAAAAAAAATAAACACAAAGAACTAGAAAATGATCTCTCTCTCGCTCATCCGGAGCTTGTCTTCCAATTTTACTACTCTTTGCCTATTATCTTCAATTTTCCCCCCTTGTTTTCCTCGCGGTAGAAGCTCAATCACCATGTGGCACACACTACTTAGGGCCATCCGTAATCGAATTCTCACAACTTTCACATAGTCAATTGCTTATCAAAATTTTCGATCCACTAGAAGGATTTCATGAAATAAAGATTAAAGAGGCAGATTGCATGGATGAATAATGATCCAAAACAGAAGGAATGCAAACTCGTGTAAGTAGCAACGAGAGAGCATGAGATATTATGAGGATGTGGCATGGAAATGCAGGGATACACAGCTAACTTCTGCTGAAAGGATGCAGGAAAGCAGAGCCGAAAACAAGAGGAGAACGATGATTAGATCGGGCTCGCGTGCTTATTATCAGTGATTTTCAGTGGGCAAGCCAAGTCACATGGTGAGCAGTGAAGGGAGGTAAGATGAGCTGGATCGTAATGGGCTTTTTAGTGGGCCATTTGCAGGCCTTAATATTTAAGTCCATGGGCACAATTTATAAGAAGCTTGCCCAACTTCAATGCATTGATGTAACGAATTTTGAAGACAGCAGAACAACGGACGGTTTAGTTAAACTTTTTTTAAAAAAATAAAATAAAATTGAATTAATGCTTAAAATATACATTAATTTAACAAAATGACAATAAAATACATATAACATAACTCATGTCAGTCTGAACCAACAGGATTAGACTCATGTATAATTGGAGTTAAGAGTACACATGGGTTGGATTGGAAGCCAACAAAGTCTGTAACTGGAAAATTTCTTCCATCTTTTTGGCCAGGTAAAAATAGAACAAAAGAAACAAATTTTCATACAAATCAAAGAAACTATTCAAACTTTAATGACCAGTATTTAAAAACTTTAATATAAAAAAATGAACAGGACAGAAATTGATAAAAATACCTCTTAATGACCAGGATCTCTGTTGTTGATGATCTCCCCACAAATTCCTGATGCTCAAACTGGATTAAGTGACTGAAAGAGGCACATAACGAGAGCATACAATTGAAGGTTTCAGCCTCACAAGAAAAAATGGTGCATGCTTAACATATATCCTTGTAAAGTTCATGGTAAATCAATTTAAAATCATGAACAAGTACCTGCGTAAAAATAGACATGAGATTATACTTGATGAAGCCTGAAAAGTTCATGTTCATTAGGCCAAGGGCAAGGTCTGATGCTTACCAAGTTGGAATCGCAACACAGATTTTATATGAAAAAAGAGGCTCCATATACTCATCCACCAGAAAAAAACACAGGAAAGAGGTTTTCTTTTTCAGGAAGAAAAGGTCCAAATATAGGTTGTCACCTAGCCTCTATGAGATTGGCTTAGGATTTTTTTGAAAAATGAGTTTTGGAGTCTAATGGACAGTGACAGAGGATTCCCTAATATCTCTTCCTGCTCTTGTTCCCTTCTCTCTTCTTTATCTTCTCCCTCCTCTTGAAGTGTACATGTGACCCCTTTCATAAGCCCTTGGTGGGCTGGATTTTCAAGGACAATGATGGTGACTGTTAGGGTACTCCAGTCTCATATCAAATGTTGGGGTACACCTCTGATAAGATGGCTGAAGAGGTCCATTGGTGGGAGGAAGTGGCAGCACCAAGCCAGAAGATCAATGGATTAGTTAATGGTGCGGCATTAAGTCGACTGGGAAGCGGGCCTCTAAGGTATAGTTGTCAAAGGCGCAAGGTACACTAAGGCATTAGGGGGTCCTGAGGCCTAGGTGCAAGGCACACTTTCAAGGTGCAGGCCTACCAAAAGCAATGTGCGTTTTATATAAAATTTATCCCAATCACTAATGGACCTTTTTCGTGAGACCATTGACAAATGTAATTTGCTGGATATCGGTTTCTCTGGTGCGACTATGACTTGGAGAAACAATAGACGGGGACAACAAAGAGTGGAAGCCAGGTTGGACAGGGGGCTTGCGTCGGCATCTTGGTTGAATTTGTTTACGTATGCAAAGGTTTATCATCTTTCGGCTCCCACCTCAGACCATTGTCCCATCCTGCTCAAGCTTGATTCTAGCAGAGAAAGGAGGAAACCGCCATGGGAATTCAAATACGAGCTATTTTGGGCCCGGGATAAAGAGGCAACCAGAATTGTACATCAAGCTTGGGTGTCCGAACCTCCGAGGGTCTTCAATAATGGGGAAAAGCTTTCTTGGAAGATCAATCGGTGCGGTATCGAACTGTCCAAGTGGAACCGATGTAGGAGGGGAAATATCCGAAAAGCAATTGACCGAAAGCAAAGGGAGCTTCAGTCGATAATGGGTATGAGGCCTAGTGATGAAAAGAGACGAATCTATGCACAAGCTTAAATCCCAGATCAATCTTTTGCTGGAAGATGAGGAGCAGATATGGAGAATGAGAGCAAAGTCACACTAGCTTCGGGAGGGAGATAAAAATGCTGGTTTTTTTAACCGTATCGCCTCGAACAGACGAAGAACTAATTTCATAGAGGCGCTAATGAACCAGGATGGTGAATGGGTCAGGGACCAAGACCTTTTGATGGAATTGGCTGTTTCTCACTTCTTGGGAGTTTATGCTGCATCCGAACGGGGAGAGGCGCCATGGTTGGACAAGGTTATCACTAAGCGAATTTCGGATGAGCAAAAGCTGTCCTTAACCGAACCACTGCAGTCCGAGGAGGTTGTCAGGGCAATAAAGGGTATGTGCCCTACTAAGGCCCCGGGTCCAGACGGGATGTCGGCCGGATTTTATCAGCGGCACTGGAATATTGTAGGAAATGATATCATTATGTGGTGCAGAATGTTCATGGAGGAAGGTGATCCCGCAAAACTATGTAGACACATTGGGGAGGCTAATTCAACCACTCTTATTTTGGTTCCAAAAAGGTCTGGAGCAAACTTATTATCTCAGTTCAGACCCATCAGCCTATGCAATGTGGTTTATAAAATTTTGGCTAAGGTCCTTGCAAATAGACTAAAAGTGGTTCTCCACGACATCATTGGGGATGAACAGAGAGCTTTTGTTCCTGGACGGCTTATCACGGACAACATGTTGATAGCCTATGAGGCTATCCACTCTCTCCGTAGGCGCAAGAAAGGTCGAAGGCAAGAAATGACCATTAAACTTGATATGTCGAAGGCTTATGACCGGGTGGAATGGAATTTCCTTAGCAGGATGATGGAGGCCATGAATTTCAGTTCGAGGTGGATTAGGTGGATAATGAGTTGCATAACGACGGTCAGATACAGAGTAAATGTAAATGGGTTCAAATCCTCATACTTCAATCCTTAGAGGGGGTTAAGGCAGGGTGACCCCCTATCTCCATACCTATTCCTATTTTGTGCGGAGGGTCTTTCTGCACTCATCTCTCATGCGGTTGCTAGCGGTACAATTCGAGGCATCAAGCTCCAAGCGCACGGCCCAACGATTTCTCATCTGATGTTCGCGGATGACGCGATCATCTTCCTTCGGGCGGATGGAAGGGACTTGAGAAATTTCTTGGACATCCTTAACCAATACGCGTCTTCATCGAGCCAAAACGTGAACATGGAAAAAACTGAGGTTTTCTTTAGCTCTAATATGGATGGTTCTGCTAGAGGGGATATGATCCATCTGTTAGGTTCAGCTGGACATGATTTCCACCAATATTTGGGCCTCCCAGCCTGGCTTGGTAGATCAAAAGCTGGAATCTTCTCTGGTCTCAAAGAACGGATATGGAAAAGGATTCAAGGATGGAAAGGAAAGTTACTATCGTGGGGCGGTAAGGAGGTATTAATCAAGGCGGTCGCGCAGGCTATTCCTTCATATGCTATGAGTATCATCCTTCTGCCTAAATCTTTCTGTAATGACATTAATGGGATGCTAAGCAAATTCTGGTGGGGAGAGAAGGACGGTAAAAGGAAACTGAGCTGGGTGGCATGGAGGGATATGTGTAAACCAAAGCAGTTGGGGGGCATTGGATTTAGAGACTTCCATAAATTTAATTATGCGCTCCTGGCAAAACAAGTATGGAGGCTAGTATCATGCACTACATCCTTATGTCATAGAGTTCTCAAGGCCAGATATTTCTCAAATTCTGATATATGGACGTGTAAGGAGAAGCCATCGGACTCTTACACATGGAGAAGTATGTTGAAGGCTCGGGACGTGATTCAGATGGGCTGCAAATGGAGAATTGGAGATGGGACGTAGGTAAAGTTTTTCAAAGACTGTTGGCTCGATTCTGTGATTGAGAAGGCGGGACCCCTCCCGTATTCAATCCCGGAGGATGTGAGGGTTAGTTACTTTATTAATAGGGCTACAAATGCATGGAACATGGACCGCGTGGTGGCGGCGGCCGGGGATACTACTTGGCAAATGGTTAATCGGATCCCCCCTCCCCATGGGAATATGGCTGATTGTATTTTCTGGCAGCATGAACCTAACGAACGCTACACGGTAAAATCGGCATATAGGCTATTGGCTTCAGATAATGAAAACCCCATCCTCTCGGGCTGTTATAAGGCAATATGGCGAATGAAACTTCCAAGCAAGGTATTAATCTTTGAATGGAGACTTGTCATTAATGCACTTCCTACCTTACTAAATCTAACAAAACGGGGCATCGCTGTGGACCCTTGTTGTGCTTTGTGTAAGCTTGAGTCTGAGGACGCACATCACCTGTTCCTGAGGTGTGTAATGACTGAAGGGATTTGTAGAAAGGCTGCAAGGGTGGTTGATACGGGGGCAACAGTTGGAATGATATTGGAAACCCTTGTGAGGGAGAACAGGTCCGAAGACCTTACTCTTTTCATCTTGTGTTGTTCGAGGATATGGTACCTTAGGAACAAGGTTAGAAAGGAGGGTATCCAGCCAAAATTCTCGGATACATTAGCATGGTGCTCGGAGTTTCTTAACCAGAATGGGAGAGCTTATGTGCTCTCGCAATTGGGTATGTTGGACTGTCCTTTGGTGCCCCGTTGGTCTATGCCGCCGGAGGGATTCGTGAAGATAAATGTCGATGCTCACTTTCATAGGGATTTGGGTTTTTTCGATTGTGCAGCGGTAATTAGGAACTCCCAAGGTGCATTTGTGGCTGCAAAAGGGTGGAGACAGGCGGGTGTTAGGGATCCATTATTTATGGAGGCTATGGCTTTTTTGCTGAGGCTGAGATGGGCCATTCAGATTAACGCTACGTGTGCTCGAGTAGAAACAAATTCGCTCATATTATGCAACTATCTGACCAATAATGATCCCATCTCCTCTCATGTGGGCTTTGTTATCGCTGAAATTAGGGATATCCTCAATGCAGTTGATTCTTTCTCTGTCCATCATGTTCTTCGGCAAGGAAATGCAGTTGCCCATTCCTTAGCCGAAGTGGCTTTAGCTTCTTCTGAGAATCAAATGTGTTGGTGGGGCAATCCCCCCCAGGCTATCTGTGGGAAAATTTGTACAGACATTTTTTTAGCTATGAAAAGCTTGGATTACTCTAACCTTAATCCCCATAATTGTGATGGGGAATAGGGATAGAGTATTCTTTTTTATCAAAAAAAAAAAAAAAAACTAGTGAGTGAAGAAATAGCATTAAAATTCTAAGAGTCAAACAAATGCATACCTATAATTATCAAGGAAAAAAAATCAATTCAAATCTACCATACAACAATCATAAATCTCATTTCAACATATTAAAATGGTTCAATGTATGATTAGATTCATAATACAAAAAGAATATCATTATATTTTCAGTAGGCACATAGCAGCAGCAACAGTTAATGAAGTTGAAAGTTAAAATATCAATTCCATTTCAAACAGGCACATAGCAGCAGCAAGTAATTAAATTAAATTAAAACAGTATCATAAATGCATGATAAAATCAAATATAAAAAAGCAGTAACCGGACAGAGTGTAAACTGGTGAAGAAGAAAAAAGGAAGCGGGAAAAAAAGGAAAAACAGCAAGCAGAAAGCAGCAGAATAAACGGCAGCAACAGCATAAAAATAAAATCTTAAAAGAAAGAAAAAAAAAAAAAAAAAAAAGCAGCAACCCGACAATGTGTGGACTGGAGAAAAGAAAAAACAGAAAAGACGCTGCGGCTCGAGCTTGTGCAGCACCCTGCTTCGAATTCGAGCAACAGTAACAACAACAAAGGAAGAAGAAGAACCGCAAGGAGCACTGCAGCAGCAAGTAGCCACACTCCTCCAAGCCTTTCTTCTCCGACCAGCAGCCCCAAATCTCCCAAATCACTGTCCAGAAACACTACAGCAGATTTTTCTTTTTTTTTTGTTCTCTTTCTTGTGGTAGCCCCAAATAAGTGACAGTGCCCTAATAGCTGGTTTCTGCAGCTGAATTTTATATTTAAGGCATTTTTTTTAAGTTTTATTGGGTGCAAAAAGTTTTTGAAATGGAAAAATGATGTGATATGACAGAGGTAATGATGAGTAAATAGAATAAAATTAAAATAGATAGGTTAGTCGTATAGGTAGTTATGTGAAAATGATTGAAAAGTAGGATAGCTATATATAAAGATGCGAATAAATAATTAAAAATAGGGTAGTTATGGAGAATAAAAAATTTTAGTTTGAAAAGTTTTCTGATTAATCAAACATTTTTTGCCCTTAATAGAAAAACAACAATCGGCTTCTGTTATCAAGCCATGGAAGCCCACGCCTTGCACCTGGAGCGTAAGTGTGTGCCTGACTGTAGCCACGTGCCCTACTACACCAGTAGATGCACCACCTGCACCTGACAACAGCCGGTGCCTAGGAGTGCGCCCAGGAATGCCTTTAACAACTACACTCTAAGGTTCTCTTGTAGATGAGGAGTTGTGGCGGCAAATCCTCACTGTGTTTTTATGAGGCAGGGCGCATCCTTAGAATTATAGGTTATGGCTCCCCTTTGCCCAAGACTTTATCTTATCCAAGAGTTGGTATTCGCTCTTAAGAGGATGACGATGTTAGCTAGGCAAGGTTGGACTAAATATGATCTAGCTTATTTGTGCATAAAGATGCCATGGCACAAGGGTCGGGTCTTTTGTTTGTGTTTTATTTGCATAAGCTTTAGTACCTTGTCAATCTCCTTGTTCCTTAAGTACTTTGACACCTAAGTTCCGCCTTACAAATAGCCAATTCTACTTTTCTGTCTTGATCACTAATCCTTTCAAACTCTGACCAAATTAGTGATGAAAATTTTTATTTTTTTTGCCTCTTAGGAAGAGGAACATTTGCATGAACCTTTTGTAAGATCAATTGTGCTTGAATCTGTTGGGATATCTTAATTTGCTCACTATTGATCTCTTGCCCGCTAGTCATTTCTCGCTCAATATTGATTTCATCCGTATTTAATTGTCTAAATAACATTTTTCATAAGATATAAACATAATAGAAATTTATGTGTGAATCACAACAATGTCCTATCGCATTATGGCAAAAAGCACATCAAATCAGAATATTCCATCAAATATATTAGCATTTAAGCTATATCGTACCGGTAGCAATACTGAACAAAGGAAAATTTGTTGTTCCAATCCTCTTTAGAAATTCTATAGCATAAAAATTAACTTTTAGTTTTTTTAAAAAAATATTGAAATTTTGAACCATTAAAAAAATCTTTAGAGATACAAGTTCTTAAAAATATCCCAATGCTGATGATTCGTGCTCTGTCCAACGAGGCAGTTCGCATGATTTCACAGAATGATGAAGGATTTCAAGGGAATCGAGACGACTGCTACCTGGCCTGAAATGATGATTGACTCAAATACGGTGGGCAAATATAAGAGACACCTAGATACGCAGCTGCAGCAAGCTTCCACAACTTCTGGTGGGAAAAGAAAGAAGAAATGAAGAGAATAAGAGCTGACGAAAAGCGGAAATAAGAAGTTAATGTAATGGGATTCCAGAAGAAAAAGAAGGTGATGAACTCGAACCTATTCGCCGGTGACGGAATTGAGGGAGACGAGAAGGGGAAGCGGGTGTTTGCAGACTGGAACGGAAAATCGTATCAGACGGTGGTGGCAGGTGAAATGCCGAGGTAGGTTCTTTATTACTTTGCCAGTGGAGTTAAAGCTTAGGTAATTACCTTTATCAAAAAAAAAAAAGCTTGGGTAATTACATTGCTAGAGCATTGAAATTTCAATATATCAAGATGGAAAATCTATTGTTTAAAATTTTTTTTATAAAATCGTTAATTTATGTATATTTAGGATACGTTTGGTAAAATTGTAAAAAAAATAATAATAATAATAATTCCTCCCCAAAAAACACATTCTCCCACACAAATATTTATTTTTCAATCATTTCAACACATTTTTCTATATAATCATCCTGTTTTTTAATCTTTTTACACATATTTTTACACAACTACCTTCTACTTTTAATCATTATCCCTATCTTTTCAAAAAAAATTCTATAACAACTTTTCAATTTTTTTTTCATTAGTTAACAAATACACCTTAATCTATAAATCAAATTTTATTATTTTTGAGAGATGTATTTCAACATTTTTTAATTTTTTAAAATAAGGTGGTTTTAGTTATTTTTAGACGACTAAAATATCCCTTTTTTACAAAATTAAATATATACAAATCTTCAAAAGTTATACAATTTAATACATAAGTTAAATACACTTAGATTAATAATTTTATAAAAAGACTTTTAAAATTTTTTAAAAATAAGTTTACATCATGATGCATTCACACATTCTCCATTGAAGCTTTACAGGGTAAAAGAAAGGAAAGGAATGAAATTTTTAAGATGGAAGAGAGGAGAGAATCCGCACTTATGTAAGAAGAGAGGAATGACACTAGCTCTACCTTTTTAGGGCTTCACTCTTTTCATTATTAGGCTGGGGCCTTTAGGGTCATAATGGCATATTTATGGTCATTTTGTTAATTTTTAAAAAAATAAAAAGATATCAAACTTTAGTAAAGCATGTAAAGCATATTATAGTTGTACTTAAGAAGTGATAAAAAATTTTAGTATAAAAATTTTTGAATCAGTAAAAAATGATACAATATGAAAGAAATAATGATGAAAAGTAATAAAAATAAAATTACAATAGAGACGCTAGTTGTATAAGTACTTGCATAGTAATGATTAAAAAGTAGAGCAGATGTATAAGAAAATATGAAAAATATAATTAAAAATAGAGTAGTCATAGAGAGTAAAAAGTTTTAGATTGTAAAGTTTTGATTTAAATTTTTTTTTATAGACAAACATGACCTATATTTTAATATAATTTTTACAACTCATACTAGTGGTACATGTATTTCTTCTCTCATGAAAATAGTATATATATTTGAGGGGTAATTCTATACTATCAAATTTATTCAAGATTTATATAATACATATATCAAGTTTTAACATTTTGCAGGGGTATATATATTTTTTGGAACAAATATAGTACATCTGGTTGTACTAAGCTTTCGTGCACCAGAGTGCATAATTTTTTACTCTTTATTTTTGCAAAATTCATGTGGGCTGAAGCATAAATGTATCATATATAGTTTTTTTATATTTTTTCATGTTTTTAAATATTTTATTTTGCATTTTAAAAATAAAAAATAAGGCATTTCCACATGAAAAGGCCTTATTTTCAAAACGAATATGAAAATCTATGAATGGGAGATTAATGTTTGCGCCCAATAAATATATTTAAAATTTTTTAAATAAAAATAAACCGTGTATTGCACCAGTTGCATTAAAGCTAAGCGGATTTTTTATTTATTTATTTTTGATGAAGAGCTAAGTGGATTTTAAATATAAGAATATTTTAGTCATTTGAAAATTACTAAAATACAGCTATGTTTGAAATTTAAAAATATATAGACTTTTTTAAAATGTTAAAATTTTATATATAAATTGAATATATGTATATAATAATAGTTTTAAGAAAATTCATAAAAAATTTAAAAAATATATTTTCCAGCAGAATGCATGGTTGCTCCCATGCACCCAACTTTATAGAATCATGACACTATATATTTTAAATTATAAGTAAGAAAAATCTCAAATATACTCATCAATTTTTACTATAATTTCTTATATATCCACATATTTTCAATAATTTCTTTTATACTCACAAATTTCCTCTCATGCTCATCTAGTGATCTGTTAGGCTCGTTAGAACTACATCTAATACGTGTGAAATGATTTATATACTCTTGTTGATTTAAGGGTGTCGAAGCTTTTTTTTAATAAAAAACATAACCTTCGTCACTTACACTTTTTATTAATTGTCATTGATTATCTGTTTACATTGCCATTTCACATGTGTTAACATTTCTAATGGACCCTTAAAGGGATGGGTATCAAAGGAACTATGGTCAAATTTGTGGGCATATTTAGGAATTTTTTTTATAAAAGTTATATAATCTAAAATGCTATGTGTGTGTGTATATATATATATATTAATTGGACAAACTAAAAACTCCTTTTTATATCAATAAAGACATTAAATATCATTTTTATGTGGTAAATTTATAAATTTTATTTCTTAAAAGATAAAATTATCTGATTTATGTTATTTTCACTACGAAAATTATATTTTAAATAAACGTAGAGTAATTTTTTTAAAATACATCTAAAAATATTAATTTTATGGATTAGTTCTCATCGATTGTCCGAGGAACCAGTTCCCACTCAAGCTGTTTCAGTTTTTTGCATGGGTATTTTTATACATAATGACAACTGATATTACAATTAGGTCCATTCACAAAAGGAATGTTTCCAAAATAACCCCCAACTCATAGGGGTGCAACTCGGGTCAGGTTATACCGGGTTGGAGTGAACCCAAACCCAAACTCTAAGAATTTAATTCGGGTTCGGATCGGGTTCTTGTCGGGTTCGCATTGGTTTTGGTTTGGTTTCGGGTTAGAATTCGGGTTACCAATAAACTGTTTTTTTCCAAATTTAATTGTAATCTAAAAGAAAATTATTAGAATATACATACTTGTGTTTATGAAGTCAAGCCTCACACTGAATTCTACAACATCCTTTCAAAGAATTCTGCAACATCATGCTGAATTCTGCGATATTCTTTGAATGAACTCTGCAAACAATTTTTCGGCACTCTATAAACACAAATAAATGACAAATTAGTTAGTTTTATGACTAGTTGGCCATTTCTATTTAATAGCTAATGGAAATGACTCAAGTGTAACAAATAGAAAATGAACATATCATACCAACTTTATAATTGAAACTAAACATTATCATACAAATTGCTAAAATTAAATTCAAACTGAATATTTATCATACAAATTGCTAAAATAGAAATTGACCATTTGTCATACCAATAAACTTAAAATATGAATCGAATTTATACTACAATCTGAAATTCAAACTAACAAATTTCTCATACTAACAGAAAGTATAATATGAAATAGATTTATCATGCCAACTCAAATTCAAACATAATCCACATAACAGTTATTCAAAGCAACTAAATCTAAATACACTAAGCATAATGGTTCAACATTCCAATCTAATTTAAGTGCAATCCAAATTTAAAATGACAATATAAACAAATCTCAAGTTTAAATAAGTTTACATCTACTTTTAAACAAATTCAAAATTCAAATGAGTTCATGTCTCCAAAGTTTCCAAAAAAAACTAAAAAACTATGTAAAGACTTCCAAGTAATTTCTCCCTTGATTTCCATCTGCATTTCTAATATCAAGTTCTTCCTCCTCAATTTACACCTTTGAAAATAATATGCATCAACATAGACAAAAAAAAAATGCATGCAATTGGTAACAATAAGAAGATAATAATCATAAAAAATCATCCTAGAAATTAAGTTACCTTAAGCATACTTTGGTAATAGAGGAAGAGGTGATTTGTCTGAACTAGAATTGGTAATGCCTGAAACATGTATATATATTAATATTACAAAAAAACATGTATAATTTATGAAAAAATTATATAAATTACATCGGGTTCGGACCGGGTCGGGTTTTGGTACCGGGTTGATGTGAACCCAGTTTTGGTTTCGGGTTTCTACGGGTCGAGTTGAAACCGGGTCTATTTTGAAAAAATAAAACCCATTTTTGGTTTTGGTACCGGGTCGGGTCAGGCGGGTTCGGACCGACCCGGTACCAAGTTGCACCCCTACCAACTCAGTTCGTTGGGCAAAAGAGTATTGAGATTTTTTTTTTTTTTTTATTTCTATTTTTTTTGCCTTCGATTGCAGGCTAGGGACTACTGAGTTGTGAACGTATTTTTTGAGAATTGTGTCGAACCCAGCACACGTTGCGCCCTGTTGATATTTTTATTTAAACCCAGGAGCCTTAAGGGACAACGGCATCTCCGTGGGGAAAAAAGACCGCTAGGGTCTTTGGGATAGATTAGAACATGAAATATATAATAATTTTTATATCAATAAATAAAGGATTTTGATTCAACGCTTATACAAGATTTACCCATTTTCAAAAAAATTTCATAGATATATAGGCCCAAGCAAGATCTTTTCATTACCCAAATTTTACAATTTTTTGATTTCTTACAATATTTTTGAATGATAGTTTTCAAATGCAAAAAATATGAAAACGTAAAAAAGTCTTGCTTGGGCAAACATTGAATCAGGACCCATACATAAAATTGGTGAGGTTGACGGACCCCTTACTTGGAAAACAGGTCGGGTCTAACCCTAGTTAGGCAACCTGTTTTCCAGAAAACCTAACCCAAACTTATTTTAAATCAGGTTGGCTCAGTTGCGTTTGGTTTAGATCAGATCCTATCTACACTCTATCATCAGAGAACTCTCCACCATGTGCCTAACACTAGACTCTTTTATTGCACTATCCAAACTGTCGAGCTTTTCATATATCTGTTTGCTCACTGGATGTGACCTATCTCCACTCAAGAACTCATGTTTTGTTCCCTTAAATGTTATCCAGCTGCACCCAGGTGTCTTTTGAATCCCTCTCCGTTTCATCATAGTTCTGATGCGTGAGACATCATCCCATTTTCCCATAGAAGCATAGATATTTGATAATAAAGTATAAGCAGCAGTGTCAAGCGGCTCTAGCTCCAAAATACATTTTGCAGCTCTTCTACCCACATCCAAGTTACAAAGCACCCTACAGGCACTCAGCAAAGCCAGCCAGATTTTGTAGTTTGCGCTCATTGGCATGTTATTAATAAACTCCTCTGCTTCCTCCAGGTTCCCACATCGGGCTAAGACATCTGCCATGCAAGCATAGTGCTCCTGCTTCACATCGATGGATGGATTCTGAGTCAACAACTTGAAGAAATACCGGCCCTTCTCCAACATTTGGCAATGGCTGCAAGCAGTTAGTAAGCCGATGAATGTAATTTCATCTGGCTTTTCTGCGGCATGTAGCATATCATCAAAGAATTCAAGTGCAAGTTGGCCATATCCATGTTGTGCACATCCCACGATAATAGCATTCCATGTAACAAGGTTCTTCTTAGTCATTCTATGAAATACAATCAACCCATCATCCATGTTTCCACACTGTGAGTACAAGACAATGAGAGAATTCCCCACAAACTCATCAAACTCCAAGCCCACCTTAATGGTCTTTGTGTGGATAGCTTTCCCTTTATCGAGAGCCTCCACCTCACAACATGAATTCAGTACGCTGGTGAAAGTAGACTGATTAGGCTTGATCCCATCCCTAGTCATGTTACAGAACACTTCCAGTGCCTGCTCGTGCATGCTGTTTGCACCGCAACCAGATAGAAGTGCTGTCCACACAGCCACATCTCTGTGCAGGTTTTCCTCTAAAACTTTATGTGAATTTTGAATTTCTTTGCAGTTCCCATAAAAGGTGATCAGCGAGGTGCTGATGAAAGTGTTATTCAGATGACCCCCTTTCATAAGATGGGCATGAAGTTGAACTCCTTGATTTAAAGAGGGTACTTCACCGCAAGCTTTTAGCACGCAAGCGAAAGTGTCTGAAGTAGGTTCAATTCCAGAAATCCACATTCGCCGAAAGAAATTTAGTGCTTCATTGCCATCTCCGCACTGATTGAGCCCACTAATCATAGTAGTCCATGAAACCACGTTTGGCGAAAGCATCTGTTCAAACAATTTACGAGCATCATCAATTCTGCCATTGTAGCAATAACCATGAAGCATAGAATTCCAGGTGACAGTGTCCCGCAAAGGCATCTTACCGAACAATTCCTCTGCTTCTGCAACTCTCCCAGACCTAACAAGGCCATGTATGATGGTAGTCCAAGAGATGCAGTTCCTCTCCGGCATTTCATCAAAAAGCTTCCTTGCAAAGTCCAAATTCCCACAATCCAAGCTTCCCTTGATCATTGCATTCCAAGATACGATATCTCGATCGGGCATTGTGAAGAAAATTTGAAGTGCATCGTCCAGTCGTCCAATTCGAGAGTAACCGGCCATTATCATTGTACATAGGTAGACGTCGGGAGACGAAATTTTATCGAAAACGCTGCGAGCATCATCTAATCGTTCATTTCTAATGTGGGTAATGACGGATTTCCGCAAATGAATACCCTTCTGCGATGGCAATCTTTTCGGCCAAATGCCGTGCGGAGCAGCTGAAAACGAGGAAAAGAATTTCCGGCAAGCTCTACGTCTCGACAGCCCAGAAGTATTTCTTTTCAAGGATTTCAGACGCCAAGCAATGGCGGGAACTTCGAGCATCGTATGTGACCACCACAACCGTTTGTTTCTAGCATCCTAAAACGGACTCGTAGCTTCTGATTTTTGGTGATTTTAATTTTGAATTTTTCGCAGATGTACCGACTGTACCCAATTTGTAAAGTGTTAATTACGGGGCCTTTTGGTAATAAGGAAAGAGAGAGAAAATAATTGGAAAAATTTTAAGAAGTAAGAATATAACGTAATGCGAGGGACGTAATGACTAACGGTGAGAAAATAAAGATAAAATAAATAGAAATATGTGAAAAAAAATGAAAAAATGGTAACTAAAAGGGACATTTGGCAATGAGCACAACTGGGGGATAGAGAAAAGTGGGGAAAGCATCTTCACCACGTTTCCCCACACATGATTTAAAAATCTAATAACTCTATTTTTCCAAATTTATCCCTATATACACGATGAGTATTCAGAACCGACCAGAATGGGTACCCTAATACGTAAATAACTATAAATATATGTATATAAATAAATACATAATAATTTCTATCTCTCATTTACCAATAAATTATTGTTAGTTTGGTTTCCTTATTCATTTTTTATAAATTGTATAAGGTATGTATTTGTAATTACAGATGATCATAATATGAATGTGGATGATTATGTTAATGTGATTATTATATGAATAATGAGATTACAAAGAATGTAAAAATAAATATAAATAACAACAAATGAAATGATTATAAACTTTAAAATCTAAAATGCAAATGAGTATTGCTTTATATTATTTAAAACAATACAGAAAATATTTTTTCATATGTCATCATTGGTTATTGTATGAACCAATTTGGAATTGACCCTGTAGGTAATGAGTAGGGTAAGGTATAACAAGAATTGACCCTGTAAGCAGTAGAGTATGGTAGGCTTTTTAAAAATAAGGTATAGGTAGGGTAAACTACTATCTGAACCGATCCAAATTGCACTCCGAGTAAAAATGTTGCATCATCATATTGACTGAGTTGCAACTATGCCAACTATTTTAGATGATTATATATGCACTAGTGACATAGCACAAGATTACAAGGAGCTAGTTGCGTTGGAGTCATGCAATAAAAAGTACAGGAGAAAGTATAGGAGACATGATTTTTTTACGTAGAAAAGAAAATCTCGATACGTCTAAAGACTTCCTAACAAAACCATGAAGGAAAAAGTTTTCACCTTGCCAAAATTCAAAACTACAAGGGTTTCCAAGTTTGGCCTTAAGAGAAGAACGACTATAACCTTTTAGATTAGAGAAGTAGGTTTCCTAGAGAGTGAATCTAATATGGACTTGAGACTACTTGGAAGTAGAACTTTTTCTCTCTTCAAGTGCTCTCTAAGTTTCGTGAACCTTAATAGCATAATGCTCACCACAAGTATCAAGGCGTTGGACCTTCCTAGTGCGATGATCGCCACAAGTTACAGCAGTTCGTAAAGACTAATTACTATTGTGTTTAAGATCAAAATATATATACACACATATGTACAAAAATGATAAAAATGGTAAAACTTTCTACATAGATTAATATACCTAGATTAATAAGTTTATAAAAAAAATTTAAAAATAGTGTTTAGAACCTGGGTTAACAACTTATCATACCTCATAATTAAATGCTCTTTTGCAACACCTATTTATGGACTGTGCTTCTACGAAATCTTTTTTCCATTTAATTCCATCTATTTTTTACACCCTCGATCATTGTCTAGTGTCATTGCATATAAGCCCGATCTACAAACATATAAAATCAGTATAATACAGTTTTTTAATGCTAAATATTAATTTTAAATTTATGTTTTTCAACAACTAAACTATTTTTTATGGCAAACATCTAAACTATTTGAAGTATAATTCTTATGTGGATAAATGATTTTATAAATATTATTTTGTTCTAACGCATATGTGTATGAATTTAAGCATTTTTCATAATTTACACATAAATATATTTTTTAAGCAATTTTTGCACATGCACATGTTTGATTTTAATAAAACTTAATCTTTTAACTAAATAAATAATGCTAAATGCAATAAATAGAGTAATTTTTTTATAAAAATGATAAAAATCTTTATTAAGATTGCAAGTAACGGCTTCTATGCTCCTGTTTATTTACCTAACTTTAAGAGTGGCCTTTATGGTCTTCCCGTGCTCTCACGTGTTTTCGTAAAATTATTTTATCTATTTTATTTTTTTTCTTTTTATAACTGTAACCATTATTCATCACACTACTTTTTGCAATTTAAAAAAAAATTGCAAATATGTCTACGAAGTTTAACCAATATGACATTTATGACACTAAGTTTGTCGACATTGCAAACATGCCCACAAAGTTTGCACAAAATTGCAATTGTGTCCCTTCCGTTATGATGTTGTTAAAATTTTCTATGAAATGACAATAATGCTCTTTAAACTAAGTAATACACTTACGATTTTAGCAAATATTATAAGCATATTTATGAAAAAAATCTAAAATAATAATATGTGCAAAAATATATAAAATGATAAATGAAAAATATGCTACAATTTTGAAAAATTGCAAATGTATCACTTAGCTTAAATGACATTATCGTCATTTTACAACAAATTTTAACGGTGTCCTAATAAAAAGGCACGCTTGCAATTTTACGTAAACTTTGTGGACATATTTACAAGCAAACTTAGGGACACAGAAAAAATGTTGGTCAAATGTTAAATGTTGTAAGCATGTTTGCAAAAATGCCTTAAAATTTTTTTTTCTAATAAATTTTCCCAGCTTGTTTATCTTGCACCAACCATCATGTGGGTTAGGTTGGAAGCCAACACAACTCAACTATGAACACACTTTTCAACCTAATTTGCTCAATTACAAACAAATTCAAAACTTTTTTCAACAAAATTGCTAAATTTTCTACTCATTTTGAGATTCATATATCATTAAAGCAAAAATATTAGCAAAAACCTCAATAATGAAACAATAGACTATTTTCATTACAAATCACAACAATCCATAACTGGTTTAAATAATTTGAATATATATATATATATATATATAATTAAGACAGAGAAGACCTCATAATCAAATGCAAAATATACAATCTACTATAATAAAAGTTATGATAAAGGAAGTATAAATTCTCTGGCGCTAGTTGAATCTTTTGTAATTTCAGTTAGAGATTTCTTATTGAACTCCTCTACCCCTTATCGTATTTGTCCATCATGTCATTGGCTGCAAAACCTTCACTGCTAATTAATATAGTAGATCTCATCAGACTCGTGAAGAAAAACTATAAATTTAATGGTAAACTTGGCTTCTCTGCATGACATTTGAATTTTCTGCATACTTAAAACAGGGCCTAACAATAGTTAGCCCATTTTAGAACTAAAAAATGATTATGTTGGCTTGTATTATTTTTATTTTTTTTATGAAATTGCTTGTAGCATTAGGTAAAACATGATAAAACATATGAAATAATGGAAGCAATAATAAAGTGTGGAATAACCCACTCCCATTGACAAGATCTAATTGAAGTTTATACGATAAATAAAAAGATTTCTAACTACTTTGGTCATGGCCAATTTCCACATGTTTAGATTTACAACATTTGAAACTTCCCCCGTAAAATCTTACAATCACATAATTCACTCAAAATGTTCCTTCTAACCTCCTCACATGAGCATTACACTCCAATCATACCAATTCATGCATTAATTGAATCCACACATATATTTATCTCTATTATAATTTTAAGTCAAAATGATCTCCCCCAAGTAACTATCCAATGCCTATTTAATCACTGTCACAAACCATGATGCACCCAATTATTATGCTCAAACCAAGCTCAATATGCTATTTAACCATATTAATCCTATTTTACCCAAATTATCAGTTAATGGGTCAAATTGCAAAAATTACATCATGTCGTAAATCCAATCGCCCAGCAGACAAGGGCATAGTCATCCGCGGACAAAGAACACACCGATTTAAAACATTTCCAGCCATGGGCAACTGAAGTTTACAAGTTTACACATACAAATACACAAAATCGCCAAAAGATAACCTAGGGTCATACCAGTCACAACAAGGACCATGCCAAATACTCCCTAGTATTAAGTAATTCCAGGAAACTGGACGCTGGCATAAAAAAAAGAAACTGGAGCTTGAAATGTCTAAGTAGATTGAACTTAAGCCTATTGAATTTATAAACAATAAAATTAAACAGCTCAATTGAAGAGGGAAAATAAGAACCCTAAGTGAGACCTTGGAAGTTGAGACCAAAATAACATCATCATAATAATAACAATAATAATGAGCATTCATAAAAAGTGGAAGAATCAAATAAGAACTACATCTCTTCGTATCATGTCATCTACCAGTAACATTTAGACAACAAAGAAGCTCAAAACAACTTAATGGATGAAAAACTATCAAAAAATAAAAGGAACAAAAAGTTACCGGTTGATGGAAATCAATTAACAATTGGATTTTTCGTTCCTCTGTTGATCTCTGGAATAGTCATTTTTTCCTTTCTCCTGTTTTGATTTCCAGATATTCTTTGCCTTAAAAATGTAGCAACAAAGTACATGTAACAAAAAAGTACATCTTTCAATGAAATTGTAATGCACAAGTGCAAAGGCTATCAACTACTTCAAAAGTAAGTTTACCTGAGATTATTAAGTTGACGTGTCAAATCATTGATCTCATAGTGAAAAAATTATAATGCATGAGTGCAAAGGCTACCAGCTACTCAGTTGCTGCAGACAAACCTACCCAAAATTATTCCGATGCAAATAAAAACAGCAAGCCCCCATGAATATCTGTACACTAGAGCAATTAAAAAAACAAACATTCCAAAAGAATTAAGCAAATTTATGGTCTTGGAATTCTTTTCTTCCTTTTCTCCTTTTCATGTTGGAATTTTTACATTGATAGAGAAGGTACTTATGGCATGTGTCTGTGCTTGACAAGCAGTTGCATTTCAGTTGCATAATTATAAAAATTAGAGACTGTTCCCACGGGTTGTGGGAGCTGGTAGAAGGGATTAGGAGATAATTGCATCAGCTACTTCTCACGTATAACATATACATGCTTCTTTCAAAATTTGCATTAGTTCCAACTGCTGTATTGATTGCATCACCCAAATCTGTGATACCCCACCCACTGAATTGGAAATTAATTAAAATGAAAAACCCATCTTCACCCCTCCCTTCACCAAAATCTTTTTCTTCCAGCCCAAAAAATAGCCAAAAGTTTCTATCTTCTCCAATACTCAAATCTTAGAATCTCAATTTTTTTTTTTTTTATAAAAAAAGAGAAAAAAAAAAAAAACAGAAGGGAGAGACGAGAAGCAAGAAAGTAGAAAGCAAAATAGTCAGATTCTACAGCAATCAGGCAAAAGAGAAGATGCAGCAGAAGAGATGGCATAGCAGTGACAAGCTGGTGATGAAGGCAAAGGAGACGGTGAACCAGCACGGCAGTGATGGCCTGATGGGAGGAGACTAGGGGGTGCACATGGGTTGAGTTAGCTTTCCAACCAAACCCAACCCAATTCTAACCCATTTTCATCTCAACCCAACCCAACTCAACTAAACTATGAACATGCTTTTCAATTTAACTTGCCCAATTACAAACGAATTCAAAAATTTTAACAAAATTGCCAAAAAAAAAATTTTACTTCTTTTGAGATTTGTTTATCATTAGGGCAAAAATATTAAACAAAAATCACAGTAATGAAACAAGAGATCATTATTACTATTACACAAATAGCCAGAAAGAGTGCAACGGAAAAAAAGAAAACATTAACACACATTCCTTAAGGTTTATATGAAAATTCGTGCATTCATAAAGCATTAAACAAACCACAACCATTCATTACTAGTTTCAAATAACTTGGATCTGTATAGCTATGATAAACAAGACTTTATAATGAAATACAAAATATATAATCCACCCTAACAGAAGCTATAACAAGGGAAGTTTAAATTTTCTAGCACTGGTTGAATCTTTTGTAACTTCAACTCGAGATTTCTGATTGATCTCCTCCACCTCTTACTGCAAGCATCTGTCCATCATGCCAATGGCCTATGGAACCTTCAATAGCAAAGCTAAATAGATTTCTAAACCTTCTATGGCAATTAAAATAGTAAGTTTTATCAAAATCGTGAAGGAAAAATGCAAATTTAGTAGTAAACCTGGATTCTTTTCATGGCTTATATCATTCTCATTTTTCTATAGAGTTGCTTGTAGCATCAGATAAAACATGATAAAGGGTGTGTTTGGCAGTTATAAAACTTTCGAATGAAAATTTTTTTCTATAAAAGTTGTTAAATTGAAAGAAAAGGATGTGACATGATAGGGATAATGATGAGGAGTAAGAAAATTAAGTTAAAATAGATAGATTAGTTGTGTAAGTAGTTGTATAAAAATGATTGAAAAGCATGGTAATTGTATAGGAATATGTAAAGAAATTATTAAAAAATAAGATAATTATGGAGAGTGACAAGTTTTAACTACATTTTTCACCTTTTGCCAAACACACCCAAAATAAATGAAATAGTTAGAAGCAATAATAAAGGCATGTGTGAATCTTTGATATTACTGTGGGATTTTATGACTGTTTATTTATTTGTAGTTTTGAGCAATTTTCCATCAATTTGACAAATGAAAAACTCCAGCAGCACTTCAATCAGGTTTGTCATGAACTCCCTATCGAAGTAATTCAAAATTTTGACTTTTCGAGGTTCATCTAAAATAGTAGTTGTCTCTAACTAGATATTGTTAATGCATCATTATTTCTCATGAGCCAGCACGTTTTTAAAATGGAGCAAGAAGAATACACAAAAGAAGAAATCGACTGGAGTTACATTGATTTTGTGGATAATCAAGATGTTCTGGATCTCATTGAGAAGGTTAGTTTTTTGACCTGTTGAAGCTGTTTAAGTGTTTATAAATGAATATATGATAATGTTGAATGGTAACTATCTACACCTAAAAACAGACTAAAGGATGAATAAAGAAAATTTTCTGATAAAAAATAAATGGACCTTATCATTGTATTTACGCTGGTAAAAAATTCATATCTTGGGCAGAAATATCGCGACCTGAAAGTTGGAATTAAAAAATTTCCCTTTGAAATATTCTAACAGGAAAACGAAAATTGCAACATCAAGATTTCTGATGTGACAGCCTAAAAAACCAAAACAGAGAAGGAATTGCAGTGATTTTCGAATGGAAAACGAAAAAGGCAAGAGATTAGTGTCTAGAATTACCTCAATAAATGAAAAGGGGCAGAGGATGCAGAGACAGAGAGATGGGTAGTAGGTTTCTTCCCCCCTCTCTAAGAAGAGATGGACGGGAATTATATCTGCACAGAAGACGCGATTTTTTAAGAAGAGATTCTACGGAAATCAGCCGAAACAGACGAGGCAGCGGAAGAGATGGCGTAGCAGCGGCGAGCCGGTGATGGGAGAGACGGCGCACCTTTGGAGAGAAGGAGAAAAGCTTGAAAGGGCCCGACTTACCAACCCGACTGTAACCCAATTCAAAACCGAACCCAACCCGGTTTTCCTCGACCATCTTTTAACCCAACACAACCCTAACCAGGTTTAAGTGGGTTGGGTTCAACAGGCTGAGGGTTGAACCCAACCCATGCACACCCTCAGAGGAGGTGGCGCTCCATGGGGGAGAGTACCAGACAAGGCTAAAAGGAGATAGAAAAAAGAGGAGTGATCCGGTTAGTCTGAGCTAAGTAAATGTCATACTTAGCCCACATTAAAAAATCTACTTACAATAATTTTTTTTTAACTTTTTTTTTCATGCACTCGTTTATCTAATTGTACTTAACATATAGACTAAGTTTTACCATTTTTGAATATGTTTATCTATTTTTTGAGATTTTTAAACATCTATGTTTATATATGTATTTAAAATACTCTTATTTTTAAAAATCTAAAAAAATATATACACATATCCAAAAATGGTAAAACTTGATTTATATATTAAATACACTTAAATAAACAAGTGTATGAATAAAAAAACAAACAAAAAGTTGTTTTAAATAGGATTTTTAAGGTGTGCTAAGTGATGCATTTACTTAGCTCGGACTAACAAGATCATTCCTTTGGAAAAAATGAGTTAGGTTTCTTAAATCTGGTCGACCGCAACCCGACTTTAACCCAATTATAAAACAGGTTGGACTCACTCAGCTTTCTTAACCCAACTTTCAATCCAACCTAACCCTAATCCGATTTAAATGAGTAGGTTCAATGGGTTAGAGGTTGAATCCAACCCATGTGTACCCTTAATTAGTAAAATAATAAATATATAAAACTTAGTATATAGATTAATATACTTAGAAAAAATATTTATGAAGAAAAATTAAAAATAAAATAAAAATAAGATAAAAATGAATATTATAAGTTAATAATTTATATAACTAATTATATATGATGGTGTCATTTGTTTTAAAATTATTTATTTTATTATAGCACCAAAATTATTTCAATCTAAGCATTGGATGACCTACACTTGCTTAAAAATATACATAATTATATATAAATTAAAAAACACTTGATTTCAGTCATAGATATATTCAAATGTTATAATAGTTGCTAAAAAAACGTTATAATAATTTATATACAAATGAAGAATAATATTCTAGATGATTTAAATGTTAAATTTCAACTTTAAAATTGAAATATAATTTTAGATGTTGATTTAACCGCTTCAAAATTAATGTACGATAGAAAACATTGTCCATACAAGCTCTTATTAATCGCATGAAAATAGATGTCTTTGGGAAGTGATAAAACATTTGAATGAAAAGTTTTTTAGTGTAAAAATTTTTAAATTATATAAAATGATACAATATGATAGGCTTAATGATAAAAATTGAAGAGAATAAACTTAAAGTAGATAAATTAATTGTATGGATAGTTGTGTAAAAATATCAATTGAAAAGTAGAATAGTTGTATGTTAAAATGTGAATAAATAATTTTAAAAATAAAGTAGTTGTATACATTGAAAAGTTGTAGATTAAAAAATTTTGATTTGAAAAAAATTTGTGGTAGCTGAATATGTCTGAAATGTTTAGTAACTCTTTTAAAATGTAAAAAAAGATTCATAAATACCTTGCGTTGGGTAAAAGTTAGATTTTAGAAATGTATTCAAAATATCAAATATTTTCAAAATCTGTAATGTTTAAATGTCATACTATACAATTATGACAAATTTTATCTAGATAAAAGTAATATTTGAAAGAAATAATATTTATCTACTTTTTTATAAAATTCAAAATTTATTGAAAATGTTCTGATGGTTCTATTTTGCAGATTTGCAATGATGCCGATGTCCTTCCAAAAAGGACTACAAATGACGTCCGCGGCTGAAGGATATTTCCCATAGAGTTAAACTATATAAAATATTAATTTTAAAGTAGATTTTTCAACATGGAATCTATATAAAATATTACTATTATGTAAATAAATAATTCTATAAAATATTATTATACTCTAATATATGCGTAAATGGATCTAAGTATTTTTTATAATTTTCACATGAATATATATTTTTGAGCAAATATGACCAATACACGTACTTAATTTGAATGAAACTTAGCCTCTTAACTAAACAAGTGATATTAAATATAATGATGAATTAGAATTTATATTAATTATAAACATTTGAAAATTGAATGGATTACATGAGACTACTTATATATAACCTAATTACATAAAAGTGTTGTACATTATGAAAACTACTTAAATTTATTTTTATATATTAAAATGTAGAATTGCTTTATAAAAATAATTTATTCACACATAATAATAACTTTTTAGATGATTTAGTTATTGAAAATACAACTTTAAGCTTAGCATTTAATATTTAACTATTTCATTACATTGATTTTACATATTATGCAAAGTGGCTGAATGATCATTACCGACCCGGTCAAAAAATATATTTTTTGTTTTTTTTTGGAAAATATTTTTATAAACATGTTAATCTAGTTATATTTAATTTATAAATCAAAATTTACCATTTTTGGATATGTATATATATTTATTTTGGATTTTTAAATACGGGGGTATTTAAGTCTACTTAAATACCCTTATATTTAAAAATCCAAAATAAATATATATATATATCCAAAAATGGTAAAACTTGGTTTATAAATTAAATATAACTAGATTAACATGTTTATAAAAATATTTTCCAAAAAAAACAAAAAATATATTTTTTGACCGACCAGTCGGTAATGATCGGTGCTCATGCAAAGTGACACTAGAAAATAAAAAAATTTCATGATAATATAAATAATACTATTCGAAATAGTTGAAATTATTAATCATCAAAATATTAGAAATTGCAGGAGTTAGATACAAGAGAGTTTCATTAAAACATAGGCCATGTATATCTAATAAATAATTTATTTGGAGGATAGAAATTTTATTTTTTTAAAAAATTAGTACTCTTTTAGGAGACCCTTTAAATGGAGACAGCAATTGTCAATCCTCTCACCCAATTGGCTTGCTACGATTTAGGTTTTGGGTTAGTGAATTTTTCATCAAAACCTACCGACCAATGAAATTTGAGAGAAAAATAAAAGAAGGATTTGACAGTGACGTGGTACCCTCGAAATTTAATTTGTAATTTAGCCTTAAAGGTGGCGCCCAAAATCCAGATCCCAGGAATCTTTGTAAATCTTGGATCAGCCTCCAACAAAACAAGTCACTCTTTGCGTTAATTTATGGGTAATTTGCATATATACCCATATAGTTTAATGCTAATTACAAATATACCTACCCACGTAGTTTCACGAAATACATATTACCCTCACATAGTTTTACCAAAATTGCGTATTTCCTCCACGCCGTTAACTGCCGTTAATATCTGCCGTTATATTTTCAAAAATGATGAAAGTGCCCTCATCCATAGTTTCACGAATTGCATATCACCCCCACATAGTTTCACCAAAATTGCATATTACCCCATGAGGATGAAGACATTTTCATCATTGTTAAAAATATAACGGCAGATATTAACGACAGTTAACAGCGTGGGGGTAATACGCAATTTTGGTGAAACTATGTGGGGGTAATATACATTTTGTGAAACTACGTGGGTATATCTGCAATATCGGTGAAACTATATAGGTATATATGCAAATTACCCTTAATTTATATATAGCGCCTACTTAGCCCACGTTATAAAAACCAACCCGTAATCAACCGCTCATTAGAGTAGTTGGTTCAAACCAGTTTAAACGTTTTAATAAATCGGATCAAACCAATGAATATTTTTCACAAAAAATATGTGTGAATAATTTGACAGATAATAGTTTTTAATAAGTCACCTTTCTTACCTAAAAAAATGTAAAATAAAAGCAAGAATTGCATGATCATATTAAATAAGTTATTAGATTTTACTTTTGTACTTTATAATCATGTTAAACAAAGAAGTTATCATATTTGCAAATTAACAATTGTCGTGGAATTGTTACTATATGGGCATATTTGTAAATATATGCAAAAGGGAGTAACTTATAATTTTACAAATTATGTGAGTGTATTTGTAATACAATCAAATTGTAAGGGTATATGCAAATCATTTTATATAATTTTTAGACATATATGCATATTTTTTGAATTCTAGAAAGGTAAATTTAAAATTATTTAAGTAAAGGGGGTAAAAATTTGGTTATGGTACTCAAAATACCTGTCAAACTAACTTTAATCTAGGTAAGGTAGGTTCCATGCCCAATCCACATAATAAAACTGACCTTTTTATATAGAGAAGTGATACCGTTAGCCTAGGCTAAGTAAACGCATTACTTAACACATCTTATAAAATTTATTTAAAATATTTTTTTTTTACTTTTTTTTCATACACTTGTTTATCTAAGTATAATTAACATATAAACTAAGTTTTATCATTTTTGGATATGTGTATATTTTTTAAAGATTTTTAAAAATAGGGGTATTTAAAATACATATACTTATAGATGTTTAAAATTCAAAAGATATATATCAATATTCAAAAATAGTAAAATTTTGTTTATATATTAAATACGCTAAGATAAATAAGTGTATGAAAAAAAAGTGTTATAAATGAGTTTTTTGAAGTAAGCTAAGTCCAAGATTTGCTTAGTTCGGATTGACATAATTATTCCTTTTTTATATATTCTATAAATAATTTATTTGGAGGATAGAATGATAGAAACTGTATTAAAAATCAATTAGTCATCTTTTAGCAGACCCTTTAAATTCGAGACAGCAACTGTCCTCCTCTCACCCCAATTGGCTTGGCTACGATTTAGACTCAGGTTAGTGAAATTTTTCTTCGAAACCTACTAATCATTTAAGAGAAAATAAAGGTATGATTTTCTATTCACGTGGAACACTCGAAATTGAATTTGGAATTTAGTCTTAAAGGCGGCGCTGCAAATCCCGATTCCAGACTCTTTCTAGATCTTCGCCCAACCTCCGAATCTTTACATTAATTACATATAGCATCGTCCTACTTAGCCAATGTTATAAAAATTCAACCCGTAATTAAACCTTAAGAGTGGTTTGGTTCAAACTAGTTTAACCATTTCAACAAATTGGATCAACTCCCGCTTATTTATTTATTTTTTTATTTTTATGAAGTCACTATTAAAATATTTTATGCCGATACCAATCAACAGCTCCATAACAATACGGGTGCAAGACAGAAGCATTCGAAATTATATTTGATAATGTTTATTTACCTTATACAAACTTTAAAAACCTTTGTTTCCAATTTTTGGAGCGGCTTCAAGTCCTCCCTAAATTTTCATCATGATAGATTCATTACTAATCTTGTCTTATGAGAATTTGTTTTAAAAATAGCATCTATAACCCCCTATAATCTTCTTCTAATTTTTTTGGGGCCAAAATCTAATCTTCCATGTTATATAGCACATCCCGTATATTATCTTGCTCTTCTTTCCCATGTTTAATGAAAATAGCTGTTTTTGATTAGTTGCATTCTCAAATACCTATTTCAATTTTTCTGAAAATTTCTTGATTTTTTAAGAATTCTTTTTTTTTTTTTTAGTTTTTTCCATTTCCCGTTGTCCTGCTAGTCGCCGGTGCTGGCGGCGCTTGCGCGTAGCGGCCCCTCTGTTGTGGGCTTCTACGTGGGCAACGCGCTGGGGGTTAAGAGTTGGTGCTAGGCAATGGCCTGATAATGGGCTGGATAACCAGTTGAGTTCTGAGAACTGAGTTTGAATAACTAGGCCTAATCCATCGTTACAAGCATCGGTATGGTCTAGGGGCATAGTTTGGTGACATTAGGGGTGGGAATTAGGGCGGGTCAACTCATGACCTAGTCTTGATCCGACTTGTTTTTGATCGGTAAAACCAATATATTTTTGACACGGTATAAGGATGAGTCAGAAATTTTGACCCACATTCATAAATAAGATCAGGAGGGGTCAATCATGTCCCGACCCAAAGAGTTCCAACCTGCCCCACATATATTAATTTATTAAAAATATTAGCCTATATTTAAATCTTATTATTATTTTCTTTCAAAATTTCTATATTTTTTTTATAATTAACTATATCAATATTAGAAAATTTATCCAGAAAATAATATAAGAATTAATAAGAAGAATTTGCACACATATATAACTCTTACATATAATTGTATATTAACCTATTTTAATAAATTTATACTATATTTTCTCATGTTTTGTTTTAGTAATGATATGTTTTTTAATAATTAGTAAAATATTGAAGCATATAACATTTAAATTTAGTATAAATGTATATTTATGTTTGATAGACATATAAATTCTTAAAATTATCTTATTCGACCGTATTTTTTACTCGGTCTGCTGTCTCGAAATTGGTTCAATACCAACTCGAAGTTTGTCTTAGGACTTATTTAAAAAAATAAGGGTCAAACTGATCTTGTCTCGACCCGGTATAAAAATAGGGCAAATTAAATTTTAAAAAAGTAGGGTCAAAGTTGGGCAAATCCTAATCTGGTACAACCCGCCTCGATTCTTACGCTTAGGTGACATAGCTACTGATCTTAGTCCAGCATAGGGGTGTTAATGATCATGGTTAATCAGTCAACCCACTTGTATAACCCATTTATAAATACATTTGGGTTAATATTTTTGAATGAGTAGTTTATAATCTGCCAACTTGTTTAATCATTTACATAAATCGATAGATTAGAGCCGAGATTTTACAATCTGTCAACCTATTTAACCAATTTAACTGTGAATCAGTTTAGCAACCCATTTAAATATTAAACCATTTGCAATATGTTAAAAAGGAGTATATATTTCATAAACCCTAAATCTATGTTCTCCATTTTGATTTCTTATTTTCTGTTTTCCTATTTTGATTTCCTATTTTCTTTCATCTATTTACAACTCTATACTATCTTCCCTGATGTTGATGTTGTGTTGTGACATAGTAATATTCTTCTTTCCTTTTGCCTCTCTCTCTTTCTCTATTTTTCTTGCTCTACGTCTTTAATCATCTTCCTTTCTATATCTCCTTCTCCTTCTCCATCTCTGATCTTTTCCCTCTTTATCATTATTATTATTTTCCATTTTTGTCATATCTCTCTATCTCGTCAAGTCGCTTCTCTTCTTTTTGGTAGTGTGTCAAATATATACTCTTCTGTTTGTGAAGATTTAGTCATATCATGTATTTGTTGATATAGATTAATTCATACAACAATCACAAACAACACACTTGGCTTTAAAATTAGTTTGGTATTAACTTGTTTACAACATATATATAACCCATTAACTCATTTATTAAATAGGTTGTGAATGAGTTAGGGTTGAAGTTTTTAAATGAATCAATAAGCGGATTAAGGTTGAGATTTTTTAAATGAGTTAGGATTAGGATTAAGATTATGTTCTAACTCGTACAAACTAACTATTAGTACCCTTAGTCCTGTGGTCTTTAATTTTTTTTTTTAAAAAAATTTGAATAGACTATATTCTCCATTTTTAGTGCATTAGATATGCTAATATTAATTTTTGTTTGTCCAAGAGAGTATTTGGCATTTGATAAAACTTTAAAAGAAAACTTTTGGGTACAAAATTTTTTAAAAAGTTTCTCTTATATGCATAACATTTGCCTATAATTCATAATATTCCTATAAAGTTTAAGAAATTATGCCTATATACATAACATTTCACTCTAAATTTCTATGATATTCATATTGTCAAAAAATTCATTAATTATCCCATTAAAAATGATTTTACTCCTTAAAAATTTTCTAATTAAAATAATTTGGCTTTAATATAATATTTAAATTATTTGATATCATAAATTAATAATTTTCAAACATTAATTAAGTTATATTAGGGCTGAAAATTTTACATTAAATTTTTTTGGAGAGGCAATGTAACATCCTACTAGCTTATACTTCATATGATTGACAGTTGCTACCTAGAACTTGTCAAGACCGGTCAAGCTAAAGGAAAAATACTAAGTTAATAATTATATATCTTTGGTAACAATAAAAATTTACTTCAACCTACCAATGTCTATTAAAATTCTTTAACCATTATTACCTCTCTATAGGAACAACATTCCAAATCACCATCATTATCAATCATTTAGCAACTCCATAAGGATTAGATCTTTACTTCACTACATCACTCATTTATGCATAAATAAAATATTAAGTTTGATTTTCCTTTTTATTAACTAGGATAATAAATCATGTATAACTTGATGGACTGAGATTTCTTCTCATTCGCATATGAGCATCAACTCTATATTGAGCACCCATCTCGATCCTATCATATAAAATATTAACATAAAGGAAGTATGAACCTTGATAAACTCAATAAGTAGGATAATGGAAAAACTTACATGTTAAAATAAATCAACACCATTCTCGTAAAATAATTTAAACATCAAAATCTCAAGCTTCATATATATACTCATCCATACTATGTTCATGCAGGCAACCATGTTGTAAATACTCACACAATGCAAATGCTTACCCTCCTCCTCATCATGCATGTGAACCTAGCACCCCAAGTAGACTTATCATTATTATCAAACATCTTATACAGTTATAATGTAGTACACGACAACTATTCTCATTTCCTAGCTCGCTTGAAGAATCATCATCATATGCTATGCTTGATATGCAACAATACACTCATACTTCATGTTTATGCTCATGTGCTGGTTTTAAAATATTTCCATTAAACTTAGATAATTTATCTAATTTAAAAAATTACAAATTCATCATTGTTTCAAGTAATTTCTTAAACAATTTGGTTCAGTCAAATAATTAAAGATATAAAAATGATACGTCTCAAGAAAGAAATCTTTGCACAAAAATCTCAAATAAAACATCCAAATCATTACAAAAACATTTGTGCCTATAATAAATAATCATTCATGAATATGTATAAGTATCCAAACAAGAGCAAAAAAATTCTTACTTACTTTTATCGCAAATTTCCAAATCTACAACTCGGCTCTATAAAATTTCAGTGTATTCTCCACTTTAATCTACATCAAACAATAATAATATATTTTGAAAACAATATCTTTCAATTATTTTCCTTTATTTCATTATCAAATATCTTAATTTTCTCATTCACTAATTCTAAACACCTATCTCGAGGCACTCATCTCCCATATGCTTCCAAATTTTCTAAAATAATTATTATTTTTCACAATAAAATATCATTTTAAAATTATCTATTTACGTTTCATGCTTATATTTCACAAATCCAATAGATAAAAAAAATTAAGAATAGATAGCCTACTTAATTTCTATCCACTTTTTCTACAAAATCTTACAAACTTCAGAACCTACCAAATAAAATCTATCATTATACCATAGAAAGCTCTCTTTGATTCACTTCCCTCTCTCCCGTCTCCCACTTCTCTCTCTTTATTATTAAATATTTAGTGAAAATTTTGAACTTTGTAAATTCATCCACTTACCCAAACTTTATAAATTCATGAAATTAAAAATCTTGGTAGAATCTATATCGAATAATAAACTCAAATACATGCCCAGAGAAAAAAATGGAAATCATTTGGGTAGTTTTTACAACCTCTAAAGACTTACAACAGAGATGAGATGAACCCCTAAACGGAGGAGAAGGAATTCACTTTTTTCTTTTTGAGCAAAATTTACAGAAAACCTGCCATGAATTCTTGATTTTACAAAAAGGTACTTACTTTAAAGAAATTAACAAAAAAAACTTAAATCTTGCAGAAAATTTTATAGAAGAAATTTTTAAAAAGAGAATATCCACCTCACTTGTTGAGAAATCAAGTCAGAAATTTCATAATAAAAGTTTCAAGAAATTGCAGAAAGCTCCTTAAGGATAAAATATTTTACAAAAATACTTTATATTGGCTAAAAATTCATAGAATAAACTCTGAAAAATATTTTGGGGATGTTTGGCAAAGAGAAAAACTTTTAAATATAAAATTTTTTAATTTTTATAACTATCCTATTTTTAGTTATTTTTTACATTTTCTAATATAATTACTCTACTTTTCAATCATTTCTACACAACTACACATATAATTACTCTATCGATTTTAACTTTATTCTTTTTACTCCTCAACATTTCCCATATCATAACACAATATTTTCTACCAATTCAAAAATTTTTATGCCAAAAAATTTTCATTAAAAGCTTTACCATTTTCTGAACCACGTTTTACATAAAAACTCACAGCTTAAGCACTAGAGAATGCTAACAGTAACCCATACTGGCAAGATATGGCGGTTAGTGAGCTGTCAAAATTGTTTTTGACATAGGTTTTGATACTAATGTCCAATTTTGATTATCCAAGTGTCGATTTCTACATTTTCAGACATTTTGAATTTCATTAAATAGGTTAGATGATCTAAGAGGCCTTTATTCAAAGTTCTTAATGGTATATGCTAATGGTAGAGATGTCATTTGATTATGGTTCACTAAGATAGTAATAGATAGTCCTAAGCATCAAATTGAGGATTTAACATTGGTTTCAAATAAGAAAAAGTGTTCGAATTTAATAAAGGCGGATTTTGTTGATATCCAAGTTGACTATTTTTGGAAGCATATAAATATCCTCTTATATGCCAATTGTACTACAAAAACATGGAAAGCGATGTATTTTCGATCAAATACAATTATGACAAATATGAAGAAGTCATAAATAAAATTTTAAGTACTATTTATGAGGAATAGGTAGAAGTAATGAATATGTTGTAATGAAAATTGGGAAAAGAGACTTGAGGCTTCTTCGGGAGTTGAAAAAGAAATTTTGAAGCTTATTTAGAGGTAAATAAATTTTTACCCAAATCATGATTTTGAAAATATAGTGTTGAATATTATGATTTACTATGAAGTGTGATTAGTTATTAAGTTGAGATTTATGAGCTGATTTGTCCGAATAAGCATGATTATTCAAAATATTTTTAACCACATTAAACAGTAAATTAAAGTGGTGCATTGGTATAATACATGAGCATGGTGCATACTTACATATTGGGCTTGCTGCCAAGTAGGTAGTCTTCGGATAGCGTCTCAAGACTATAAAGCAGTTTAGTAGTACCTAAGTAGCAACCTCAGAGTTGCAAAAGAAGAAGAATTAGCTCACAGTTGTGTATCACGGCTGCACATAAGCACAAACAAATGACAATGCTAACAACATGAATACATGATTTAGAGTAAACTTATGTATGCACAAGCATAAAGGTGCTTAGCTTTGCATTGATTAAAGTTTGTTTTTCACAAAAGACGACATAGATATTCTATTTATTTCAAAAATTAAAATGAATACAAAATGAATTTTAAACAAAAAATTATTTGCTTACTGAGTTTCTATCTCACACAGTTTTCTTTTCAATGGAAAAATACGGTATAATGCTAGACTAGACCCACCATCAATATGGAAAAAGGTGAAACTAAAAAAGCAGAGAACAATGAAGTTTAAATTTTATTAAAGTTATCTTGTAGTGCTTATTTGTAATAATGATAAACACTAATAGTGTATGATGACTCCATGAGAAGTAGACTTGAGAATTGAGATGTAGCAGTTAACTTTTATACAGTTTTGCATCTTAGTATTTATTTCCATCTTGGTAGATTTTATTCATCATAGTATCTTTAGCTCTATCCTAGTAGATACTATTTATGATGTTATGAGTGTGGGTGTTACAAGTGATATCAGAGCCCAGTAGAAATACATTCCAAGATTAGAACTATTTTATTGGACTTAATAATTGCAAAACTACAGTAAGATCAGTAACCTTAAAAATTTATAAGTGGTAAGTGTATATTTATGATGTAGGAAGGAGACGCATCCCAAGGAGAATAATGAAAAGCAAGTAGTGGTGGATGAACTATTTTCTTGATTAAGAAGCAAGACCTGTTGGTAGGTGAGAGGGAATTGGTCAATGAACCCATATTAGAATCCTAAAGCAGTGAGGATTTTTCTTCAATGCACACAAATGACCATTATAATTGAGCTCTAGAGGAGAATAATAACCTTAGAAATAAAGTTGGTGGGGCATTAAATGCAGGACAAGCACAAGGGTTGTAGATGTTAATGCTCAAGTAACGGGTATAATGCTAAGAGCACTACGAATTATGGAGCAAATGACAACTCAATAGGTTCTAGAAAACTCTTCAACAAAGGAGGATGTGCCAAGGGTTATTAGGGAAGATGATGCATATTAAGTTATATATTTTCATTACAAATATCATATTTTAAATATAAAAGAGCTAATTAAATGTGACTTTTATCTGAAATTTTATGAAATTTACATTTTCATCAAATTTTTATATTTGCTATAAAATAGATTATTTTTATTAATTTTTAAAATATAAAATATGATAAAATTTTATTTTTCTATCAAATGAAATTGCACATGCTAAGAAGAGTTAAATAGACTAAAAAGCTTTAAAATATTCTTATCCTATTAAATCAAATTGGGCACATTTATAAAATGCTTTAATGCGAAAAATCATATAATACAATCACCAAAATATTTTAAAATATAGGTACAAAGTGGACCATTATATATTTTTGGAGATAAAATAAATTAATAGATTTGAAGTTAATCCCATAATACTTATGAGTTTATGATCCAGGAATGAAAATTATAAATATTTTAAAGAGGATAATATTGTGCAAATATTTTAAAAATTAATTTAATGACATCTATAGGGCTGTTGAAATAAAACTTTCTTATTGCAAATAAATTCTAAACAATTTAAAAACCTCTATGTGGATTCAACCCGATTCATCATTATTCTATGTTATCTTCTGCATAGTGTTAGCTTTAATGTATTTCAATTAATTTAATTAAATTAATGATCATAGTGCTCTTAACAAAAAATATTTAGTTTGCATTAGTGGCAGTCCAGACTTAGCGCCTAGGACACTGCCTCTTGACTCAAAGTAGTTGCACTTAATGAAGCAGGCACTCTCTTTTTACTGGAGAATTGGGTAGCCAATCCGAATGGACATAACTACTAGCCTCCTCCTTTGCTTCAAAGGATTACACCTCCACATTGGAGTTCAGGCTTCGAAAGGGAGAGGAAGCCGGGAAAAGCCTTCTTGGGTTCCAAACTCAGTGGGAAGAGAGAGCCTCCACTTCAATAGAACTTGAGGAGAAAGATGAGCTGATATTGCATGTCATTCCTCTCTCCAGAATGAACGGAGGGTCCTATACCACACCACATTCATATTTTTAACAATTTTTTAAGTCACCTTTTCTACTTCTTACCAATTAGATCCAACCTTTATTAATTCCACATATTTCAAAAATTAAAAAAATAAAAGAATGAACATAAGATAAATTTCTAGATCAAATAAATAAGAAACTAAAAAGCCTTTAGAGGAATTCATCAAAAAAAAGCCTTCAAAGGAGATCGTTAAATTTAGAAAAAGAAGATAATTTATAGCTAAGATATAAATTTGAAGATAAAATAATTAGTCTTGATTCAAGTTGAAATGAGACATTTTCTATTAACAATTACATATATATGGCCTTAATTTCCAAATTAAAGTTTCAACTTAACTAAGTTATTGTTGCAGTTGGGTGTATATGGTCTTAATTTCCAAATTAAAGCTTTGACTTAAGCTGATGTTGTTGTGGTCGAGTGCCGTAGCCGCCGCCTCCTTTCATTTATTGGTCGTCTGCCGCTTCATATTTGTTATGAATATTTGTCCTCCTCCTCGTAAATGGTATATAAAAGCTGCTCATATTAGAATGAATAATTCAGAAAAATCTAGGCGAGCATGTTGGTTAAAAATTTCGGCTAAAAAAATCAAACCACACTCCAAAAAATTCAGTTTCACAGAAGTCAAAAGAAATGATAGAAAACTTCAAATAATTCAGTTTGATTTTTTTCTTTAATCGCCCTTGCGATATATAAATAGAATCGCGCACGTTACGTCCAAGGTAGTTCCATGTAAGATTTTTTTTTTTTTTTTTACATCCAAACTCTTGTAACCTCTAGTATTAAGAGTTAAATAAAACTCTCCCATTTCTATTATATATGTCCTCCCTTCCAGTAGCTTTATAAGTATTTTCTTATATTATTTTTATTCAAATATCCATCAGTGGTACCTGAGCTATATTATTTCAGAGCCTTCGAAGCTGCTATTTCGCTACTAAGTTGCTGTTGGAAGAAGATATTCTAAGGTACGCTATAAATGACCTCCAACACTACATTTAACTATACATGGGCATCAATTTCCATATTTGAAGGTGAAACCTATGATTTTGAAGTATCCAAACGAAGACCCTATTTATATCATAGGGATACGGAATTTAGTCCAAAATGGCTATGATCTATCCAAAGACGGCACAACTTGCATCTTGGGATGAAAATAAGAAAAAATAATTTTATAAAAAACAAATGTATGATGCAAAAGTCATGCTATATGTTCAACAAGGTGTAGGCAAAGAAATATATATCCAAGAATTATGACTGCTACAATGTTAAATGAAGCTTGAAAAAATTTAAAAATTGAATTGAAAGGTCATGACGGAGTAATTTCCATCAAGTTTCAGTCATTATGAAAAGATTTTGATACTCTATTAATGAAGAAAGACAAAATTGTATAATTATTTTTCCAGCGCTGGTCATATGCACTAGGTGCATTAAGCCGCATTCGCCTCAATGCAACCGTGTACATAAGACCTAATTTTTAATTTTTTTGAAATTTTTTCATGAAACTGTTAATATAAGTGTATTTATTATGTGTATCAATTTTTATTATTTTTAGGGATAGATATTTTGAAAATTTTAAAATTAAAATACCACTGATTTTTAAAAATTTCAAAAAATCCGTCTCCAAAAAGGTAAAAGTTAATACACATATTAAATAAATTTAGATTAACAATCGTGTAAAAAGAATTCAAAAAAAGAGTGTATGCAATTGGATGTAATGAGCCGATGTATACAACCGAAGCCTGAATTTTTGTCTAATGTTTCTAATATTGTAAGTAAGATTAGAAGTTATGGGGATACAATAAAATATAAGAGAATTATCTCAAAAATATTGAGAAACCTTCCTCCCAAAATTGACCATATGGTGGCTACTATAGAAGAATCGAAAGATTTATCTATACTTTTCTTAATTAAATTAATGGGTTCTCTTCAAGACCATGAAGAAAAAATGCGTAGATTTTCAAAACAACTACTAAAGCAAACTTTCTAGTCAAAATTCAATATTTCAAAGAGGAATGAACAAAAGAAAATTCAAGAAAAAGAAAAAATAGTCACGAAGCTAATTTTTCAAAGAAGGCTACCAAATAAATGTAGTAAGGGGAGAGGAAGATTCCAAAATCCATAAAACATAGAACATGCTATATTCTCTTCTTATTGCAAGTTATGTAATAAAAGTGACCATGAGACAAATAGTTGCCGATATAATTGCACAAGATGCAAATGAGCCACTTATTTTGATAAAGATTGCTAATATAATTAGTAGGCAAATTACTCTGAAAATATGGCTAAAATGATCAAATATTTATCTTCTGTTTAAATCTTCAAAAAGAACCACATGATATTTGGTACCTTGATAATGGTTGTCCAAACGATATGATTTGTGATAAAAATTGCTTTGTCAAAATTGATGAAAATATAAAGTTCAAGGCAACTCTTGAGAATGGTAAATCCCAAAATATTGAAGGAAAAGACATTATTGTTGTAAAAGCAAAAGATGAAAATTCTAAATTTATCCATGATTTATTAAGTGTGGGTCAAAATTCTTAGGCTAGCCCAAAATTTATTAAGTGTAGGTCAATTAGTCTATAGAGGCTATAGGTGAAATTTGATGATGATAAATGTCTCATTATTGATAAGCAAAATAGACAATTAATTGTTATAAGACAAAAAAGCTTCCAACAATGTATTTCCTTTTCTAATACCTCCTGCTCAAAGATATGCATTAAACTGCAAAAATGCGGATGACTCCACATTATGACATTAGAGATTCTACCGTTTAAATTTTAATAGTCTAAAAGTACTCAGCCAAAAAAGAAATGGTTAATGGGCTTCCATTTCTTAGTGCTGAGAAGAAGGTTTTTGAAAGTTGTATATATGACAAAATGCATAGATTGTCATTTCCTAAGTCATCTTAGAGAGTTCAATCTTCTCTGGAATAGTTCATATTGATATATGGGGCACTTCGTAAAATATATCTCTTGGTGGCAAAAGGTACTTTCTTCACTTTGTTGATGATTTTATTAGTATGATGTGGATATATTTTTTGTGGTAGAAATCAAAAACTTTTTCTTATTTTATTTAATTCAAGGTGCTTGTTGAAAAAAAAGTGGGCATTGTCTGAAAATATTAAGACCTAATTGTGGGGAAGAATTCGTAAGTCATTAGTTTGATAAATTCTGCAAAACACATGGTATAAAAAGAGAGTTTATAGTTTGGCGTGCACCACATCAAAATGGCGTGGCCGAAAGGAAAAATTAAATGATCCATGAAAGCAAAAAGTGCCAAAATCTTTTTGAGTTGAGACTGTTTACACATCAATTTATATTTTTAAGGTTTTTGCATTTTAAACTCTCTAACTTTGTCTATTTGTATTTTAAACTTTAAAGTTTAGCCGTTTGTATTTTAAATCCTAAAAACTTTAACTCTTTTGCATTTTAAACCCTGAGCCATAAAGTTATTTAAAATCACCATTAATGTCTGTGAATCGTTGTAAATGCCCTCTGCTGTTTAGAAAACCCAAGTGACCAGAAATCCGAATTCTGTATGCAATGTCTTCCTTTTTTCGTGTTCAAACATTCTTTCTTTATCATTTGTATTTTGAAGATGTGATTTAACTCAGAAGTCCAATTCTGTTTGGGCTATTCTATTCCATAATTTTTTTTTTCTTGTTGATGCTGGTGAAACAAATCTAATTGAGCCCCAACCCAGGGGAAGCGTTTCCTCCATTTTTCTGAGAGGAAGCTGCATCTTCACCGTTAATTTTCAGTTGATGGCTAAGATTCAAAAGGGCATTTTAGGAAGTTAAGAAAATCGGAAGGGAGGCGCGGAATTCTCGACATGTCACTCGCGCATCTCCCACTCCGTCTTCCTCCCTCTCGAGCAAACAGTCATGGAGTCATGGCTGGTGTGGTGCTGATCGTGGAGTTCAGTTGGGTTTTTTTTTGTGTCCTTTTGCTCTTTTCATTTTCATTCTTATCTTTTCCACAACCATGCAAAGGGCAGGGAATGTGCAACCATTAGTTTTGGGATTTCGTTGCTGACAACGGATGGATGGAAGTTGCCTACAGATTTTTGCAGATCAATTCTGGTGCCCATGTAGCTGCTTTGGAGAACTCCGATGCCGAACTCGTCACTGCGCTAATCGCGTTCGATAGAGCAGTTGTTCCTCCTCCCTCATAGCATGGAGATTAAAGTAGAAATTGTAAGATTTCAAGGTTGAAATTACTGGATTCATTGGAGCTGTGAGGATGTGCAAATTGGTTTCGGATTTAATGCCCTATTGTAAACGGCGACACGGCTAGATGATGAAGTTATTGTCGATTGTCGGTTCTTGGAGAGAAATTGATGCTAGCGTTATGGGCAAATCGGTAGCAACTCACTCCAGATCTGGATTTTGTACATGAAATCCTTTGCCGGAATTGATGGGTGGCAGATTGTAGGAGCGATTATGCAGGATGTGTGTGGTTTTGCAAAATCTATGGAAGAGAAAATAGGTAGCGTAGATTTGGCAGATGGTGGCTCAGGCCAGCCATGGTGGATTTTACTATTTCTAATTTTACCATTGGCCGTTCTGCTTTGATTTGGAGGACGAAAACCGAGAGCAATGGCTGTTTTCGATTTGGGGAAGATGGTGGAGAAGATGGAGCATGATAATGGTACTCCGGTGGTGCACAAAAATTTCATGTACATGCAATTTTGGTTTTAGAAATACGAACCATTAAAATATTTTCAATTCTACGTCAATCATAATGATAAATGAAAAATACTTCCTTAAATCACCTAAATACAACTTTGATTTAAAGATATTTTTTTGAAAAAATGTTAAAACAGAAAAGCTGAAAACATTAAAAACCAAAACCGTTTTAAAAAAAAAATCAAAAGGAAAAACGTTAAAACCAAAAGAAGAAGAAGAAGCATTGAAAAGCGACGTAAAAAAAGAAAAAAGAAAAAAGAAAATAACCTCTAGGAGAAACAAAAAAAAAGGGATGTTCAAAAGAAATAAAAAGAAAAAGTTAAAACTAAAGTTTAGATCTAAATCCAGAAAAAACAAAAGGTTCAATAATTTTAAAAAATAATAATAATGGCAAAACCAAAAAAACGTTAAAAAATTTCATCAAAAAAAAAAACTTAAAAAAGAAAAGCTGAAAACTTTAAAAAAAGTAAAATCAAGAGCATTAAAGAAAATAGTTTAGAAAAATAAAAATTAACTGTAAAAACTGTTTAAAAAATAGAAGTAATTTCATCGAGCCTCCAAAAATGAATATTTTGTTTTCTAAAAATATATGTGTCCTGCATGCGTCCAAAAAATGAATATTTTATTTACTAAAATATATATGTGTGTCCCACGAGCCTTCAAAAATGAATATTTTATTTTCTAAAAATATATATGTCCTGCGGGCTTCCAAAAATGAATATTTTATTTTCTAAAATATACATATATGTGTCCCGTGGGACTCCAAAAATGAATATTTTATTTTTCTAAAATATATATGTGTCCCGCGAGCGTCCAAAAATGAATATTTTATTTTCTAAAAATATGTGTGTCCCGCGGGCCTCCAAAAAATGAATATTTTGTTTTCTAAAAATATATGTCCCGCGGGCCTCCAAAAAATGAATATTTTGTTTTCTAAAAATATTTGTGTCTCACAGGCCTCCAAAAATAAATGTTTTGTTTTTCTAAAATATATAAGTGTCCCGCAGGTGTCCAAAAAATGAATATTTTATTTTTCTAAAATATATTCGTGTCCCGTGGGCGTCCAAAAATGAATATTCTGTTTTTCTAAAATATATATGTGTCCCGCGGGCGTCCAAATATCAATATTTTATTTTCTAAAAATATATATGTGTCCCGCGAGCATCCAAAAATGAATGTTTTGTTTTTCTAAAATATATAGGTGTCCCGCGGGCGTCCAAAAATGAATATTTTGTTTTTCTAAAATATATACGTGTCCTGTGGACTTCCAAAAATGAATATTTTGTTTTCTAAAATATATATATGTATCCCACGGGCTTCTAAAAATGAATATTTTATTTTCTAAATATATATATGTCTCGCGGGCCTCAAAAAATAAATGTTTTATTTTTCTAAAATATATACATGTCCCGTGAGCGTCCAAAAAATGAATATTTAATTTTCTAAAATATATGTGTCCCGAGGGCGTCTAAAAATGAATATTTTGTTTTCTAAAATATATATATGTGTCCCACGGGCGTCTAAATATGAATATTTTATTTTCTAAAAATATATATGTGTCCCGCGGGCGTCTAAAAATGAATATTTTGTTTTCTAAAAATATATATATGTCCCGCGGGCCTCCAAAAAATTAATATTTTGTTTTCAAAATATATATATGTGTCCCGCGGCCTCAAAAAATGAATATTTTATTTCCTAAAAATATATATGTGTCCGCGGGACACGTAGATATTTTTATAAAATATTATATTCATTTTTTGACGCTCACGGGACACGTATATATTTTTATAAAAACAAAATACTCTTTTTTTGAGCCCGTGGGACATTTATATATTTTAAAAAAATAATATATTCATTTTTGGACGCCCGCGGGACACGTAGATATTTTTATAAAATATTATATTCATTTTTTGACGCCCACGGCACGTATATATTTTTATAAAAACAAAATACTCATTTTTTGAGGCCTGTGGGACATTTATATATTTTTAAAAAATAATATATTCATTTTTGGACGCCCACGGGATACGTATATATTTTTATAAAAACAAAATATTCATTTTTTGAGACCCGTGGGACATTTATATATTTTATAAAAACAATACATTCATTTTTCGAAGCCTGCTGGACACATTTAAATTTTTATAAAACATTATATTCATTTTTGGCTGCCCGCGGGACACGTATACATTTTTAAAAAAATAAAATATTCATTTTTTGAGGCCAGTGGGACATTTATATATTTTTAAAAAATAATATATTCATTTTTGGACGCCCGCGGGACACATATATATTTTTATAAAACATTATATTCATTTTTGGACGCCCGCGGGACACGTATATATTTTTATAAAAATAAAATATTCATTTTTTGAGGCCCGTGGGACATTTATATATTTTTATTAAATAAATCTGTGATTTTTTTAGGCTCGTGGGACATTCATATATTATAAAAAAAACCAAAATATTCATTTTTGAAGGCCCGCGGGACACATATGTATTTTCATAAAACAAAACATTCGTTTTTTCTTGGCCCCCGGGACACATATGTATTTTAGAAATACAAAATATGCATTTTTTGGACACCCGCGGGCCATTTATATATTTTAGAAAAAAACATTTATTTTTCCAGGCCCGTGGGACCCGTGGGACACGTATATATTTCATATAAATAGTAATAATTATTTTGATATTTTACGTCAATGTAAATATTTATATTTCATTATTTTACGTCAATGAAATTACTTCTATTTTTAAACATTTTTTATAGTTAATTTTCTAAACTGTTTTCATTAACGTTCTTGAATTAACTTATTTTTAAGTTTTCAGCTTTTTCTTTTTAACCTTTTTTTGGTTTTGCCATTATTATAAATTTTTTTAATTGTTGAACCTTTTGTTCTTCTCGATTGAGATCTAAATTTTAGTTTTAGCTTTTTCTTTTTATTTCTTTTAAACATCCCTTTTTTTCTCCCGGAGGTTATTTTCTGTTTTTTTTTAGTTGCTTTTCAATGCTTCTTCTTCTTTTTTGATTTTAGCGTTTTTCCTTATGAACTTTTTTTTTAAAACGGTTTTTATTTTTAATGTTTTCAGCTTTTCTGTTAATATTTTTTCAAAAAAATATCTTTAATTTTGTTTTACCGTTTTTGATTTTGTTACTTTACTGTTTCTTTTTAATTTTTTTTGTTGACCGTTATTTTAGTTTTGTTCTTTGCTATTAACATTTTTTTATTTAAACTTTATTTTACTATTATTTTTTATTAAACCGAAGTTAAGTTTCATTTTAATCAGGTTCAACTTGATAAGAAGCCAAGTCTCTAATAAAAAAGTTAATTTTTTTTCAAGATTTATAAATGCCAAATAGTCTGCTAAATCAAGTCTTTTTCATTATTTCATGTCAATATTCACCATTCTATCTTCGAGATCGTCCATGAAAGCAAGAATATAAGTAGAATTTTAGAATTAAATAAATATATAAAGCTATAATTAAATATAATAATTAATTTTTGGAGGCTCGTCGGACATGTATATATTTTAGAAAAACAAAATATTCATTTTTGGACACCCGCGAGACACATGTATATTTTAGAAAAACAAAACGTTCGTTTTTGGAGGCCCGCAGGACACATATATATTTTTACAAAAATAAAATATTCATTTTTGAAAGTCCGCGAAAAAGGTATATATTTTAGAAAAACAAAACTTTCATTTTATGAGGCCCGCGGGACACACATATATTTTTAGAAAACAAAATATTCAGTTTTGGAGGCTCGCGGGACATATTTATATTTTTAGAAAACAAAATATTCATTTTTGGAGACCCGCGGGACACATATATTTTTAGAAAATAAAATATTCATTTTTGGAGACTCGCAGGACACATAAATATATTTTAGAAAATAAAATATTTATTTTTGGACGCCTGCAGGACACATATATATTTTAGAAAAATAAAATATTCATTTTTTGGATGCCCACGTGACACATATATATTTTAGAAAAAGAAAATATTCATTTTTTGGACGCTTGCAGGACACATATATAATTTTAAAAAAACAAAACATTCATTTTTGGAGGCCAGCAGGACACACACATATATATATTTAGAAAACAAAATATTCATGATCTAAAACTAAATATTATATAAAACAGTAAAAATATTATATATATGATGTTGTAAAACTAAAATTGTTGTAAATTATATATAACTGTAATTTAAATTTAATATATAAATATATGTTACTTTTTGAGATTGGTTAAATGATTAATTTAGCATATAATTATATTTAATATAAATTTTATAACAAAATTTATTAAAATTATAAAATAATATTATTACAGGTTATATTAAAATTTTAAAGTATTAATATAATAATTTTGATTTATTGTTACTGTAATTAATTAATTTAAAATAAAAGTGTAAATTTATTTACTTCAAGTGAGCGAGAAGGAGAAAAAGGTTGCCTGTGGCTCATGTTCGGTGAAAAAATATTCTGCACGTGCATGATTAGATGATGGACCGTCGAAGTACTGTTAAATCGTGCTCTATCACTTCCGTCCGGGCAACCATGGCTGCTTGTGAAACCCATCAACCAGCAGATGGTTTTCCTAGCCCGAAATGTGCAGACTAGCTGCGGAAACCGATCTTCTCTAGCATGCATCTTGGCAGTAGCCATTTTTCTTCCAAATCGGTGAAATCAAGTCGTCATTTACAACCTCTTATTTTTCAGATCCAACCACGAGAGCCATGGATTCAAAGAATCCAAGCCGTCAATCTAATTTACAAACTGAAAATCGCACCAGATCTGATAGCATCAAGATAAAAAAAAAAATTGTATCTTCCTTGAAGATGGTGGCAAGTTCAGCACCTCCTCTTGCAAATCAACAAACATTTGCAGATTATGAAGCAAAGATGTGGGAAATGCAAATTGTGCAGCAAGCAAATTTTCCCTATGGCCATACGGTCACCAAATCAGGCATCAATTTAGTATTCAATAATGGCTATCTTCCACCATGATGCTGCCATAAAACACACCTGCAATGATGATTTCCACCCCAATTTTCATCGCGATTTTCGCCTCATACCTGCAATGCTCATTTGCTGGAGAGGGACGAAGAAAGATGACATGGGAGGGGAGGTGCGAGTAAGATGCCGGAATTTCACGCCTCTCTGCCAATTTTTCAAGCTTCCGAAAATACCCAAAGAAATCGTAGCCATTCAGCTTAAACGAACGGTAGATAGGCAGGTTCCTCTAAGAAAAACACGGAAAGCGCTTCCCATGGGTTGGCCCTCCAGGTAGGACAATACCACCATCCAGAACTATCGGATCACGCTGGAAAAGCTGATCCGATAGGACAATACATTGTTGATATTGTTATATAGCATGGCAAAAATTTATCCCGTTTGGTTTTCTTTTTCTTTAATGTTTTTTGAAAAAGTTAAGTAATTGATCATATCTTCGCGATGAATGTCTATTTGCTAAAAATTATTATAATTAAATAATTATAAAATCCATAGCAGGTTCAAATGCATGAGATTTAATTGTTCTATTGAGACAAATGATTAAAAATACTATGCATTATCTAGATCAAAAATTCAAAATTTTCTAATTTTAAATTAATGGTAATACAAATTACTTCTTGGTAATTTTTATTTAAGTGTTATAATCTCATTTACCTAATTTGAGAATGAGGATGATGTTTAATTAAAAATATGTTTTAAATTTTTTATGTAATAAAATGTGATACAAATTATTATTAAACGTGTAAACAATTTTAAAATACGCGTAAACTTTGCCGCTATTGACCGCTGATTCTGATCCTCTACTGGACCAAAAACCTCTTTACACGTAATCAATACTGTCCAAAAGCTTCTCTACACATAATTAATGCGACATAGTTAGAAAGAGAAAGAAAGTTTCATCCACAACATCCACATCCACCACTACCACCACCACAAAGGTGAAATGAAATAGTTCTCTCTCAATTTCTCTCTCCGTTTTTTGGCATGATATGTCGTGTGATAGCTTGTGAACTGTAGTGCTTTCATTTGAGTCTTTGGTGGTGTTCTTTCCCCTTTGACTTGCCAGGTCTGACTTAAATTGATCTAAATCTGCAAAGTTGTTTTCTCTCTCTCATTTTGTTTCTTGATGTTACCTTATTTGATTAGATTGAGATCGTGTGATTGTATTGGCTGGGATCATATGATCGAAACCTGCAGTAATACTTTTGAGATTTTCAAATGTGTGATTCTTTGCCGCACCTCCCTTCAATCATTCAATCCCACATCTCCTTCTAATACCCATGTCTGTTTTCTCGTTGGTGAATGTGTTAACACATTCCGTTTACGTTTTCGTGACCAAGAGCCCGGGGATTTGGTTGAGTAGCTGACGATTGAGTTCTATGTTAGGTTTCAATCATGGTAACTTATAAAATTAATGATAGAGAATAAAGTGAAAGATCTGTTGGATACACGTTGCAGCAGAAGTGATTTGGATGGTCTTCCTTTATTATTTTCATCGATTTCTGCTTGTCTTGGAACCAAAAAGGTCAATCAGCCAAGCTTTTTAAACATACCACTGTTATGAACCGACATGATTATGGCCAAAGAACACAGAGTAATGATCTTGTGAGTCCGTCCTAAACAAATGTCTCACTTAACTCATTTCAAAATACTCATTTACAATAACTTTTTTTTTGTTTTTTCTTCATACACTTGTTTATCTAAGTGTATTTAATATATAAACCAAGTTTTACCACTTTTGAATATGTTATATATTTATTTTAGATTTTGAAAGAGTAGGGTATTTTAAATACATATATACGCATAGTGTTTAGAAATCTCAAAAATATATATAAACATATCAAAAAACGTAAAACTTGGTTTATAAGTTAAATTTAGAAAAACGAATGTATAAAGAAAAAAACTAAAAAGTTGTTGTAAATAAGTTTTTAGAGATGACTAAGCGTTACATTTGCTTAGTCTAGGCTAATAAGATTACTCCTCAAACATAAATGATACTATAATTTAGAATTTTGGATTGTCCAGACTTTATTATTTAATTTGTTATTGTTAACGCTAGACTTAAGAATGTTAAATGTGAAAGTCTAAAAATTCGGTAGCAGGTGATGGTGCATCTTGAATCATCATATTCAAGGTTCTAAATACCGGTAGTAGGCGGCGTATTAGCCATATTATATCGGTATCAAACTATATTGGATGGAAATTTTTTTAACTCAAAAAAATCTGAAAAATATATAATAAATTCAAAAAATAAGAAATATAATAATATACAATTTCTTTATATTCTTTCTATATGTACGATAGTATATCAGTACACTTTCGGAGAGTTAATTCGATTTCAGAGAGAAAAATATGAACTACATGTAGTATGTCGACTAAAACCTTGGTTGTACCATGCAATCGGGATGATGATGTGAAACTCAATTCTCTTCAATAAACAAACTGGAGAGAATTTTTTTTTACAATAGAGTAGTGCAATGCGATAAAGTTAATGTTTTAAAAAATAATTTTTTATTATATAGACGATCCCACGAAAAATTCGGTGAGAATAATACAATAAACACTAAATTCTTAAGAAAATGCAGTTGCCAGGATTCAAACCAAGGACGCTCAACTCACTAGAGTTCGTCCTTTAACATTGAGGCAACACCTCAGTGGCAAAGAAAAAAGTTAAAATAGATATGTTAAGTACATAAAAAGTTGTAAACAAATTATTAGCATGTAGAGGCAATGATTGAAAAATTGAGTAGTTAGATGTTACGGTCAAGTGGATAAAATGGGAAAAAATTCCTTTTCTTTGTTGCCTATTGGAGCCTTATAAATATAAAATTTTAAACGAATGTTGTCTAAAGACCTGTTTGGGAGGATAAGATTCAATAAAATGAGATGTGATTTGATCGATATTTTCTATCCTCAAGAATTTTCCTATTTACCAATCCAATCATTTATATTTCAATACATAACAATAGTACTTTTAACAATTGTAATATTTTTTATTTCTAATATAATTTTCATTTTTCAATAATAACTATTCTTCTCATTCAATCTTCTTTTATCTTATTTTATGTGTGTTATATTAGGGTGGAAATAGCGTTAAGTCAACCCGTGACCCGTCCTGCACCAAGGAGTGACCATGTCTAGACCTTCTTTGACCCGTCCCGTCCTGCAAGATGTAAATTATTTCTATAAATTATATGACTTACTTAAATGAATGAGGTTTTGTTAAATAGTTGTGGTTGACTTTATGACTTATTAACATGAATATGGTTTATGTGAATGCGTGTTTAATTTATAACTATTTTATATAGATAAATTTGTATTTATTAATTTCATACATATTGTTCAGGTTATGTTCTTCACATGATTTATTAATGAAGTAAAACTTATTATCAATATTGTATACACTTTTCAAAATAAATATTATTATCTTGCAATTTAGCATCGTAATTGTAATTCAAAATTTTACATCTATGCTATTTTTATTAAAGTTTAACATACATATTTATCAAGGTCAAGTTACAAATGAAATTATTAAAAAATTTTTTACTAAAACTTTGTTATGATAATAGTGTTTTACTTTACTAAATAGTAAAATATTGAAATATTTAATCTTTAAATTTATCATAAACGTGACTTTGTATTCTTTCTTTCTCTCATTCAAAAAATTTAACATAGATGCGACTTTATATTGACATGCATATAAATTCTTAAAATTATCATGCTTTGACCCTTTTTCAACCAGCTTGTTATTCCGATATCCACCTGAAACCAACTCGAAGTATGTACTAAGACCTATTAAAAAAATGTAAGGACCGGATCGAACTTATCCTGACACGATATAAAGAGTAATGTTAAAAAAATTTAATGAAAAAATTTTGGTTAAAAAGTTTTTTACAAGAAAGAAGTGAAGTAATATTATAAGATAATAATGAGAAGCAAAGAAAATAAATTTAAAATAAATAGATTAGTTATAAGAAAATTATGAAAAAATAACTAAAAATAAGATAATTATGTAGGAATATATGAAAAATAATTAAAAAAGGATCGTTATGGAAAACAAAAAATTAATGAAAAACAGGAGTCACTCAACTTGGAAAAGAACACAAACCTCCTCTTCTAAGAGTTTCCCCAACCTCTTATCTTTTTGTTTTGATGAACCAACCTCTTATCTTAATAATGCCATTTGCAAATAAAAACATGTTTCATCTAGAAGCACAAAAATTTGCCTCATTTAGAAGCGATTCTATAGTAGAGAAACCTTACTCATTAATAATTTTAGGGAGGTAACTCCCCACCTCATGGTACTACATGAGCAACCTACTCAAATGAGTTCTGGATTCTAAGTTTCCAAGGCATGGAGCTATTTTTTATTCCAAGGATAACTAATTTTCCCCCCTTTGATGGGATATAAAAATTAGATAAATATAATGATATCTATTTAGAATGGGGAAAGTCATATTACAAATGTAAAAAATTATATTAGAAATTAGAAAAGCCACTTAGAAATAAGGAATTTCATCCTTGACTCCTTTGGAACACTCCTCTTATTTTAAAAAACTAAGATGGTTGAATGAAATCTTTATTCTAATTATCAAGAGAATTTTTTTAATTTATGAGAACATTCTCGTTAGATATAGATTCTATTCATCTATCTTGTATCCTTTGAAAAGCCCCTAAATGAATTTTTCTTTTCTGTGTTTAGAATGATTCCAAAAATTAATATGACATTAGATTTTCCATTTTTTTAAAATATTTTTAATTTAAAGCGTGTTTGAAAATAGATAAAAGTTTTTTAGGACTTTTATAGTAAAAATTTTTGCAGTGAAATAAAATGATGTGATATGATAAAAAAAAGAGAATAAATGAGATGTTTGAAAAAAAAGGATAGAGAGGGGAGGAGGGGAAGCCCAATTCTCAATATATTTTAATCATTTTACCTACCTTATCTATCATACTTTTCATTTTTATTTATATATTTCAATCACTTTTATACAATGATCCAATTTATTACTATTTTACCATTATTATATCATATAATACTCACAATTTCTAAAAATTTCTGACTTTCTCACTTTTCCTTTACATTTTCAAACACATCCAAAGTCAAAATAGTTAGAATATTTGTATGATTGTTATAAAGAAATGATTAAAAAGTTTAATAACTATATAAAAAGAGATGAATATTACAATGAAAGAGTACGTCGAGTTGTCAATTTAAAATTTTTCACCATTTAATATCAAAAAAAAAAAATTCACCTTTCATAGTTATCTTATTTTTTGAAACGTGTATTGACTTGTGAATTTAAAATTGTTCACATTTCATACCTATCTTATTTTTTATCTTATGTTATGTTTATCCATCACAAAACTTTATTTCTGCAACTACTCATACACTTAATTTATCTATTTTTTTATATAATCTAATCTATCTATTTTAACTTTATTTTCTTTATACTTTGTCATTACTTTTATCATATTATTTCTCCAATTTTAAAAAATTTATATCACCAATTTTCATCCAAAATTTTATCACATCCCTCTTGCAGCTTTTAACATTTTCATTTCTAATACTATCTTTTAATTCCTAAAAAACAACCACATACAGTTGTTCGGACCGCATGCGTACGGATGCAACTCAAGTTGGGTTATATCAAGTCTGGGTAAATACAAACCCTGAGCCTACGGAGTTTAGGTGAACACAAACCCTGAGCCAACTGAGTTTAGGTGAACTCGAACCCAAACCCTAATATTAAAATTCGTCGAGTCGGGTTTGGACAAAGTTGGCATTGGTTTTGGGTTGAAATTCGTGTCATTATCAAACCAATAGAAGTTGAAATTACCGATAAAGATAATGAATTTTTTAAACATTATTGCATTCGTATATGAATAATTTATACATTAATATATTTATATGACCTATAATATCTTTGATTTTGATGAAAGCTGGTATTTTAATTGAAAGATAATTTAAAATATGATGAAAGTCATGAATTTACCATAACAATCAATGTAAAAAAATGAGATTACACGAGATCTCTATCTAAAGTTTAATGAAAGTGAAACTTATATGTCTCATAGTTAATTAGTATATATGCAATACTTGTAAAGAGTTGGTATATTTATAATTATTTGCAAATAAAATTAATACAGATGCAATAAATCCAACTTTTCTAGACAAGTGTATATAATGTTTAGATTTTAGAATAAATGTTTTACAGTTTAAGTAGGTTATGATGATATGGAATAACTTTTTATTATAATTATATTTGAAATATTTAATATATAAATGAATATAATTATTTTAATAAATTAGTGAGAATATCAACTTCAGACTGGGTCAAATTTTGGTATCGGGTCAATGCAAACACAATGCTGGTTTCAAGTTTTCTCAGGTCAGGTTGGAAGTAAGTCTAATTTGAAAAAAATTTAAAATAAAATCCTATTATAGTTTTTAATCCGGGTCAGGTCAGGCAGATTCGGACCGTCCAGTTACTAAGTTGCATCCCAACTACGCATACCCAACCAAGTCACACTTACCTTAATAGCTGCCCATGTGTGGGAATCACGGCTCCATGGAACGGAACACGCACGGCTTATTGCTTAAATTCTTCCTCCTGCTGCCTCCAAAAGCAGGGGCAAATCCACGTGTGAGTGGGAGCAATCCTTTCAAAAATATTAATATATTATAAAATTTATTATTTTTCTTATATTTCCTCCACTAGACAGAATTTGTTGCCTCACTCTCATTGAAAACTAACAATTTAATGTAGCCATATACACTTATTTTCACGACTTTTTTCTTTATAATTTTGCTATTAGTTCTAATAATATTCTGCTTTGATATGGGTTCTAATAATATTCTTTTTTGATTTAGATTTTCGTTGATTTAAACAATAATATTCTTTTTACCATATGTATATTTTTAATTCTTATAATTAATTACTAGAACTTACAAATTGTATTTAATAGTGCTTTAGGATATACTATTACTATCTTTGACTTTACTTCCCAGGCTAGACTTCTCCCTTTTTTTACTTCTTCTCTTTCATAGTTTCATTCCTCCTTTTTCTTCTACAATTTGAAAAAAACTTTTAACATGTCAATGTTAGAAAGGTATGCTATTTTTCTCTATTTTAAATTTAAAGTTTTAAAGACGATGAATATAGATTGATAATATATAATATTTACCCTTCCTTTTAAGATTATAAGATGTTTTAAATATGAATCAATCACAATTAAAATTATATAAGCGAAGTAAATGTAAGAAAAATATATATATATATATAGAAATTAAAGTATTGGCCTAAATATTATAATACAAATAATTTATATTTGGAAAATTATTATTAGAAGAATTGTTTTAATACAGCAAAAGATAATTAATATCTAGCTTTACTATATTAACACCACCACCATTCATCTCAATATATTATTTCTCATATTAATATTATCATGATTAATTCGAACAATCATTAAAAGAAATATCTTTATTTTGATGCCTATATTGTATATGTTTTTTTTTATTACATCATTTGAAAGTGGGCGGTGAGGGTTGAACCCTCAACCATGTGTTTACATACCACAATGTATTACCATATGCACAAGTTGGGTACACGCTTATATTGTATATGTTGAGAAACACTTGAATATTCTTTAAAAGTAAGAGTCAGACAGAGAACTTTCATAAATTTGAATTTACTGAGTTGATTTCATAAGATTAAGATTGTTTTTTAATTTCAATCATAACTTACTTGCATGCACTAAGCCACTTGATCTGTTGGATCTGTTTTCGTGACCAAGAGCCCGGGGATTTGGTTGAGTAGCCGACGATTTAATCATGTCAGGTTTCAATCATGGTAACATATAAAATTAATGATAGAGAAGAAAGCGAAAGATGTGCTGGATACACGTTGCAGCAGAAGTGATTTGGATGGTCTGCCTTTATTATTTTCATCGTTTTCTGCTTGTCTTGGAACCGAAAACGTCAATCAGCCAAGTTTTTTAAACATACTACTGTTATGAACCAACATGATTGTGCCCAAAGCACACGGAGGAATGATCCTGTTCATCGGAGCTAAATAAATATTTCACTTGACTCATTTCAAAATATTCATTTATAAAAAAATTTCTTCATAAACTTTTTTATCTAAATATATTTAATATATAAGTCAAGTTTTACCACTTTAGGATGTATTATATATTTATTTTAGATTTTGCAAGGGTAGGGTATTTTAAACACATATATACACTTAGTGTTTAGAAATCTCAAATATATATATATATATATAAATATATCAAAAAATGGTATAACTTGGTTTATATGTTAAATTTAGATAAATAAATGTATAAAAAAAAGCAAAAAAATTATTGCAAATGAGTTTTTTGAGATGACTACGCGGGACATTTGCTTAGTCCAGGCTAACAGGATTACTCCTCAAACATAAGTGAGATTATAATTTAGAATTTTGGATTGTCCAGACTTTATTATTGTTAAAGCTAGACTTAAGAATGTTAGATGTGAATGTCTGAAAATTTGGTAGCAGGTGATGGTGCATATTTAATCATCATATTCATGGTTTTGAGTATAAGTATCAGGCGGCTTATTGACTATATTATGTCGGTATCACTGTATTGGATGAAAAGTTTTTTTAACTCAAAAAAATCTGAAAAATATATAATAAATTCAAAAAATAAGAAATATAATAATATACAATTACTTACATTCTTTCTATATGTAGGATAATATATCAGTACATGTTTAGAGAGTTAATTCGATTTGGGAGACAAAAATATGAACTACACGCGGGATGTCTAATAAGGGCTTGGTTGTACCATGCAACCGGGATGATGATGTGAAACCAAATTTTATCTAATCATATTTTATGATCCATGTTTCGTTTGACAGAGCCTGCTTTGTAATGATCATAATCATAATTATGATTTTACAAATATGTCATATACACTCATTAAAGCAAAATCGACATTTTACACATTTTTTAGAACTATTTTTACACATTTTTAAGCAACACTTATTTAAAACTTTGAATAATCGCTATGAAAGTTTCTCCTGATTAACGCTGCGACTTCTCTACAACGACATCAAAGTGTAAATTGATAGATACAGTGGCAGATTTTTTTATTATTTTTATTTTTTGATATACATGTTGTGAAAGATTTCAACGTCGCCAAAAGTTATTTTTTCTGCAATTTCTGCTGCAAATCAGCCATTTCCGGCACTTGTCTCCACAGTTTTACAATCAACATCGAACATAATCAGTCGAGCAATATGGGCATATTCAGAAGTTGCCGATTGATCATTTACGACCGGAAAAGGGAGAATTTCCGATCGGTCAAAATACTTATTTCTTTTCATGTTTTTTAGTTTTTTTTAAATATTAAATTAGATGTATATAATTCACAAACTGAAGATTTGTTATTTTTAGAGATATGTACATGATATTTTAGAAAAATACAGGACATACTTCTCAATTTTGACAAAAATATTTTGCTATTTCGGCACAGTTGCAATACTAGTCGAATTAGTCCACGTATTATTCTAACTGAGAGAAACCAAATTTTACTTAATCATATTTTATTAAATTTTCTCATTTAAAGGTAGAATATATTATTCTACAATCAATTTAGTGATAATGTCATAAATATTAATATAATTATTAAAGAACTATAGTAAAAATATTTGTAAAAAAGTAAGATATTATGCACCTTATAAATGAAAAATTTTAATTGCTATTGATTTCACGGTGCGAACTTCTTTAAAATAAAAAGATAAAAAATATGCAAATATAATTAAATATTGAATAAAAATAATAAAAATAAGTGCATGAATAAAATTTTAAAAATACTAAAATGTAACGTATCCAAATTAGTCATTCTTTGTACGAATATTACAAAGAGATGAAAGTGATTGACCTTCTTAACCATTTCTTCTTTATATGTTGTGAAAAAAAAGAAGAAAGTGAAGTCATAAAGAAGTTTTCTCTACTTTTTTTGAAATGAACCTTACGTATACAAATTTCTGTATATATTTAGCTAGCTAAAGCATAGAAGGTTCGCATATTATATAGTGAAAATTAGTTGAATTTCAATTTTAGCAATATTTGAAATATTATAAAAATTACTATTTCAATTATAATATTTTTCTACTTTCATTGAGAAAATTGTGAGTCAGGATTTTTTTAGGCAACCTTAGATATTATTGATATTACATATGTATTAAATATTTACAGATTTTCTTGAATTTTAAGATGAGCAATTATATCTCACATGCAAGTAGCTCAGCTTATGAGTCCTAAGTACAAGCTAAGATTTTTTCCAACCAAGCTATAACTACTTTTACTAAAAATATTATTTTTAAATAATTGGTACGAAATGCCCCTTTGATTTTATTGCGTTTTTATGGACAAGCTTAATATTCTAGAATTTAAAAATGATTTGAAAGTGAAGACCATGTAACCATAAACTTTCTAAACGAATATATAATCCGATTAAGTTCGTTCTCAATGTATTTATGATATGTTTGTTAATACTTTTTCTAGTCATCCTTTTCTATAATCATTTCTCTAATGTTCTTAACTGCACGGTGGAATTTTTTTAGGATTTAAGAGCCCACATTTTGAGCAGTTGATGATCAAATAAATGCAAAAATATAGAGTTGAAGGGATAGTGAGTGTGAATGTTATTAAGATCTACCCACCGGCAAGTGGGAAAGGAAAAGATCTAAAGACCTGAGTCCATTCCTTGAGTAGTAGACTAGTAGTGGAGTGGAGATCAGACAGTAGACACTCAAAAGCAAGCACAAGCACAAGCAAACTATATATAGATAAGCTAGCTTTAGCTCTAGCTATAGCTAGTTATCTAATTAGTTAACTACTACACCGACTACAGACTCCAGCAGCTCTGGAGATGTAAATTTGGCTTTTCGCCCTAGGGCGTTAGAGACATTTCTGGTACTCGTGTTGGTAGCCCAGACATTTCTGATACTTGTGTTGGTAGCCCAGACATTTCTGATACTCGTGTTGGTAGCCCAGACGTTAGGGCCATAAATCACCACATTCCGATCCTTTTGGAGAATCAAGACGTAGTGTGCTACCCTACCAGCAGTGTTGCTCTTCCAGATGGTACCTCCAGCTTGATTGCGGATGACGAGGTTACCATCACTCCTCAAAGTGCAACTGCAGTATTGACCCAGACCTTCGGTGTTCGATGCCCACACGGGCTTGTTGTTGTCATATAAAACCAGGTTGCAATCGATTTGCATCACTAGCTTATAGTTCTGGTCGTACAGGAGAGTATATCCGGCGTTGAGAGTATCGCCGGAATACAGGATGTTGTCAGCCTTGCAGGATGTTGGGGAGCGAAGGACGAGGAGGAAGATGAGGAGACAAAAGATATTGGAAGATTTAAGGGCCGTGAAAGCCATATTTCTTGTGGGTGGGTGGGTGCAGGAACAGCTGGGTATTTATAGAGCGAGCATGGGCGGACACTATTAGGGAGGCTATGGCTATGGGCGGACACGTTTATTCCATGCCTCTTTCTTTTTTGAAAAGACATGCTATTAAACATCAATTTCCCTGATGCGAGACCATTCTATCCTTCGGTGCATTTATAGATAAAAAATTCACATATATTTGGTTGAGTAGCTGACGATTTAATCATATGTCAGGTTTCAATCATGGTATCATATAAAATTAACGATGGAGACTAAAGTGGATTCACGTTGCAGCAGAAGAGATTTGGATGGGCTACCTTTATTAATTTCATCATTTTCTGCTTGTCTTGGAACCAAAAACATCAATCAGCCAAATTTTTAAATATATCACTGTTACTGATATGATTGTGCTTAGTGCTAAATAAATGTCTCACTTAACTCATCTTAAAATACTCATTTATAACAATTTTTTTTAATTTTTTCTTCATACACTTGTTTATATAAGTGTATTTAATATAAACCAAGTTTCACCACTTTTGGATATGTTATATATTTATTTTAGATTTTGAAAAAGTAGGGTATTTTAAACATAGTGTTTAGAAATCTCAAATATATATATAAACATATCAAAAAATGGTAAAACTTGGTTTATATGTTAAATTTAGGTAAACAAATGTATAATGAAAAAAGCAAAAAAAATTATTGTAAATGAATTTTTCGAGATGACTAAGCAGGACGTTTGCTTAGTTCAGGCCAACAGGATTACTCCTCAAACATAAATGATATTATAATTTAGAATTTTGGATTTTCCAGACTTTATTATTTAATTTGTTATTGTTACGCTAAATTTAAGAATGTTAGATGTGAATGTCTGAATATTTAGTAGCAGGTGATGGTACATTTCTAATTATCATATTCATGGTTCTGAATATGGGTATTAGTCGGCGTATTGGCCATATTATATCTATATCAGACTGTATTGGATGGAAATTTTTTTAACTCAAAAAAATCTGAAAAATATATAATAAATTCAAAAAATAAGAAATATAATAATATACAATTACTTTACATTCCTTCTATATGTAGGATAGTATATCACTACATTTTTAGAGAGTTAATTCGATTTCGGAGAGAAAAATAGGAGCTATATGCAGTATGTCTAATAAGGGCTTGGTTGTACCATGCAACTGGGATGATGATGTGAAACTCAATTCTCTTCCATAAACAAATTGGAGAGAAACTTTTGTTTTACAGTAGAGTAATGTAATGCGATAAAGCTAATGTTTTAAAAAATAACCTTTTGTTATATAGAGCCTCCTATGGAAAATTCAGGGAGAATAAACACAATAAACACTACCACTAAATTCTTAAAAAAATGCAGTTGCCAGGATTCAAACCAAGGACGCTGAACTCACTAGAGTCCTCTTTGAACATTGAGGCAACACCTCAGTGGCAAAAAAAATAGATATGTTAAGTACATATCTATTTTTCTAAATACTATGCATTATCATGATCAACAATTCAGATTTTTCTAATTTTAAATTAATGGTAACAAAAATTAATTTTTGTAATTTTTATTTAAATGTTATAATCTCATTTACCTAATTTGAGAATGAGGATGATGTTTAATTAAAAAACATATTTTAAATTTTTTATGTAATAAAATGTGATAAAAATTATTATTAAACATATAAAATTTTAAAAATAGGTGTAAACTTTGCTGCGATTGACCGCTGGTCCCAATCCGCTACTGGACCAAAAATCTCTTTACATGTAATCTATACTCTCCAAAAGCTTCTCTACACATAATCAATGTGACATTTAGTCAGAAAGAGAGAGGAAGTCCCATCCACAACAACCACTACTACCACAAAGGCCAAGTGAAATAGTTCTCTCTCAATTTCTCTCTTCATTTTTTGGCACAGTATGTGGTATGTTTTAAGAACCGAACCATGAATCAGTCATGTCCCGGTTAACCGATTTTTTTTCAGTTCAACCACGATTGGACCGTCGGTTTGCAACGGTTGAACCGAAAAAACTGAGAACCAGTCACAAAACCGGTTCATTATTCGGTTCGATTTTCAAAACATTTGCATCCTTGGCTGTGTTCTTTCCCCTTTGACTTGCCAAGTCTGACTTAGATTTATGTGGGATCCGTGTGATTGTATTTCTTGGGATCATATGATTGAAACCTGCAGTAATACTTTTGAGATTTTCAAATGTGTGATTATTGTCGCACCTCCCTTCAATGATAATGCATCAAATTATAAGTTGGCTGGAGAAATGTTGAAATACACATATCCACATATTATTTGGACACCACGTGCAACACATTGCTTGGATTTAATGTTGGAACATATTGCAAAAGTTGATATAGTAAGTACGGTGATTGATGAAGCTCGTTCTATTTCTATTTTTATATATAACAACAGTTTTGCACTTGCATTGATGAGAAAATATACAGATGGAAAGGAGTTAATTCGTTCTGCAATGACGCTGCTTGCAACTCATTTTTTGACAATTCAAAGTCTCTTAATATGCAAAGATAAATTAAGAGCCATAGTTGTTAGTAATGAATGGGATGATAGAAAGTGGCGTCGTAATCAAAAGGTAATGACAATAACCGATCTGATACTTTGTTATTCATTTTGGGAATGATGTGAGATTATTATATCAGCATTTGAGCCCCTTGTTCGTGTATTACGATTAATTGATAGTGATGAAAGACCTTCAATGGGGTATATTTTTGAAAGCATGCGAAGGGCGAAAAAAGCAATATAGAAAACTTTCAAAAAAATCAATATGGATTGTAGTCAAGTGCTCAACATCATTGATACCCATTAGGAAAATCAACTTCATCATCCTCTTCATCTAGCAGGCTTTTATTTCAATCCAATGTTTTTCTATCATGCTGATCGAAAGACTAAGTTTCATACATGATCCAGAGTACTTGAAGTAATTGAGAGACTAAATCGTGAAGACATGGAAACACAAGTTAGTATTAATGAAGATGCAAAATTATATCGAGATGCTGTAGGAGACTTTGGGAGGCCAGCGGCTATAGCAGCATGTTATACTTTGGATCCAGGTATTTTCAATTTAGATTATAATATTTCTTTTTTTGAAATTTTAATTACATCACTTTTCTATATAATTTTGCAGCTCTTTGGTGGGAGTCCTATGGGTGCAGCACTCCAAAACTACAAGTCGTTGCTATTAAAGTCTTGAGCCAAACATGTAACTCTTCTGGTTGTGAGCGAAATTGGTCTGTATTTGAACGTATACATACCAAAAAGAGGAACAGATTGGAGCATGGAAGATTGAATGATCTTGTTTATATTCAGTATAATTTATGTTTGCTTGAGAGGTATGATTAAATCAAATTCAATGTGATTTGTGATTAATTTATTTTTTTATATGTTCTCTTTAACTTCTGTTCTAATTATGTAGAAAGAAAAAAAGGAAGGTTCCCTTTGATCCTATATGTTTAGATAATATAGATATTTTCGAAGATTAAACCATGGAGCCTGAAGACTCTGAAGATTTGTTTACTGAAGAAGATGTTGAGACTTGGATGCAAATTGACCAACCACAAGCTTTATTTGCTACAACTGGAAAGGAAGATTTTGGTAATATTTTATAAACTTCTTATTTTAATTATTGAGTTTTATTTTTTTTTACTTTCGTAACAATTTATTTTAAAGAATAATATTTGATTGTAATATCCATTAACAGGGTCAATGCTAATTCAAGAAGATCATGAACAAAATAGAGAAAATTGAGGAGTTTCATGAAGATCCAATTGCGGAGATGTTTCTTTTTTGGATATTTTGAAGATATCAACTTTGAATTTTTTTTTTTTTGAATTAGATATCTCAAATATGTTCTATTCCTGCGTAGTTGTGTTTTGTACTCACTTTATACCTAAACAGTAGTCAAACTTTGCTGAAAATTGAATGATGTTCTATTCCTGCTTTTTCTTATTTTTAGGTGGTTAATTTCTTCAAGTAAAATAAAATTATATTTTTTATAAATATCTTATATCTTTCCATTAATATTTTTCATTTCATTGTAGATATTCTGATCAAGTATATAGGAATAAAAAAAGATGAAAGAATTGCACCCATTTCAGGTCAGTGCACTCTTCTTAAATTGTTAAAATTTGTCAGTATTTTTAAAATTTCATCTTGATTAATATATGTGGTCTTATTTTTTTCTTGATTTGCATAATAATTTTAATATGATGAACTTGAATGTATTGTTGATGCTATGTGTAATTTTTATATTACATAGAATTTATATTTATTTATATTTTTAATTTAATTTTGAAATAATTAAAATAAACTAAATATAATTATTACATTATAATTATGTCATGCTGATGTCACGGTTTAAAACGGTTCGAACCACAGTTGAACCGGTTGAACCTGAACTAGACATAAAAACGGTTTAGCTCTCGGTTCGGTTTTTAAAACATTGATATCGACTTGAACAAAGATGAAAATATTATGTATGTGTATACCTATATATATATATATATATTTTTAATAAAATATCTATGTTTGAAATGATTTAAAAGGTAATTATGTATAATGAATAGGCAATTATTATTTAGTAGAAGGAGGCGGAGCAACTGTTAAATTTTCATATATCGTAATACCTAAATTTATGTTGTCGTCCAAATAATTATTCATTCGCATGATTGCAAAACGAGAGGTTTGCCCCTTTTTTTTCCCTCCTTTTGATGGGTACCACGTGACTCACGTCATGTATTGGGGAGAGGGATTTAAAGATTTGCCCTGCTAGCTAGGGGGCAAAACTACATTGATGTCGTCACAAGCTTTTAAAAAGAAAGCACGAAACGACATGTATTGGGAGGAGAGAGAGAGAGCGAGCTAGCTTTTAAAAAGAAAGCAGGAAACGACATGTATTGGTGGGAGAGAGAGAGAGAGATAGCTTTTAAAAAGAAAGCAGGAAACGACATCTATTGGGCGGCGGGGGGGGGGGGGGGGGGGGGGGGGAGAGAGAGAGAGCAGGCTAGGCGCAAAGCTACATTGACTTGGTTACAAGCTATACAGATAATTTCCTGATCTGCAAGGCTATACAGATAATTTCCTGATCTGCAAGCAGACGCACGTTCTATTCCATGCTTCTTTCTTTTTTGAAAAGATAAGCTATTAAATATTAATTTTACTGATGCAAGACTATTCTATCCCCGGTGCATTTATAGATAAAAAATAACATAGCTACTCTGATCTCGAATTGAACAAATACGAGAATATCATGTATGTGTATACTTTTTTTTTAAATACTTATATTTGAAATAGTTTAAAAGGAGAGCTATTCCGGTGCAGCTTCACTGGAACAGTGGTACAGTGGGCCCATTGTGGGCCCCACATGATCATGAAATCATGATCTACTCTACCCATTGTATTTAGAATAATGTATTTTATTACCACACCAATTTTTATCCCAATCAGATATGTATATGGGCCCCGTCTGAAAATGGTACAAATCCAACGTAATAAAATAGTTTGATGTAAATAACAACTTTAAAGTATCTGATTGAGATGAAAATTGGTATGGCAATAGAATACATTATTCTAAATACAATGGGTAGAGTAGATCATGATTTCATGATCATGTGGGGCCCATTTTGGGCCCACTGCACCGCTGTTCCGGTGTAGTGACGCTGCATCGGAACAGAATCAGTTTAAAAGGTAGTTATGTATAATAAGCAAATAATTATTATTCAGTAAGAAGAGCTGGTTTAAAAGGTAATTATGTATAATAAGCAGATAATTATTGTCACGCACAGACTCAGAAAACGTCTATTGGACTTGCGGGCTATAGGCATCACAGTGTGATATTGTCCGCTCTGGCTTGACAACTTCGCTGCACGGCTTTAAAACGTGTCACACCATATTGAACTTGAGATCCACTTATAAACCACTAGGAACTTTCTCCTCTTTTCGATATGAGATTCGGTTATGGGCTATTACAAGCCCACCAGCTTCCGCCTGGTTCGTCCCTGAACCACAACTCAACTCTGGGCTTCTGCCTGCAGCCCTGACTTTCACTGGCTCAACTCTTCGAACCACATCTACTGGAGGGGGAGCCGCTCTGATACCACTTGTCATGCACAGACCCAGAAAACGTCCATTGGGCTTGCGGGCTATAAGCCTCACAATGTGATATTGTCCGCTCTGGCCTGGCAACTTAGCCGCACGGATTTAAAACGCGTCACAGCATATTGAACTTGAGACCTACTTATAAACTACCAGGAACTTTCTCCCCTTTTTGATGTGAGATTCGGTTATGGGCTATTACAATTATTATTCAGTAAGAAGAGCTAGAGCAACTGTTAAATTTTCATATATTTGGTTGAGTAGCTGACGATTTAATCATATGTCAAGTTTCAATCATGGTATCATATAAAATTAATGATAGAGAAGAAAGTGAAAGATCTGTTGGATACGCGTTGCAGCAGAGTGATTTGGATGGTCTATCTTTATTATTTTCATCATTCTCTGCTTGTCTTGGAACCGAAAACGACAATCAGCCAAGTTTTTTTTTTTTTATTGGGAAATATTTACATACATCTCAACACATATTACACTGAAGGTCAGAGACATTCTTACAAATTTGGAAACACTGCTCCACCAAGTAAACAGGAAGACACAACTTCCAACAATCAAACGGGAGACCACTTGCTCCCATGAACAACGGGAGAACACATCTCCCATTTCGGGCCGAAATCCAATTGCTGGATTCGAACCCACGACAGTGCTGCCGAGAGACTTATACTGACAGCGCTGACCAACCGAGCGCGGCTCGGTTGGTGACAATCAGCCAAGTTTTTAAACATACCACTGTTATGAACCGACATGATTGTGCCCAGAGCACACGGAGGAATGGTCCTGCGTAGTACATCTGCAACGGAAATGAAAAATATAAAAAATAAAAAATAAATAATTTTTAGCACGAAAATTTATGTAAGAACTCATGATATTATTATTAATGAACGACCTAATTTTTATCTTAAAATGTTAATATGTTGTAAATTAATGAACTCATGATATTAGATTTTTTTTTTTTTGGATATACATATTGAAAATATTAAACTAGATGTATATAATTCACGAACTGAAGATTTGTTATTTTAGAGGTATGTACATGATATTTAGAAAAATACAGGACAGACTTCTTAATTTTGACAATTATATTTTGCTGTTTAGGCACAGTTGCAATACTGGTCAAATTAGTGCGCATATTACCAAATTTTATTTAATCATATTTTATTAAATTTTCTCATTTAAAGGTACAATATATTATTCTACAATCAATTTCGTGTTAATGTCATAAATATTAATATAATTATTAAAGAACTATAATAAAAACATTTGTAAAAAAGTAAGATATTATGTACCTTATAAATGAAAAATTTTAATTGCTCTTGATTTCACGGTGCGAACTTCTTTAAAATAAAAATATAAACAATATGCAAATATAATTAAATATTGAATAAAAATGATAAAAATAAGTGCATGAATAAAATTTTAAAAATACTAAAATGTAAAGTATCCAAATTAGTCATTTTGTGTGCAAATATTACAAAGAGATGAAAGTGATTGACCTTCTTAACCATTTCTTCTATGCGGTGAAAAAAAAGAAGAAGAAAGTGAAGTAGCAAAGAAGTTCTCTCAAAATAATCCTCCTCCCCAATGAGTACTTTTTTTAAAAGGAACCTTACGTATACAAATTTTCCTGTATATATTTAGCTAGCTAAAGTATAGAAGGTTCACATATTATATAGTGAAAATTAGTTGAATTTCAATTTTAGCAATATTCGAAAAATTATAAAAATTACCATATCAATTATAATATTTTTATACTTTTTTTGAGAAAATTGTGAGTGAGGATTTTTTTAAGCAACCTTAGATATTATTGATATTACATATATATTAAATATTTATAGATTTTCTTGAATTTTAAGATGAGCAATTATATCTCACATGCAAGTAGCTCAGCTTATGAGTCCAAAGGAGAAATAGTAGTATTTCTTGTCCAATGAGGCATTAATCTATTAGATGAATTCAAGTTATTTTGAGTGATTCACCAGCTCAGTACACTTGTTCATTATTAGATGGTTTTCATAGCTCATCAAATGCTCCCACAGCTTTCAGCTAGGATTGAATTTCGGAGCACCTAATTACAAGCTAAGATTTTTTCCAACCAAGCTATACCTGCTTTTACTATAAATATTATTTCTTAATAATTAGTACGAAATGCCCCTTCGATGTTATGGCGTTTTTATGGAAAAGCTTATATATTCTACAATTTAAAAATGATTTGAAAATGAAGACCATGTAACGATAAACTTTCGAAATGAATATATAATCTGATTAAGTTCGTTCTCAATGTACTTATCATATGTTTGTTAATACTTTTTCTAGTTATCCTTTTCTATAATCATTTCTCTAATGTTCTTAACTGCACGGTGAAAATTTTGTTAGGATTTAAGAGCCCACATTTTGAGCAGTTGATGATCAGATAAATGCAAAAATATAGAGTTGAAGGGATAGGGAGTGTGAATCTTATTAAGATCTATCCACCCGCGAGTGGGAAAGGAAAAGATCTAAGGACCTAAGTCCATTCCTTGAGTAGTAGACTAATAGTGGAGTGGAGATCAGACTGTACCCACACAAAAGCAAGCACAAGCAAACTATATATAGATAAGCTTGCTCTAGCTCGAGCTAGTTATCTAATTAGTTAATCACTGCACCGACTACAGACTCCAGCAGCTCTGGCGACGTAAATTTGGCTTTTCGCCCTAGGGTGTTGTTCACGACGGCCACTACTGGTGCTGCGTCAGAGACATTTCTGATATTTGTGATGGTAGCCCAGACACTTCCGATATTTGTGTTGGTAGCCCAGACATTAGGGCCGTAAATCACCACATTCCGATCCTTTTGGAGAATCAAGACGTAGTGTGCTATCCCACCAGCAGTGTTGCTCCTCCAGATGGTATTTCCAGCTTGATTGAGGACGACGAGGTTACCATCACTCCTCAAAGTGCACCTGCAGTTTCGACCCAGACCTCCGGTGTTTGATGCCCACTGGGCCTCGCCCTTGTCATATAAAACCAGGTTGCAATCAGTTTGCATCACTAGCCTATAGTTCTCGCCGTATCGGAGAGATTCTCCGGTCTTGAGAGTTTCGCCGGAATACAGGATGTTGTCAGCATTGCAGGATGTTGGGGAGTGAAGGACGTAGAGGAGGATGAGGAGGCAAAAGATACTGGAAGGTTTAAGGATGGTAAAAGCCATATTTCATGTGGGTGGGTGGGTGGGTGCAATAGGTTGTGCGGGAACTGCTGTGTATTTATAGAGCGAGCATGGGTGAACTATTAGGGAGGCTATGGCTATGGGCTGACACGTTTAATTTTCTTATCTGCAAGCAGACGCACGTTCTATTCCATGCTTCTTTCTTTTTTGAAAGACATGCTATTAAATATTAATTTCCCTGATGCGAGACTACTCTATCCCCCGGTGCATTTATAGATAAAAAAATACCATCATTCATAGCGACTCTGATCTCGAATTGAACAAAGATGAGAATATTGTTTACGTGTATACCTTTTTTTTCGATAAAATACTTATATTTGAAATGGTTTAAAAGGTAATTATGTATAATGACCAACCAATTATTATTTAGTAGGAAGAGTCGCAATAACTGTTAAATTATCATATATTGCAATACCTTAATTTATGTGCTTATGTCTCCGAAATAATCATGATTCATTCGCATGATTGCAAAATGAGACATCGGGGAGAGAGAGGTTGAGAGAGAGAAATTTGCCCTGCGAGCTAGTGTGCAAAGCTACATTGACTATAGGGTGCAAAGCTACATTGAATGTAGTCCAAAGCTTTTAAAAAGAGAGAAGGCAATGACATGTATTGGAGAGAGAGAGAGATTTGCCGGGGAGTCAGGGTGCAAAGCTACACCGCTTTAGTGGTACGCGATTTCTAATCCTGTGCGACGTGTGTTCAAAACACCGCGACAGCAATTTGCAATTTGTAATATAATACAAATAGTTTATATTTGGAAAATTATTATTAGAAGAATTGTTTTAATACAAAAAAGCTTACTAATATATGGCTTTACCATATTAATACTACCATCATTCATCTCAATATATTATTTCTCATATTAATGTTATTATCATTATTTCCAACAATCATTAAAGGAAGTGTCTTTATTTTGATACTTATATTATATATGTTTTTTTATTGCATCATTTGTAAGTGGGAGTGAGGGTTGAACCCTCAACCATCTGTTCACATACCACATTTTATTGCCATATGCACAAGTTAGGTACGCACCTACATTGTATATATTGAGAAACATTTGAATATTGTTTAAAAGTAAGAGTTAAATCAAAAACTTTCATAAATTTGAATTCACTAAGCTGATTTCATAAGATTAAGATTGTTTTTTAATTTGAAATCATAGCTCACTTGCATGCACTAAGCCACTTGATTACATTTGCAAATGATGGTCCAGTTTTAGCTGTCAAGAGCTCATAAACACTCCATAAAATGTTAAATTAGTTTTCTATCAATTATTTAATTTTCTAAGACTAGAAAGGAAGGAAAAAGATTTAAAGTAGATGAAATGATATATCATATGGAAGTGTAGCACATGACAATTATAAGCCATTCGAAATTATATTATAATTATTTTCAGTGATTTTAATTTTTATTATTTTCAATATCTTTAATGATTATTTTTACTTTCTTGTAAGAAAATTTCTCAAGTCTTCCATATATTGTTGATATTTTTATAGAGCATGGTAAAAATTTATCCCCTTTGGTTTTCCTTTTCTTTAATATTTTTTGAAAAATTTAAGTAATGGATCGTATCTTCTCGATGAATGTCTATATCCTAAAAATCATTATAATTAAATTAGTATAAAATCCATAGTAGGTTCAAGAGCATGAGATTCTTTAATATTATATATAAAGTTCTGTACTGTCCAAAAACTTCTTTACACGTAATCTGTACTGTCGAAAATCTTATCTACACATAATCAATGCGACATTTAGTTAGACCACCACCACCACCACAATGGTGAAGTGAAATAATTCTCTCTCAATGTCGCTCATTATTATTTTCATCGTTTTCTGCTTGTCTTCGGAACCGAAAACGTCAATTTTTATTCCATGCTTCTTTCCTTTTTTGAAGAGACATGTTATTAAATATTAATTTCCCTGATGCCAGACTATTCTATCGCCCGGTGCACTTATAGATAAAAAAATAGCATCATTCATAGCTACTCTGATCTCGAATTGAACAAGGATGAGAATATTATGTATGTGTATACCTTTTTTTTTGATAAAATACTTATATTTGAAATGGTTTTAAAAGGTAATTATGTATAATGAGCAGTCAATTATTATTTAGTAGAAAGAGTTGGAGCAATTGTTAAATTCTCATATATTGTAATATCTTAATTTGTGTGCTTATGTCTCTTAAATAATTATATTTGAAATGGTTTAAAAGGTAATTATATATAATGAGAAGTCAATTATTATTTAGTAGAAAGAGTTGGAGCAACGGTTAAATTCTCATATATTGTAATACCTTAATTTGAGTGCTTATGTCTCTCAAATAATTATGATTCATTCGCATGATTGAACATTGTTGGAAAGAGAGAGAGGGAGGTTTGCCGGCGAGCCTGGGTGCAAAGCTACACTGCCTCAGTGGTACGCGATTTCTGCTCCTGTGCGACGTGTGTTCAAAACACCACGACAGCAATTTGCAATTTGTGGTGGTATTGTTATCTCATCAATTCAATTTTCATGGGAGTGTCTACTGTGTGGGAAGTAGGAAATATTGTTGAAATATTGTTAGGATAAAAATAAAAATATTTGTAAGAAAATTATATATTTGCAAGAAAATTATATATTTGCCTCAATACCCAAATGTAATACACGTGGAGATAATGTAGTATACAAGAATAAAGAAAAGAGGAAGGTATTCATGCCACCCGTAAATTGAAAAAAATTAGAAATTTTAAAATTTATAAAATGATCAAAAGTGCCAACGAAATTAATTCAATTGATGTTTAATCATAATTATACTTTTCCACACTACTAATTTTAATATCTATAGAGGATAAATATGAACTATTAAAACAATTTCATAAAATTTTATCCTTGTTGTGATTTAATAGGGATTTCAGAATAATTGCAATATGCTTTTGTAGAAACGTTTTTGCAATATTGAATTTGTACCAAACTGAGGAATTTCTAAGACACGAAATATGTCGAATTTCTAAGACACGAAGCATGCCTTGATTTTTATATCCAACTTGATTTTGCCCAGAAATCATGCATGCTGTAAAAGGATGAAAGAATGCACAGTTAAAAATTTTGAAAATATATAAACTAAAATTACTTGTCCTAATGGATGTAATTTTTAATATGATGAAATTTAAATAAATTTCAAAAAAAATAAAAGAAGGGCATTTTTTTGATAAATTAATTTTTTCTTTTACGTCCATTTGTATGCTCATTTTGTCTTATCCTTATAAAAATTATTTAAAACAGATTTATAAAGTTGTATGAAAATATTAGTAAGCTAATTCTAGAACCTACGCTATTTATTAAATGTTATAGACCAGTTTCAGATTTTGCATCAATTAATATTGTGTATAAAAAAATGGTTCATTTTCATTGATAATTTAAATTTATGGTTACATCCATTTTTATATTTATCTTATCCTTATACGAATAGACTTGAAGTTAGCTTGTTATCTAGAAACATAGGTATGCTAATTATTATATATACACTATTTATTGAATGGATTATGTGCAGAAGATCTAGTTGTATAGATATTTTATCATTAAAAAATAGTTTAGAAGATCTAAACCATCTAAAGTATGTTATTTATATGGATAAATGATTGAATGAAATATTTTAACACGTGAGGCTCATTTACATTCCAATATATTTTGACAAATATATTCATGGCCCCCACCCTATGTCAATTAATACTACATCTAATAAAACAACACAATTTCCTTTATACAATATTTCATATTTCATATTTATTTAATTTTAAAATTTTCATTTACATACAACAAAAGAGTACACGATCATTTACAATTTAATTTCGTATTTTTGTTTACAAATTTCACTATCCTTATGAAATTTATTAAAATAGAATTAGAAGTTAGTATGCCATATGGAAATACTAGTATGCAAATTCTAAAATCGTACATTGTTTTAATTATTAGATTCCATGTAGAATGATTTACTTGTATAGTGTGGGGCCCAACCCGTTTAAAAAAAATAAAAAATTATATATGCTGCGTGTGCATATTTTTGGTGCACATGCAGAGCACCGAAAATATTAAAGGGAGATGGGAGGGAACGCACGACTAGAACCAGTAGGGAGTGAGAGAAAAAAAAAAGAAAGGAAAAGAAAAAGAAGGAAGAAGAATATATGCATGCAGTTCTGGAAGACAGCAGCAGTGTGGCGCCCCGAACCGGGTGTCTAGAAGCCTTACTCCGGGATCTTTATTGATTGGTAAACGTGACTCAGGATTGTTGCCCTGATCACATGGCGGGATTTTTAAATTGAATCTCGTCCAAATTTTTATTTTTATTTTTTTCTTTTCTTTGTTTTTCATCACATAACAAACACTTGTCATCAACTTTACCCATGATACTCATAATAACATCATATCATCATATATGAACATATTCTTGTCATTAATTTCACATATTTTATTCATATCATAATAACTGACTTATCTACATCACAAGTTCCTTCAATCTAAACATTTCATACATACGTATTTTGATGATTCCATATAATCATTCATACCATATACAGACTAGTTTGTTGAAAAGTTTTCTTCATACTCTTTTCCTTTTCTGCATGGCCTGTGCGGTACCTGTCTATGGTTGGGGAAAACAAAACATGAGTCGAAACTCAATAAACAAGCATTTTTCATTTTAAATGCATTTCTCACCTTTCAGTAGTAGACGCTTAACAAGCGTTCGACTAGCAATTGGAGGAAACCTTTTCATAAGTACCTTTCACAAACATTTCATAATCCCAATTCATGGCAAACATATGTTTGTAAAACTTGACATATAAATTCTTTTTCCATAGACATATTTATGTTCTAAAACATTTTTCATTGAAGCTCCTTTTCTCATAGGACATTCTCATGTCCTAAAATACTTTTCATAAAATCCTTTTTAAGCATATGCAACATGCAATACGTCTCTGTCCATCTGGCAGGTTACACTTATCAAGTGATCATCCTTCCTTAGGAGAGAAACCCTTCCAGGTGATAGCCCACGAGCCAAGCGGCTATCCGTGTCCATCTCCCATTGCAGGGAGGGCGCCGCCGGCATTTAGCCTTATTCAAGCGACTCGGCCTATGCAAAGGGGGCCCAATTTGCAACCGCGTCCGGTATGCATATCCTCTACAATATATCTAGTACATAACCCTTGTGCACATGTTTCCTTCACATTCACATGCTAGCATGATTTTATAAAAACCACAGACCACAGTCTGTGTTCCTTTTCTAAAAGCTTAATGCTATCATGCTTTTATCAAATACTACAGACCTCAGTCTGTATTTCTTTCAAATCTTGAAAACTGGGCTTAACCCATGCTAACGAGTTATATACTCAAAGCATTTTGTAAGGATAGCCAACCTTAAAACATTTATATTTCATAAATAATTTGAAGTATTCAAGGAAAATATTTAAAATAACAATATTTTCTAACCGTTTTTGTAAATAATTTTTGAATGACAAAATGTCTTTAAAAATATTTGAAACTTTCATCTAATATCATATATTTTTGTCTACCTGTCTTATTGTTCATTTCTATATATGATAGACTTGTATAATCCTTTGAACATTACTCAAATCGTTTTTCAAATTAATTTATCGTGTTGGCCTTCCTTAAATCCTGCTCGAAACAATGGATTTTGGAAATTCCAAAATAATCCAATATTTAGAGAACCTTTGAAACATATTCTTAAAATACTTAAAAACCTTGAAATAAAACTATTCAATACATTTATTTCAAATATCATTTTAAAATAACTCATTTTCCTTTCAACACAACCTTTTCAACATTTGCATTTCAATATTTTTCAACATTAAAAGGATTTGCTTCTGACGAAGCAATTTCCAAAACAATTTAAGATTGCAAATTAAAGTCGTGTAAAATTATATTTTCAAAGGGTTGCTTGCTTACCTGTGTAGTCAACTTGTACCTTCAACTTTTCCTTTTCCTTTTCCTATACAAATGAAAAGGACTATTTATAACATTCCATGCTTGCACAATGAACTTATTTTTTAACCCATATATATTTTATCTCATACAACTATCTCCAAATCATATTTACATGTTGGGCTAATACTAACCATCCTTCCATCATCTATAAATTGCTAATTAAACATGATTAGAACAGAATTTAAAATCTGTTTTAAACGTCACTTATACTCAATATTTTTAAGGCATACATTAAACACAATTTTAATAGAAATTAAAATCTGTCTAGACATTAATTCAACATGAAATCAAAACCATAATTAGTTGATGTAATAATCTGGACGTTAACAATGATTATCCATCTACAAAAATTATTAAAAATCATTTACTACAGCTGATCCTGTCACCCGTTTTACCCTGTTTAAATTAATATTCTCGGATTTTTAATTTACAACCTGCTTAATATTTTAAGCTGAAATTTTGGTCGTTCCTTAATGATAATATAATGAGTTTGTACAAAAAATTTTATGGCAAAAATCAATCGTTTATTATCTCGTTCATATTTTGGTTTCTAACATCACATACCCTTCAGATTTAAAGCAATATATCAAGATTAACTTAGCCTTATCAAATAAATCATGAAAATATCCATAAATTAGTTTAATACTGAATTACTTTAATGACTTTAATTATATATTCAGCAACATCGATTGTCCAGCAGCTGAATTAATATATACATAAATTTTATCCATTAACGTTCAGTAGGGTAGAGCTTCTGCATCAGATTTTAAGCATGGAATAGGATAGCATTTTCAGAGTTTAATTAAAATCATGAAAAGAAAAAAAATCATGATTAATTAATAAAACGGTATATGAATGTCCAGCAGCATATAGATTGAAATTCTATTTAATGCAAAACATTTATGTAGGAACGATTAAATATGGTTACAACATGTGTTTTATATTTATTAATCAATGTTCTGCATAGATTGTTAAAATTATCAAGATCAAAATATCATACGTATAAATTATATAATCATCCAGCAGGTGGTTTTAAAATCAAAAACGAAATCTTTTAAATAGGGGACGAGATGAGTATTATATCTGAAATAATAATGAAGGAAAAAAAAACACGCTGTTGGAAAGCATGAAGAAGAATGCCTGGATTGCGGTTTGGTTTGATGCTGGGGTCCACACCTTTCTCTGCACTGCACGTTCAGCACTCTCTTCCTTCAGCAGTTTTCTTTTTTTTTTTTTTATACTTCCCGTATGCGGTTTACCATGGTTGGGTTTCCTTTCCTTTTCTCTAGTTTCACCGCTACAGCTGTTGGTTTATTAATGATTGATCGTAAATAATTACAGGTGTTTGCATTTTATCAATCCAGCAGGGTTAAATATATGGCTGTTTAATTTCAGCAATACGGCTATCCATATTACGTGTACCGGACATTCTTGCTACCGTTTACATTATTATTATTGTTTTTTTAAACGGTAAATTCCAATGTTAACAAATTAAATCATAACTGCCTACATACACAGTTATATATTATGAAAATTTTTCTTATTAATATATATTCGATTGCTCACAAAATGTACCTTTTAGAATTTTGAAATTTTTTTTTTTTATTTTAATTAACTAATTCATTTTTGGATAAAAAATCTCATTTTAAAATTTTTGAAACATGTTTTTCAAAATTTCATTTCTTCATTAAATTGGGCATAATAAAATAGGATTACCCATAAAATTTCACCTCAATTGGAGCTAAGTACATATTTTAATTTAATCAAAATCATATTTTCTCATAAAATTTCATTTTAAAAATTTGTAGACATATTTTGCAAAATTTAATTCATTCATCATGTAGGGTATATTAAAATAGGCTTGCTCCAAAAGTTTCATCTCAAACAATCTTATATATATTAAAATATTAATTAACTAAATAATTATATAAAAAAATTAAAATATCAATGTAAAAACGTGTACGTTTACGGCGGTGGAATTTATTCCCTTTGCCATGCTTTTTAATATATTTAAGTTTGACAATTTAGTCAACTATTTTTTATAATCTGATCCGTCTAGATTAGAGAGCACATAATTTAGTACTTTCTATTAAATTTTTATGTGATTCGGAGTTATACATGTTTAGATCTAATCAAAACAGTAAGGATGAATATAGGCCCTTAATTAGAGCCCTTAATTAGCTAAAAATTTTCCATTTATTTTTATTTTTCCATAAGGTCCGTAAATTTAAACAGTTTCAATTTGTATAATTCAGAATTGTGAAATTCCTCTCCGAAATATTTGTAAAAATTCATTTTCAGAACTAATCTTAGTATGATCATAAATTACCCTCCATTTTCTTATAAGTTCCAAATATAATCTTTGTAATTTCCACTAAGTGCACTTTGTGCCTCCACTCTTGTCAAAATTACCAATCAATCATCTTTTCTAAATTTATAATTTAATCTCACTTTTGTAAAATTATAATTTGGTCTTTTCGTGATTAAGTTAATCCAAAGTGATTAATTATCACTTTATCTTAATCACATGATTACTATTCATATTTACTATTTAATAAATTAATTATTCGGTCCTTCAACTTCATATATTACAAAATTATATATTTTAAAAAAAATCAATAACCTAGGGTTCATGACCTTAGAGTTTCACACATTGTCATAAAATTTGGGGTTCCACAGCAGCGTTTCCGAAGATGAAGTGAACGGTACCGAAGATGGTGCAGTCCCGGTAGAACCAGCGGAAGCCCAGATGGTGTCCTGGTAGCTATATATTCAGCAGTCGAAGAAGGCCGACTGCTTGGAGTGGTTCGGATGGCGATTACTTGGTCCTTGTTAGGCCCGACTATGTTAACCCCATCGACTTGGCAATGAATTCAGTTCCGTACACAACCGCATGATGATGATGATGATGATGATGATGATGAGAAATCGAGAATTTTATAAATTCAAATGAATTAAGCACATGAAAATTATTAATTCATATACCATGACATCTAATTTTTTTACCTATTGGCTGATTATTATCCTATGAAGATTATTGCTTTACCCATTCGTATCTCATTGGTTAATTGTTAGCCCATGAGAATTCAGATTTCTGGTTCTCCTCACACGGCGCCTCCTGCAGCCGCTTCTCCTTGGTCAGCGACACCAGCTAGTTCCATTCGAGATCCGTGTTGCACCACTACAGCTCTGCTTCTCTCCTAGCTTTTTTGTGGGTGCTGGACTGGGATTTCTCGATGTAATATCTTCAAGGATGCCAATCATGCTTGTGATTTGCCAGTTCTTCCTCGTCCCGTCGTCTTTGGCGCATGCATCGTGGTAGTCATTGACTATCTTCAACAATAGGCATTAATGGTGATTTTAAACAGCGTTATGGCTCAGAATTTAAAATGCAAAGGAGTTAAAGTTTTCAAGGTTTCAAATGCAAAGGCCAAACTTGGGAGTTTTAAAATGCTAATAGGCAAAGTTAGAGGGTTTAAAAATGTAAAAACCTTATATTTTCAATTGATTTCCCACAAAAGTAGTTTCTAATATGACACCATCTGAGGCTTGATATAAAAAATCCAAAAGTCGCACATTTTTAAATTTTTGAGTGTGTTGCATATGCACACATTCCCAATGAAAATAGAAATAAGATGGATGAAAAAGGAGAAAAGTGCATATTTATTGGCTATAGTGATGAATCAAAGGGCTATCGTCTCTATAAACCTAATGTCAAGCAATTAATTATTTCAAGGGATATTATTTTGTATGAAATGATATCATGGCCGTGGAATGAGTCTAAAAATTTTGGGCCACAGTTGCATCAAGAATTTTAAAAAAAATTAAGGCCCAAGCTATCTACCAACATCTCCAAGGACTGATTCAAGCCCTAGTTTTTCTATTTCATCTCTAGACTCATCTCTCCTAAGGAAGTGACGATACTTGGAATATATTTATTAAAGTTGTGATGTGACATTTTTTGCCTATGAGCCACAAAATATCTCAAGAAGCTATAAAAGAAGGGCACTAGATTAATGCTATGAATGAGGAGATGAAAATAATAGAGAAGATTCAAACTTGAGTGCTGGTTGACAAACCACAAGGCAAGGAGATTATTGGATTGAAATGTGTTTACAAAACCAAATACAATAAAGGTGGATCTATTTAGAAATATAAAGTTAGGCTAGTTGCCAAAGGTCATTTGCAGTTGTTTGGAATTGATTACATAGAAACATTTGCCCCAGTTGTTTGTATGAAAACAATTAGAATTGTGCTTGCTTTTGTTATACAGTTAAAATTGTAGGTTTTTCAATTAACTATCAAATCAGCTTTTCTCAATAGAGAAACCAAAAATGAAGTATATGTAGAGCAACCAGAAGGTTATATCATTAAAGGCCAAGAAAACAAATTATATAAGCTACGCAAGGCATTATATGGTCTAAAGCAAGCTCCAAGAACCTAGAATAGCAATATTGATAATTATCTTCTTGAGCATGACTTTATGAGAAGTCCAAGTGAGCCATTACTCTATATAAAGACACAAGGGGCTCGAGATTTTCTTATTCTATGTCTATATATGGATGATCTTATATATATAAGCACCAATCCAAAAATGGTTAAAAATTTCAAGAAAGCTATGATGCAGGAATGCTAGATGACAAACATTGGTGTTATGAAATATTTTTTTGATATGCAGGTAAAACAACATCCAAATATGATATTTATTTCTTAAGAAAAATATACAACTAATATATTAAAGAATTTAACATGGCAAATTGCAAGCTCATGTTCACGCCAATGGTCATAGTTGAAAAATTATCCCAAAATGATATAAAGAAAAAGGTGGATGAGACAATCTATTGCAGCCTAGTTCGATCACTGATATGTCTAATAAACACTAGGTTAGATATAGCTCATGCTGTTAATGTCATCTTTAGATATATATCAAAGCCAAGCAAGCTTCATTTTGCAGTTGCTAAGAGAACTTTAAGATATATTCAAGATGCCAAGAATCATGATGTTTTATACATATCAAGAGAAGATTTCAACCTGTCTAGTTACATAGACAGTGATTAAGTTCGTTGTATTGATGATCAAAATAGTACAAGTGGTTATGTATTTTCTCCAAGATTAAATATTATCTCCTGTTCGTGAAAGAAGAAAAGTGCAGTGGCACTATCTACAATAGAAGTAAAATATGTCATAGCAACACGTGCAACATGTGAAGCTGTATAACGGAGAAGAATTCTATAATATCTATGTTACGAAGCGGAGTCTCCTACAACCATCTATTGCGATAATATGTCATCCATCGCTATGATTAAGAATCTAGTCTTCCGTAGCCGTTCCAAGTACATTGACATTCATTTTCACTTTATTTTCATGGAGAAAGGCAACATTCAGCTACAATTTGCAGAATAGACAAACATCTTTACGAAAGTTATTCTAAGAGAGAATTTTTTACAATTCAGAGAACAACTTGGTATTATATATTTTTCTAGATTAAGAGGGAGTATTAGAATGGACAATCCAGAAGAATCTGAATGAGCACGTCGATTGAAAATTTCAGCTAAAAAAATTAAGTTTCACTCCAGAAAATTTGGTTGCACAGAAGTAAAAAAAAAAAGGCAAAAAAGTTCAAATTATTTGACTTGATTATTTCTTTAACTGACCTTAAAATCATGTACGTTATTTCTAAGGTAGTTCCATGCAAGAGTTTTTTTTTTTAATTTTATTTTTTACATCCAAACTCTTGTACTCTCTAGTATCAAGAGTTAAAACTCTCTCGCATTCTATTATCTCCTCCCTTCCAACAGCTTTATAATTATTTTTTATTATTTTTTCAAATATCCATCAACTCATCCCTCCAATAGTGCCTGCACCCACAGGACCGCTGTACACTGCTTTTCCCTAGCCAAAATCAACCTCCCTAAACTTGATATGCCTTAAATCCGACAACATACACGACCCTATGCCCTCCATTGTTACGTGCGGCCTACCTCTAGTAGCCATTAGATCCGCACCGACTGCATGTACTTCGCCCAACTGAATCACCTCTTCCACTGTGTAATCTACTGGATTCTTCCACACCTCCCTTGCCTGTGTAATGGCCACCATGAAGGTGAAGGAGTTGCCATAGAAGCCAAGAGGGAGGGAGTAGTGATTAGAGAGCTATTGCGAGCTCACCCCGTAGATCATCAACATCAGTAATGAGGGTGGAGGAAAGACTAGAGAGCATGGGTGTAGCAGCGCCAGAGGCAGGTCGTGATGAGGTCAAAGGTGAAGCAGGAGGATTGGAGATGGGGAAGCAAGTAGGAGTGGAGGGAAGCGATTTGACAAGGTGTGAAGGATTGGTGGGTAGCAGCAACATCGACAATGGAATCGACATCCTGGGATTAAGGGTACTGGGGATGTTGGAAGTTGACTCGTGGGATGCTGTAGGCAATGAAGATATGGCAATTCTGGATGGGAAGATGGGAGGTGCTACCTTTCTTACTATGGATATGAATTGGACGATGCCTTGGGCATCGCAGATGGTGTGATCGAAGTAGATGACAAAGAAGAAGGTGCTACGCATAAGTTGTTAATGACTTTTGTAATAACCCAACCAAAATATGTTATGTGGTATGTTGAAATTTTGACTGTTTGATGTGTTAGTAAAAATAGTTGATGTAGCTAATCTGACTTGTTGACTTGGACTTATTGATTGCAGTAGGATATTATAATTTAGGAAAAAGAAAGAGCTTAAAATTATAATTTAATTCATCTGTAATTAACATATTATTGAAGAGTTAAGTTGGTTAGAGATTATGACATGTAATTTGGAGGTTGTGGGTTTGAATTTCACCTTAATAGAATTAGATAATTATTCTTTTAAGCAATTAATGCATGTAGGGCCCATAAAGAGATAAGGTTTGTCTTTAAAATGTTAAAGTTATGAACTAGAGAAAAAATCTTGGAACGATGTGGTACATGAAGATAAGGAGATTCGGAAGATTATAATTGATAAAAGGGGATACGTGAGATACGAGAGGGATGAACGTAATAAGCTAGTGAGGGAGTAAGAAGAAAAGAAATTCTTTTCGTTTAAAAAATCCCTACATAGGTTCTACAAAAAGGTAAGTGAAGAAAAGATTAAAATTTTTAAACCATGTATATTATGTTAATTGAATTACTTTTGAGATAACTTATGAAATTAATTATTAAATGGTTTTCTTTTTCTTTATGAATGTTAGCCTGATTCGCCTGTGTCGATTTGGATTGTTGGCCATTTAGAGAAGTACACAGAGGCTTTGGAAATAGTATCTGTGAGTTGGTAATTTTTGTCTATAAAAAATTCTATAAAATTTGGAAAGCACGATGCCATGACTGAGCGTAGTCAAATATAAATTATAAATTGCAAATTTTGTTTGGTGATTGATTTGATTTGATTTTGTCGTGTTATATGTAAATTATATTCTACAATATTATACTCTGTTAAATGTACCTTTTGATGATATGCGGGTGTGATATAATAATATTGTGGTTTACTTGGTTGTATATCAACAAAATAGATGGAGAAAATATTATACAATTAAAATTTTGTTATTGGGAGGAACACGTACGTTAGCTGTGAATAGATACAAATTCTAAGCTAATGGTGGTCGTTGCATATTTAAGCCCGAGATGACTTCTTTTTAGTGATATCTAATTTTATTAATTTATCTACCATCAAGAGAATGCTCTGGCATAAAAGAAATTTGAAATGGAAAGAAATGTTACTTTCATTAAACTAGTTATATTGTAGTAGCGTAGTTAATATTTTATGTTATAATTGCTCATTGACCATGGGAGGAGTCCATGTAGGGCCCATTGTAAGTACAGACGTATATTTATATACATGTGTGTTTTCAAGTTTTAGAACGTCTAGGGATCCATGGAAAGTCCATTTTGATTAGTTAAATATATATATATACACACACTTTTGAGTAAAGGTACATCCAAGAATTATTGACCTCATACAAAATCCTATATGAGATATTACTATTTGCAGAAGAACAAAATATATAAGTTATATTTTATGCTAGAAATTATATAATTAATGGGCATAATAATAAATTAATTATTTGATATTCTTTGTGTTTACAATTATAAATTGTATAGATAAAAATTTTGGTTAGCAAATATGACACAGGGTATGATGGAGGATAAATTAAATTATGATTTATTAAATAAGGGATGGATTCAAGAGTTTATATTTAAATTTCAATAAATTATTTTATTCTCTAATAAGATTATTAGAATTAGAAAGGTGAGATTTGATATAGTATTTGCATATTGAAATAAAGAGAATATTGAGAATTACTATGAAATAAAAATGGAAATAACAAGTTTGCTTTGTAGAATATTTGTGATTGTTATTTTGGGTATCGATAGTTATGTTGCAAGTGTCCTTCTTGAATTTATTAAATTAAATTCATTGAGTTGATTTAACCCAATTAAACGTGGATGCCAAATTATTTTATTTATAAATAATTAATTGGGTTGATACAGTTGTTATGGTGCTCAAGTGAGAATAATGTGTGTAATACATTATGATCATTTGCCATGTGAAATGGATTTGCATATGTGGGACCCCAAAATATGTATATTGGTTTTATTCAATTCCTTAACAGGTATTATGCATGTTAAAAGGCTACTTTAGAGTGTTCCTTTGTAGACAATGTGTTATTACATTGATGGATTTTGGTATGATCATTTATGGATTGTGTGTTGTATCCTAAAAGATTGTTCGTTTGCTCCATTGTGGACAGTGTAGAGAACCTTACACATTGGGCCAGAGAATGATGCATTTGCTATGGTATTTTCATGATGATACATACCATCATATACGTGGTTTATTTCTTGCTTACTGAGTTATTTAACTCATTCCCGAGTAAATTCAATTTCAGGAGAAGCGGGATAATGGGTTGAGATGATGCAGTAGAGACATTTTATTTTATTTATTTGTTTGTTTATTTGTTTGTTGGCTTGTAATAAATTAATGGATATTCTTCCTATTAACGTAATAGGTATTTGTGATTAAATTTTTAGATGTCATTAAATGAAGTATGAATTATTAAATTCATTGAAGTACAATCGATCTTGGTTTGTCATCCAAATAAGATGGTCAACAACCCTAAGATTGGGTGGTGACAGCTTCGGTCCTTGACACATCATAAAGAAGCTCTTCCAAGAAAGGGAAGGGCAAACGGAGAGCATTCTTTGATCAAGATTTTCCAGTCTTATATGATCCGCTTCCACGGTCCACCTTAATGAACACCATGCCTTCATCTGTGCATTCCACTGCCAGCTTCCCCTCCACTCCTTGTCGAATTCTCCCTACCAATGGGAAGTACAACATTAGTGCTCTGCTGTGGCATTTTGGATAACTATAGTAGGATGAGGATGAGGGTGGTCGTTGGGTGTTGCTGCGGCTGTGGAAGACGTTGTTGGTCGTTGATATCAGAGAGAAGCTTAAATAGCTCTGGCTCTCACCTTCAGATGCTAAAGTTTAGCGATGGTCGAGATCCAAGAGTATAGAGACAATGTCACTCAACGCTAATCGATCAATGCTGATCCTTAATTTGGTCCTTGCCTGCTAGCGACATATGTACTGGAAAATAAATTAAGATAATTAAATAATCAATTACTACTTTTATTATATATTAACATGAGAGATAGCTAGCTAGATAGCCTTATGTGGTGGTGAAAATCAAGGCTAGTCGAGGCAGGTTAGAGTGTGTCCGACCTTGACTCTATATTTAAAAAAAATTATTTGACTGTACTTTTTATATGAGATGGGATAAGGTCAGTTTGACTGTCACCTTTCTTTAATAAATTTCAAGACAAACTTTAGTTGATTTCGGGTTGGTATTGGGATAACAGGTCCGATTGGAAAAATGGATCAAAGTTTAAAATTTATATATGTATCAATATAAAATCATATTCATGATAAGTTTAAAAGTTAAATACTTCGATATTTTACCATTTAGCGAGTAAAACATAGTTGTCAAAACAAAGTGTTAGTAATTTTTTTTTAATAATTTCATTTACCACTAGACCTTAACAAATATGTGCATCAACATTCAAAAAAGACATTAATATAAATTTTAAATTACAATCGAAACTGCTGAATTGTAAAATAATAATATTCATTCTTGTATGATATAAATAATATTGATAATATATTTTATTTCATTGATAAATAATATGAAGGACATAATTTGAACAACATATATGAAATTAAGAAATAAAAAATTATCCATATAAATAAATTATAAAGTTAAACATACATCAACATAAATCATATTCACGTTAATGAATCATAAAGTTAAACATATCTGCCCAACAAAACAACATTCACATAAATAAATCATGTGATTTATAAAAATAATTTACACATTGTGAGGTAAAAGGTTCTGCCCCTAGAATTGAACATGGGTCTAAAATCTTGACCCACTTCATCCCACTAGGTCAAAATTCCTACCCTGACTTTCTTTAAAATCAAGGCTGGACAAGACGAGTGATGAATTAGCCCCCCCCCCCCAAATTTTCACCCGAGCTTTATGTATATGTGGAAATTATCACATGGTTGGCAATACATATTTTATGAAGAATGATCTCCTAAACATGCCGCTAAGAATTGAAGGTGGAGATGGAATAACATTGCCAATAGCTAAGAATATATACATATGCTAGAAGAGGGCCTTATATACATATGAGAAATATTCAAGCGCAACTTCACTGCACCACAATTATGGTGCAGTTATCTCAAAATGGGCTCTACATGATCATAAAATTATAATATCCTCCACTTATTGTATTTGGAATTATGTATTTTATTATCACACCAATTTTCGTCATGATTGGATATGTGTATGGACTCCATCTGTAAATAGTACAAATTCAACGTAATAAAATAGTTTGACTTAAATAATAGCTTTAAAGTTGTTTTTCAACATGTAAATCATTTGCTATAAAATTTATATATGGATAAATAATTGTATAAAGTATCAATATATTTAAGTACCAACGTAATAAAATAGTTTGACTTAAATAATAACTTTAAAGTTGTTTTTCAATATGTAAATCATTTGCTATAAAATTTATATATTGATAAATAATTGTATAAAGTATCAATATATTTAAGTACATGTGAGGCCCATTTTGGGCCAAATGCACTATTGATTATAATGCAGCTTCACTACATAGGAAAGATTCTCTCTCTATCCATTGCGCCATAATTGTGGTGCAATGGCGACAAAATGGGCCCTACATGATGATAAAATTATAATATACTTTACCAATTAATTTAGAATAAAGTATTCCATTAACATATCTATTTTCATCTCAATTGAATATGTGTATGGACCCCATCTGAAAATGATACAAATTTAACATAATAAAATAGTTTGATGTAAATAACAATTTTAAAGTGATCTTTTCAACATGTAAACCATTTTCTATAAAAATTTTATATGAATAAATGATTGTATAAAGTTGTATTGCATTCTAATATGCGTGGGGCCCATTTTTGGGCAAATGTACCGAATTGCACCGAAACAGCTATATATATAAGAAATGCTTATGTGAAATCCTTCTTTCATGTAACTCCTTTATTTTTAGTATCTTCATCGTTGATAAAAATTCAATTCATATATTTTATTTAGTATTATTTATATTATTATGAAAATTCTTTCATTTATTTAGTATCACTGTACATATGTCATATCTATGAATGTCTAATATCAACACAATAAAAGAATTTAAAATTAATATCAATTTTAAATAGTATTTTCAATATCTAAACCATTTAAAATATTATTACTATATAGCTAAATAATTCTATAAATTATTATTATGTAAATTAATTTAAGTATTTTTCTTGATTTACACATGAATATACTTATTTTTTAGCAAATGTGGCCCATATATTTAATTTAAATAAAACCTGATCTCCCGACTAAACAAGTAACGTTAAATATATGACTAAATTAGATTTTGTATCAATCATTAACATGTAAAAATGGAAACCATCAAAAAATGGAAGAGGTTACATATATATACATATATGGGATATACTACATTTGCCTGCACTGTAACTTATGGTGCATTTTGCCCAAAATGAGCTTCACATGTATTTAAAAGTATTAATATTTTATACAATCATTTATCCATATATAAATTATGTAGAAAATAGTTTACATATTGAAAAACAACTTTAAAGTTCTTATTTATATCAAGTTATTTTCTTACGTTAATTTTGTATCATTTTTAGAAAAGGCTCATAAACATATCCAATTTGGATGAAAATTGGTATGATAATAGAATAATTAATTCTAAATACAATGGATAGAGTCGATTATGATTTTATGATCACATGCAACCCATTTTGAGGCAATTGCATCATAACTCACAGTGCAGTTGCTCGCACTATAATTAATAGTGCATTTGACCCAAAACAGGCCCTACACGTACTTAAATGTACTAATACTTTATATATTTATTTATCTATATATAAATTTTATAGCAAATGGTTTATATCTTGAAAAAATAACTTTAAAGTTGTTATTTACTTCAAATTATTTTATTTCATTGAATTTGAACCATTTTTAGATGGAGTCCATACACATATAATTGGGATGAAAATTGATATGGTAATGTAACACATAATTCTAAATACAATGAATGAAGCAGATTATAATTTTATGATTATGTGAGACTCATTTTGAAGTAGCTGCATTGTAATTTATGGTGCAGGTAACTACACATGAATATTTCTTATATATATATACATCTATATAAGCTCGGCTTCTATATAGACTTTATAGAAGCATCTTCCTGTGCATACACACATAGATAATACATTAATCCTTGTCCATCCACTTTTCTTTTCATTATATTTTTAGCACCTTGACTACCTTCTATATAGACTTTATAGAAACATCTTCGTGTGTATACACACACAGATAATACATTAATCCCCATTCATTCACTTTTCTTTTAATTATATTTTTAGTATGTTGACTATCTCAACACTCTCATGTCCATCGGGATCCCTAATGCTTGGAAATGTTTGTCATCTCTACTTTATTGACATTTCTTTAATTTGAAAACATTGAAAAATTTGTGGACCAAATTGAATAAAAAGTATTTAATGGATTTTTGTTCAAGATCACATATGATATTAAAATCAAACTTATTTGCATAGAAGACAACATGCTTCTACCTATCTTCAAAGGAGACAAGCTCCCACCTTATCCTCACAGGGAACTAGGCTTTCACTACAATCGGACCGTCTACTCTAAAAGGCACTTGAACATGTGTTGCCTTCCATGTCGCCAACGTATGCGACCAACCAGGCTAACGCCCAGTTAATCAAATAAACATTTTTAGTCATCAAAATTTTACTCCATTTCATTTTTGTGAAAAGTTTGTAATTGCCTATTTATGTACGTAACTTAGTTATTTAATAATTTAGTAATTATATAATAATTATTAATTATTTACAATAAAATGATTTCTCTTTCAAGAGAGATACAGAAGAAGTGTAGCTTGAAACTCAAAAAACTTAGATAGATTAATTAGGATTCATGCCTAAACATAACTCAGTCTAGTTCTAATCAATCAAAAAATGAATTCACTTCAATTCCATTGCACACGAATGAGAGATGAACCATAGTTAACGAAGGCATACGTATAATTAAGGCATTGGATAAGTAAAAATGGATGCAATTAACACATGAAGTAGGATGTGTGTGTGTCTCTCTCTCTCTCTGATGACAATAGAGTTTACACACACACATATATGACCTTCGAGATCAAGCATGGGCGTTAGCTAGGTTAATTAATGAAGGAAGTGATTCAGTGAAAGTTTTTTCACCTTTGGCCTGAAAAAAACATAAACATGAATCAAACTGGAGTGAAAAGTTTTAACAAATACACACATACATAAGAAGTGGGTAAGAGATTTTGGAAAAAGAAAATTACGTGATGCTATATGAGTAAGAGCATAAAGAATAAAGATAAAATAGATAAAATAATAGGACAAGATGTGGAGAATAATTGAAATAAAAAAATAAGATAACTAATGAGATGACAAATCACATCCAAAGGTTGGTAGAAAGAATGTGAAAATTTTCTCTTTTTTTATCTCATATAAAATACACCCTTTAATTTTACAATTTTAGCTCCCTCGGTCGTCTCCCATCTCATTCCCTGTGCTTCGTGCCAAAATTCAGGGCAGATTAATTAAACGCGCGATCAAATTGGTATTCATATATGGGAGGACAAACAAGAAAAAACTTACATGGAATTAATTAATTGGACGAATTGCTTAGGAGTTTTATTTATATGGGTAGAGACCAATGCGTTTGGGGTGAGAGGACATCTGCACTTGGATATATGGATGAATTGGCATGCAGTACGCGTACTTACAGTTTACATGTACAGCCCATGCCATAATGTTTCCGGTGGGATAGATATAACAAGTGTAAAGTAAAAATAAAGTAATAATAAAATAGTTATGCACAAAAATATAAGAAAACCATTAGAATATAATGATTGATATGAAAATTAAGATAATTAAAAAATTCTTATTTGATGATTTTCCATTTTTCATCCTTCTTTTTCACTCCCTTTACTAAATCCACACTAATTTTATTATTATTTAGTCCCTATATCATTTTTTTATAGAAAAGCCTGTGGGAATCCTCAGGATGATGATTTTTGAAAATAACTTAATATCTGTATATATTCAAAATTTATTAATTTTGATAGATATAAGTTAAATATTCATAAAAAACCAAAAAAATAAAAAAGGAGTGTATTAGGTAAGACCGACATGTCTTTTCTATATTTAGTGTTGTCAGCATGATTGGCATAACACACTGTCCTAATGGGACTATATGGGCTCGACCCAACAAGAAGCATGGAGGAGTGAGTCTCCTTATTGTGGGTTATGTGAGTCTTTGTATTCTTTGTGTGGGAGTTGTTTGTGTAAGAGCTGCGTCTCCCTTACCTATAAGTTTTAATAGAAGTTTAATATATTGTATGTTGTGCTTTATATCATACGTAACTTGAATAAAAAATGTGTCTTTTCTATAATGGCCAATAGTTCAAATTGAATGGGTGATAGTTCATTTAAAAAAGATAATGGGCAATAGTTCATTTTGTTTGATTTTGGATGAAACATGGTCTTATATTAGGTCGGCCTTACATGACCATCTTTATTAAACAAAAGTGAAAAAGACATCACCTATTAAGCAAAAGCAGAAAGAGAAGTGATTAATGTAGGGCTGCATAACAAGTAATGTTTCAATGCATACTGATGCATTGAATTTCAATATAGCAAGGTGTAAAACTTCATTTTTAAAATATTTTTTTGAATTTTTTTATAAAACTATTAATCTAGGTGTATTTAATTAATAAATCAAAATTTACCATTTTTAGATTTATGTATATATTTTTTAATTTTTTAAAATAGGGGATGTTTTTTTTTTGATGAAAGGAAACAACCTATCTCACTACCCTAGAAATCATCTAGGGAGGAGGGATAGGAATATCCAAGATTCATTTCCAAAAAATTGTCTATACAAATTTTTTGTTGAATGGCTTGAGGGAGGATGCCCCACCAGACCTGTTGATCCACAGAAGAAATAGAAAGAAAATCAGCTAAAGCATGTGCCACGGCATTTCATTGCCTAAGAACATGATGAGCTGTGACATGGGTGGAATGTGAGAGAATAGACTTGATCTTGTCAACCACAACACCAACAGGAGAGGAGATGTGATCATTTGAGAGTAGAAAGTTGATCAGGAGGAGCGAAACAGACTCAATTTGGAGTTTGTCTAAGTTTAGCTCCTGTCCCCAGCTTGCCCCAAGGAGGAAGGCGTGTGCCTCCATAAGCAGAGGCTCCATAAGGCCACATCTTTGCCATCCTTTTGCAGCGACAAAAGAACCCCCCGAGTCCCTGATAACGGCCGCAAAGCCCATAGATGCATTACGATGGAGAATCCGAGCATCAACATTAGTAGTCATTTTTAAATGACTAAAATATCTTTGTTTTTAAAAAATCAAAAAAATATTTATACATCTCCAAAATTTGTAAAATTTAATACATAAATTTTTTTATGATAAAGACATAAGTTAAATACACTTATTTTAATAATTTTATAAAAAGATTTTCAAAAGACATTTTGAAAAAAATGAGGTTCTGGACATGATGGATTGAAATTCGTCGCGGTGCCTTTAAACGTTACTCCTGCACGGCCCGCCCACCCGCCCACCCAATCAACGAAAGGTAGTAAACTAAAGTGCCGACGCAATGAACTTGCGCCTGCCAGTGCCCACCTCCACCACCTTCTCACCCTTTTCCTTAGCATTAGTAGTACAAGTGGCAATCGTGGGGTTTGTTATCTTTTCAATCTCCGCCGCTAATCTCTCCATGGCCGGAGCAGGCAAGCAGCAGGGCACCACAATCCCATTCTCTCCTCTTGCCTTATTCCAGTAAGGTATGTAAAAGCTCAGCAATCCTGGCATCGCCTCCACACCTGCTTTTGCTGGCCCACCGAATTCCGGCTTCCCCCACCCAAAATTAATCTTATCAAACCCAGCACGTGTCAAGTCCGATACCACATACGTCCGAACCACGGCGAAGTGCGGGCGGCCGCGCATCGCCGTCAGATCCGCCAGCGACTGCATGTACTCGGGCGTCACCTCCCTTTTCGCACGGTTCACACGCTCCACCGCATACCCCAGCGGATTCTTGCACAGCTCGCCCGCCGCTGCAATCGCCACCGGGATAGCAAAGGAGTTGCCATAGTAGCCGTCGGGGATGGGCGGTTGGAACTTGTCCCTCGCGCTCACGGCGATAATCATTCGCACTTGCTCCTCCGAGTCGGCCCCGATGGCGATGGTGCGGCAGCGCCAGAGGCAAGCGGTGAGGAGTTCGAAAGTGGAACAGGAGCGGAGGCGGGGAGGGACGTGGGAGCGGAGGGCGGCGATCTCTTTGGCACCGAAGAAGAAGGAGCGGTGGAGCATCTGATCCACGGGTACGATGGTGCCCTTGTTGTCGGCCACCTCGTCGTATTCCCGGTGCGCGAAAGTCACGCGAGGGCGGTCACGTGCGGTGAAAAGGTGGCGGTTCCAGACGGGGAGGACGGAGGGAGCGAACGCGCCACGTGCGAGCTCTCCGACGGCGGTCATGAAGAGGACTAGCCCCTGGCCATCGCACATGGTGTGGTTGAAGCGGATGGCGAAGATGAAACCACCGCAGGTCAGGCGGGTGACCTGAATCAGAAGCAGGGGACAGTGAAGCACGCCGGTGGTTCCCGGAACGTCGTAGAGCAGTTGTTCGAGGCAGGGGAAAGGAGGCTGAAGGGAATCGCCAAACTGCTCAAGGCTCACGTCCGCATCCGCCTCGATGAACACCACGCCTTCCCCCGTGCACTCCACTGCCAGCTTCCGTCCAGCACCCTCCCTCAGCCTCCCCGCAAACGGGTAGTAGAAGACCAGTGCCTCTGCTATGGCGTCTCTGATGACTCTAGCCGGATCACGGCCCGTAGCAGCCATGGAAGAGAAAGGTTGTTGGTTGCGGTACAATTGGACGATGGGGAGTTGGATGCGGAGTCCTTCCTGGTCATCCACGTCTGAGAGGAGCTTGAATTCATGAGGGGTGGGCTTGGCAGGAGGAACCAGTACTGCGTCGCGCCTTCGGACGGCGAAGTTGAGGGGAAATGACATTGAAGGATTGGATTTGGAGGAGGGAGAATCAATGATGATATGTTGTTGCTGCTGCTTTTAATTTGTTGTTGGCGTTGGTGAAGGAGGACATGTACACATATAAGAAGGGAAGGGTGGGAGGACTTTGGGACTTTGGGGAGGCGGAGGCTAGCTAGTGGACTCACCTTGGAGTTGCATGAGATTTCCTCTCTCTCTCTCTCTCTCTCTCTCTCTCTCTCTCTCTCTCTCTTTACGTGACCTATCGGCTTTCAAATTTCAATAAAATATTACGTGCGGCAACCAAATGCACTCATTGGCTAGAGCTGGTGGTAGAGAAGTTAACAGTGGTTAGGACTCTATTAGAGAGAATATTGCGATTGTAAGAAAACCACACAAAACGAAATTCGGTCTGAGTTGCGTCTTGTATTCAGTTTTTTATTTTTTATTTTGATGAAAAGTATTTTATTTTTAGTCGCTATTGCAATTGCAAGGAATTTTTACCTTCTTAAGAGGAATCTTGTGTATAAATGGCCGTAAGAATAAAATAACCATTGATTTCAGGAACCCAAGATAGCCGTCGTCTTTGATTTTTCGTGATCCAGGATGGTATAATTATATCAATTTTGGCCAACCGTTACTAGAAAAGAAAGCACAGAAAAGAGGAGGCTTGTAACCTTCTTGCATGTTGTATAGGCGAGTAGATGAATGAGATGGAGTAATCGCTCAAGCAAACGGGGTGATGTACTAGCCCTTGGTGTGAGTGCGTCAGGTCATGGACATGATCCAAGGCGGATCACTGATACAAGGTGTCTTGCTGCATGGGGCGACGCAACATTAGGAGTTGGCATGAGGCGCTGAATGCAACATAAGCTGACTGGAAGCCAGAAGGGCATACAGTGCTTACTGTGGCACATCGTCAGAAGGATTTGACTTGGTCCAAGCTGACATGGGCACTCTCCTTAAGAAGAAGAGGACGTGGGACAAGTCATCAGCTCTAATAGAGAGCAACTGCTTTGGTGGACTTAGTCCAAGACATGTGTTGTGCATTCCTTAGGCCAAGGGGGACACGTGTTGCACTGGGAGTAAATCCTGGGGCACATCACTTGTACATGCTTGTATATTTAAACCCTACTACCCCCTTCCTTAGAAACCAACTAATGTCAATAGCTGTGGTGCTAAGTGAAAGGGCTGTGGGTGTGAGAGTTGTAAAGCCATAATATTCTTTTTTAATGAAAGGTTAGAAGTGTTCTTGTAAATCTCTTATCCCTCTATTGAGAATTCATGTTCCTATCTTTTTAGCCTATTTTCTCTAAGTGTAAGGCTACTAAGGCTTAGAAAACCTTATGTTGGTTACAAGTGTGTTTATAGGCCATGTTTAAGCTTGTAACAGTTGCCCCTTCCTGCCACCACTCCCACAGCATAGAAGAAGACGAGAAAGGAGGATTGGAGGAGAGGGAGAGGTGAAATTATGCCATAGGTCAACTCTAATAATCTGAATTTGAAAATGTTTATTGATGACTTTCTAAAGCCGATAATTCACTTTTGCTAAGATAACTTATTTGACATTTCGATACCATCCACGTTTCAAATTGACTGTTTGATATGTCAATTGAATTGGGTGAAGTGGATTGTTGAATTGTTGACTTTGACTAGCTAGCCAAATTATATTAATAGGTTAATTGTTTATAATTTAACCTAAAAAATCTAAAAGAACAAATTTGGAAATAAATAAATAAGATGTTATGGAGGTAAGATAGCTAAAACGTTGCTTATGATTGAGAGATTTTGGATTCAAATTATGGTTTGGGAGAATTTTTTTATAGCAAGAATGGAAAAAGTTAAATATATATTTTTATTGTTAATCAAAAAATATATATTTTTATTGTGAAGATATGAGAGCTTAATAAATAAGAAAAGAGTGCAGGAGCTTAATAAATAAGAATGGACTGTATTTGTCTTCAGCTTGACTCAGGTCGGATGCCTGAGTTGACTTGGGGTCCAACTTCGCTCAAGTCACAAGTGGAGTTGACCTGGGAATGCGATTTCACCCAAGTCGCATATGGGGTCGACTTCGATTGCGACTTCACTTGTCTCTTACCCCAATTTTAACGCTAGAAGGAATTGGTCATCTGAAGTCGATAATGGAGTCGACTTGGGTCTGCGACTTCACCCAAGTCGCAGCTGGAGTCGACTTGGACTACGATTTGACCTGTCTTGGTTCTCAAATTCAACGCTGGAAGTTTTTTCTTTCTCTAAGTCGACTTGGCTTTGCGACTTGGTCTGCCAAGTTCTGAAATCTAAGTTTTTAGCCTTAAACCAATTTTAACAAACCACATTAGTACCCAAAATCATCTCAAATTGAGTTGTTAATCATCAAAACATGAATTGTGCTTAATTTGCCATTGATTCCAACATACTTCACTTATTGTATTTAGAATTATATATTCTATTATCATACCAATTTTCATCATGATTGGATATGTGTATGGACTCCATCTGTAAATGGTACAAATTTAACGTAATAAAATAGTTTGACTTAAATAATAACTTTAAAGTTGTTTTTCAACATGTAAATCATTTGCTCTAAAATTTATATATGGATAAATGATTGTATAAAGTATCAATATATTTAAGTACAAGTGAGGTCCATTTTGGGCCAAATGCACTGTTAATTATAGTGCAACTTCACCGCACAGGAAATGTTCTCTCTCTCTCTCTATCCATTGCACCATAATTGCAGTGCAATGATGTCAAAATGGGCCCCACATGATGATAAATTTATAATATACTCTACCAATTATATTTAGAATAATGTATTCCTTTAACATATCAATTTTCATCTCAATCGAATATGTGTATGGACCAATCTGAAAATGATACAAATTTAACGTAATAAAATAGTTTGATGTAAATAACAACTTTAAAGTGATTTTTTCAATATGTAAACCATTTACTATAAAATTTATATATGGATAAATGATTGTATAAAATTTTATTGCATTCTAATATGTGTAGGGCCCATTTTTGGGCAAATGTACCGCACTGCACCAAAATAACTATATATATATAAGAAATGCTTATGTGAAATCCTTCTTTCATGTAGTCTCCTTTATTTTTAGTATCTTCATGATAGATAAAAATTCAATCCATCTATTTTATTTAGCATTATTTATATTATCATAAAAATTCTTTTGTTTATTTAGTATCATTGTACATATGTCATATCTATAAATGTCTAATATCAACATAATAAAAAAATTTAAAATTAATATCAATTTTAATAGTGTTTTCAACATCTAAACCATTTAAAATATTAGTACCTTATAGCTAAATAATTCTATAAAGTATTATTATTTTCTAATATATGTGTAAATTAATTTAAGTATTTTTCTTGATTTACAGATGAATATACTTATTTTTTAGCAAATGTGGCCCATATATTTAATTTAAATAAAACCTTATCTCCCGACTAAACAAGTAACGTTAAATATATGACTAAATTAGATTTTGTATCAATCATTAACATGTAAAAATGGAAGAGGTTACATATATATACATATATGGGATATACTACATTTGCCTGCACTGTAACTTATGGTGCATTTTGCCCAAAATGGGCTTCACATGTATTTAAATGTATTGATAATTTATACAATCATTTATTCATATATAAATTATGTAGGAAATAATTTACATATTGAAGAAATAACTTTAAAATTGTTATTTATATCAAGTTATTTTCTTACGTTAATTTTGTATCATTTTTAGATAAGACCCACAAACATATCCAATTTGAATGAAAATTGGTATGATAATAGAATAAGTAAATCTAAATACAATGGGTAGAGTCGATTATAATTTTATGATCACATGCAGCCCATTTTAAGGCAACTGTACCATAACTTACGGTACAGTTGCTTGCACGATAATCAATGGTGCATTTGGCCCAAAATTGGCCCTACATATACTTAAATGTACTAATACTTTATATATTTATTTATCTATATATAAATTTTATAGAAAATGATTTATATCTTGAAAAAACAACTTTAAAGTTGTTATTTACATCAAACTATTTTTTATGTTAAATTTGAACTATGTTTAGATGTAGTCCATACACATATCCAATTGTGATGAAAATTGATATGTTAATAGAATGCATAAGTCTAAATATAATGAGTGGATGAGATTATAATTTTATGATTACGTGAGGTTCATTTTGAGGTAGCTGCATTGTAATTTACGGTGCAAGTAACTGTGCGTGAATATTTCTTATATATATACATATATATAAGCTCCGCTTCTGTATAGACTTAATAGAAGCATCTTCCTGTGCATACACACACAGATGATACATTAATCCTTGTCCATCCACTTTTCTTTTCATTATATTTTTAGCACCTTGACTACCTTCTATATAGACTTTATAAAAACATCTTCGTGTGTATACACACAGATACTACATTAATCCCCGTTCATTCACTTTTCTTTTCATTATATTTTTAGTAGTTGACTATCTCAACACTCTCGTGTCCATTGGGATCCCTAATGCTTGGAAATGTTTGTTCTCTCTACTTCATTGAAATTTTTTTAATTTGAAAACATCAAAAAATTTGGGGACCAAATTGAATAAAAAGTATTTAATTGATTTTTGTTCAAGATCGCATATGATATTAAAATCAAACTTATTTGCACAGAAGATAACATGCTTCTACCTATCTTCAAAGGAGACAATAAGCTCTCACCTTATCTTCACAGGGAACTAGGCTTCACTACAATCGGACCCTCTACTCTGAAAGGCACTTGAACGTGCGTTGCCTGCCATGTCGCCAATGTATGCGACCAACCAGGCTAACGCCCAGTTAATCAAATAAACATTTTTAGTCATCAAAATTTTACTCCATTTCATTTTTGTGAAAAGTTTGTAACTGCCAATTTATGTACGTAACTTAGTTATTTAATAATTTAGTAATTATATAATAATTATTAATTATTTACAATAAAATGATTTCTCTTTCAAGAGAGATACAGAAGAAGTGTAGCTTGAAACACAAAAAACTTAGATAGATTAATTAGGATTCATGCCTAAACATAACTCACTCTAGTTCTAATCAATCAGAAAACGAATTCACTTCAATTCCATTGCACACGAATGAGAGATGAACAATAGTTAACAAAGGCATACGTATAATTAAGGCATTGGATAAGTAAAAATGGATGCAATTAACACATGAAGTAGGATGTGTGTGTGTGTGTCTCTCTCTCTCTCTCTCTGATGACAATAGAGTTTACACACACATATATGACCTTCGAGATCAAGCATGGGCGTTAGCTAGGTTAATTAATGAAGGAAGTGATTCAGTGAAAGTGTTTTCACCTTTGGCCTGAAAAAAACATAAACATGAATCAAACTTGAGTGAAAAGTTTTAACAAATACACACATACATAAGAAGTTGGCAAGAGATTTTGGAAAAAGAAAATTACGTGGTGCTATATGAGTAAGAGCATAAAGAATAAAGATAAAATAGATAGCAGTTTCAGCAACTCAAATCCAGCCGATGATAAAAAACCACCGAAACAACATCTGTTGCTTTCCTGAAATCCAAAGTTGACTCTTTGAGTCTTCCTTTCCCTTCTTAGCTCTTGAGTAATTGCTCAGCCAAACCACCAAAACTGCATTTGCTTCTTTTCACCAGCACCAACATCTAATATTTCAGGTATTTCGGTCTTCTGCCGCGTAGGTCCAACAGGCGATAGGGTCGCGCTTGGAGCTGGCTGAAGAGGAACAGAGGGGCAACGGGGGTCGGGGCGAGGAAGACGGACTGAAGGCAAAAGAAGTCATTATCGCTGCAGTCGAGTGTCGGGGGTGTAGGCGATCAGGTTTCGACTCAAAAGGGGGAAGATGAACAAAATGGTGGAGGACCTATTGGAATCCGAACTCCGGACAATGACCATCTCTAAAAATGCCATTAGAAGGATTAAACCGGGGGCAGAGGCAACAATTCTTTGCACGTTATGGACAGCAAAACATACAATAAGGAAATTTTTAAGTCGATGATGCGCAGACTGTGGAGAACTAAGGGAGTATGTCATTTCACAGAAGTGGGGGAGAACCTGTATCAGGTTGGGTTGTCGAATAAGGAGGATAAGGAGCGTATTATGCAGGGACGCCCTTGGTGTTTTGAGCGGAAACTGGTGCTTCTAGAGGAACAGATAAAAGAGCTGGATATCGCCCATGTAATGCTTGTAAAAACTCCTATGTGGATTCACGTTTCTGGAATCCCTTTCATTGTTGATAAAATAGTACTAGGAAGAGATATTGGGGGCACGTTTGCGGAAACTATGGACATAGTGGCTACGGAAACAGACCTCAAGTTGAAGGTGCTAATCGACTGCCGTCAACCCCTGCGCCGAGGGATGTTTATTCAAATGGGAACCCAACAAAGAAGGTGGATTGCATTCCAATACGAAAGACTCCTTGTGTTCTGCTATCTCTGTGGGTGTATGGGACATGCTTATCGGGAATGCATCACGAAGAGACCTACCCAACTAGTTGAGGAAGAAATGCCCTATGGAAGCTGGTTACGAGCAGGTTTGAAGCCGCTGCAAATCCAGGAGGGGCAGAATTACCGTAGTAGGGCTGATCCAGTTAGGTACTTGGGTGAACCTCAGGGCAAGCACGATGATCATTGGAATGGTAGAACGGGCAGAAGGACAGATGATACAGGCCGTGGAGAGCATGACTGTGACAGTAGCAGTGAAGGCCGAAATGACATTGATTGGGGCTTGGAGGAAGATGTTGTTTCTAATTCAGTCCCGGAAGTCAACTCCGATACAGGAATGTGTCTAGAGTTTGTCATGGAAACTAGAACACCCATTCGAAGGGTCTGACAGCAAGAGGAAGACACTCCCAATCAGCAGCACATGGAAGGCCTCCCCAGGCAGTACAGTTGGTCCCTCTGAACTATCCTTCCCAGCACAAGGGGACCTCAACACAGCAGATTCAGATGGGGGTAGTGCTCGGTCAGCAGCAGTGGGAGGAGGGGGATCCAATTAGAACACGGCGGGAAGGGAGGGAGGTTGAGCTGATCCGTGGGGATTCTGAAGGAAGGACGGATGTGAGGGGGGTCCAGCAGCATGTGCAGATGGGGGAGAGCAGAAAAGGGGATAGCGATTCAACGCAAACTAGGGAGAAATGGGGTGAAGTAAATGAGGAACAACTGTCGAATGAGGGAGAGGGAGAGAAGGAAGAGTCTAATGACATTGTGCCCGTAGAGGCTGTTGTGGGGGCACAAGACAAAAATGTAGATAATGGTAGGATGGATGGGGGTAGCACTGTTACTAGGCAAATGAGAGGGAAGTGGAAGAGGAGGGCCAGAGAAAGACAAGAAGATAGAATGATGGGGGAGGGCAGTGGTCTAGGAAGTGAAAAAAGAGGTTTGGATAGCGACTTGTGTGATGAAAGGGGGACGCAAAAACGAATGAAAAGTCATGGAAGCAACGACAAGGAGGAGGTGGTGGCTAGGGGGAATCCCCAGCCCCATCTCCTTTAAAATGGCCCTCCTTGCTTGGAACTGCCGTGGGCTTGGGAACCCATGTGCAGTTCGTAGTCTTCTTGACTTGGTCAAGACAAAAGATCCCTGTTTGGTCTTCCTTTCTGAAACAAAATGTAATTCAAAAGAGATGGATGACATTAGAAGAAGACTTAAGTTTGATTGCTGCTTCGTCGTGGAACCGATTGAAAGAAGGGGTGACTTGGCTCTTCTATGGAACAATAACAAACCGGTATGCATCAAAACCTTCTCCACACACCATATAGATGCTGATTTTGATGGATGGCGATTCATGGGCTTCTATGGGCACCCTCAGACTCACCATCGTCACTTTGGTTGGAATGTACTCAAATCGCTAGCAGCTGGAAGGAGTGATCCTTGGCTCATTATGGGAGACTTCAATGAAGTATTAGGCCCAAGTGAATATATTAGTGAGAGGAGGCGGCCTCAACCTCAAATGGTCCTTTTCCGTGAGACTATCGACATATGCAATCTATTTGATATTGGTTTCTCTGGTTCGAAAATGACGTGGAGAAACAATAGACAGGGACGACAGAGAGTGGAAGCAAGGCTGGATAGGGGGCTGGCGTCGGCTGCGTGGCTAAGGCTGTTTAACTGTGCTAAGGTTTATCATCTCGCGGCTCCTACCTCAGATCATTCCCCAATCTTACTCAAGCTCATTGCTAGTGGAGACAGGAGGAAACCGCTATGGGAATTCAAATACGAGCTATTTTGGGCTCGGGATATGGAGGCCACTAGGATTGTTCAACAAGTTTGGGGGTCCGATCATCCAGGGGGCTTCAATTATGGGGAACGGCTCGTTTGGAAGATAAATCGATGTGGTATCGAACTGGCCAGGTGGAACCGAAGTAAAAGAGGGAACATCCAAAAACCCATTGAACGAAAACAGAAGGAACTTCAGGCCATCATGAGGATGAGTCCGAGTGATGTAAGAGACGATTCCCTGCAAAGGCTTAGATCTCAGATAAATCTTTTGCTGGAAGATGAGGAGCAGATATGGAGAATGAGAGCAAAGGCACACTATCTCAGGGAAGGGGATAAAAATACTGGGTTTTTTCATCGTATTGCCTCTAACCGACGCAGAACAAATCTCATAGAGGCATTGGTGAACCAAAACGGCGAAACGGTTCGGGACCAGGACTCGATGATGAATATGGCAGTTTCTCACTTTGTAGAAGTCTATGCGGCATCTGATCCAGGAGAGGCGACATGGGTGGATAATGTTATTTCTAAGCGAATCTCGGATGCACAAAGGGAATCCTTAACCAGACCGTTGCAGTCTACGGAGGTGATCACGGCATTAAAGGGTATGGGCCCTACCAAGGCCCCGAGTCCAGATGGGATGTCGGCGGGGTTCTATCAGCGGCATTGGAATATTGTGGGGAATGAAATCACATCATGGTGCAAAGAATTCATGGAGGACGAGGATCTAGCTAATCTTTGTAACCACATCGGGGAGTCCAATTCTACCACTCTCATCCTTGTCCCAAAAAGGTCGGGGGCGAACCGGCTATCTCAATTCAGACCAATCAGCCTATGCAATGTGGTGTATAAAATTCTGGCAAAGGTCCTTGCAAATAAATTAAAATTGGTCCTGAACGACATCATTGGAGACGAACAGAGCGCTTTTGTCCCTGGTCGGCTCATTACGGACAACATGTTGATAGCGTATGAGGTTATCCATTCTCTTAGAAGGCGCAAGAAAGGTAGAAGGCATGAGATGACCATTAAGCTTGACATGTCGAAGGCGTATGACAGGGTAGAATGGAACTTCCTCGGCAGGATGATGGAGGCCATGAATTTCAGTCCGAAGTGGATTAATTGGATGATGAGCTGCATATCTTCGGTCAAGTACAGGGTAAATGTTAATGGATTCAAATCAGCATATTTCAACCCTCAAAGGGGTTTACGCCAGGGGGACCCCCTCTCCCCATACCTGTTCCTAATTTGCGCGAAGGGGCTCTCAGCACTCATTTCTCAAGCAGTCGCTAGGGGTATTATACGCGGCATTAAACTCCAAGCGCATGGCCCAACGATTTCTCATGTGATGTTCGCGGATGACACAATCATCTTCATTCGGGCGGACGAAGGGGACTTGAGAAACTTTTTGGACACTCTTAACCAATATACGTCTTCATCGGGCCAAAAGGTAAATGTGGATAAGACAGCGGTCTTCTTCAGTTCAAATATGGACGGCAATGCTAGAGGGGTGATGATACGCTTGCTGGAGTCGGGAGGAAGCGACTTTCACAAATACTCTCCCAGCTTGGCTTGGGAGATCCAAGGCGGGAATCTTCTCTGATCTCAAAGAACGCATTTGGAAAAGGATTCAAGGGTGGAAAGGGAAGCTATTATCGTGGGGAGGTAAGGAGGTTCTCATCAAGGCGGTCGCGCAAGCTATTCCTTCCTACGCTATGAGCATCTTCCTTTTGCCAAAATCTTTCTGTCATGATATTAATGGGATGCTCAGCAAATTCTGGTGGGGAGACAAGAATGGAAACAGGAAGATGAGCTGGGTGGCATGGAAAGATATGTGCAAACCAAAAAGGGCGGGGGGCATTGGCTTCAGAGATTTTCATAAATTCAATTGTGCACTCCTGGCTAAGCAAGTGTGGAGACTGGTCTCGTGCACCACATCCCTATGCCACAAAGTTCTTAAGGCCCGATACTACCCAAACTCTGATATCTGGAAGTGTAAGGTGAAGTCATCGGACTCATATACTTGGAGAAGTGTCCTAAAGGCGCGGGATATCATTCAAAGTGGCTGCATATGGAGAATTAGCGATGGGTCGAGGGTAAAATTTTTTGAGGACAGATGGCTAGATTTTGTGATTGTGAAGACGAGACCCCTTCCATATTCGATCCCGGAGGACGTTAGGGTGAGTCATTTTATCGATAGAACTTCAAACTCATGGATTAGAGACAGGGTGATCGCGGCGGCGGGGAAACTACATGGCAGTTGGTTACTAGGAGCCCCCCTCCTTATGGGTCCACGACTGACTGCATTTTTTGGAAGCACGAACCTCACGGACGATACATGGTGAAATCGGCATATAGACTGCTTCAGATAATGTAATCCCCATCTTCTCGGGCTGCTTCAAGGCATTATGGCGGATGAAACTTCCAAGTAAGATATTAATTTTTGGTTGGAGACTTCTTTTTAATGCTATCCCGACCCTGCTAAACTTAACAAAACGGGGCATGGGTGTGGATCCTTGTTGTATCTTATGTAAACGGGCGCCTGAGGACGCAGACCATTTGTTCCTGAGATGTGAAAGGACTAATGGGATCGGGCGAAGGGCTGCTAGGATTGCGGAGCCGAGTGCTACAGTGAGGATGATATTTGAGACTCTTGTGAAAGATAACAGGATTCAAGACCTCACTCTTTTCATCTTGTGTTGCTGGAGGATATGGTATATACGAAACAAGTTTAGGGAGGAAGGTTTGCGGCCAAATTTCTTGGACACCATCGCATGGTGTAAGGAGTTTCTCCACCAGTTTCGGGGTGCCCCCTTACTCATGCAAACGGGCATTTTGGAAGGGCCTTTGGTGCCTCGGTGGACTATGCCGCCAGAAGGTTTCGTAAAGATAAATGTTGATGCGCGAACCCATGAGGATTTGGGTTTTTTTGCTTGCACTGCGATTATTAGGAACTCCGATGGCAATTTTGTGGCAGCTAAGGGTTGGAGGCAGGCGGGAGTTAGGGACCCTTTATTTATGGAGGCTACGACTTTTCTTCTTGGATTGAAATGGGCTGTCCAGATTAACGCTCTTTGTGCCCAGGTGGAAACTGACTCGCTCATATTATGCAACTATATTGTCAACAATGTTCCAATCTCCTCTCATGTGGGCTTCATTATTGACGAAATCAAGTCTATTCTAGGGGAAGTCGACTCCTTCTCAGTCCACCATGTTCTTTGGCAAGGAAATGATGTTGCCCATTCCTTAGCCGAAGCGGTTTTAGATTCTTCTGTGACTCAATTGTGCTGGTGGGGCATTCCCCCTCAGGCTATTTGTGACAAAATTTGTACAGACAATTTTTTGTCTATGAAAATCTCGGATTACTCTATCCTTAATCCCATTACCGTAGATGGGGAGTAGGGATAGAGTGACTCCTCTTTTATAAAAAAAAAAGATAAAATAGATAAAATAATAGGAAAAGATGTGGAGAATAATTGAAATAAAAAATAAGATAATAAAATAGTTTAGATGACAAATCACATCCAAAGGTTGGTATAAAGAATGTGAAAATTTCCTCTTTTTTTTAATCTCATATAAAATACACCCTTTAATTTTACAATTTTAGCTCCCTCCATCGTCTCCCATCTCATTCCCTGTGCTTCGGGCCAAAATTCGGGGCAGGTTAATTAAACGCGTGGTCAAATTAGTATTCATATATGGGAGGACAAACAAGAAAAAACTTACATGGAATTAATTAATTAATTGGACGAATTGCCTAGGAGTTTTATTTATATGGGTAGAGACCAATGCGTTTGGGGTGAGAGGACATCCGCACTTGGATATATGGATGGATTGGTATGCAGTGTGCGTACGTGTACTTACAGTTTACATGTACAGCCCATGCCATAATGTTTCCGGTGGGATAGATATAACAAGTGTAAAATAAAAATAAAGTAATGATAAAATAGTTATGCACAAAAATATAAGAAAATATTAGAATATAATGATCGATATGAAAAGTAAGATAATTAAACAATTATTATTTGATGATTTTCCATTTTTCATCCTTCTTTTTCACTCCCTTTACTAAATCCACACTAATTTTATTATTATTTAGTCCCTATATCATTTTTTTTTATAGAAAAGCCTGTGGGAATCCTCAGGCTGATGATTTTTGAAAATAACTTAATATCTGCATATATTCAAAATTTATTAATTTTGATAGATATAAGTTAAATATTCATAAAAAACCAAAAATAAATAAAAAAAAAGGAGTGTATTAGGTAAGACCGACATGTCTTTTCTATAGTTAGTGTTGTCAGCATGATTGGCGTAACACACTGTCCTAATGGGACTATACGGTCTCGATCCCAACAAGAAGCATGGAGGAGTGAGTCTCCTTATTGTGGGCAGAGTTATGTGAGTCTTTGTATTCTTTGTGTGGGAGTTGTTTGTGTAAGAGCTGCGTCTTACCTATAAGTTTTAATAGAAGTTTAATATATTCTATGTTGTGCTTTATATCATGCGTAACTTGAATAAAAAATGTGTCTTTTCTATAATGGCCAATAGTTCAAATTGAATGGGTGATAATTCATTTAAAAAAGATAATGGGCAATAGTTCATTTTGTTTGATTTTGGATGAAACATGACCTTATATTAGGTTGGCCTCACATGACCATCTTTATTAAACAAAAGCGAAAAAGACATCACCTATTAAGCAGAAGCAGAAAGAGAAGTGATTAATGCAGGGCTGCATAACAAGTAATGTTTCAATGCGTCATGATGCATTGAAATTTCAGTATATCAAGATGTAAAACCTTATTTTTAAAATATTTTTTTGAATTTTTTTATAAAACTATTAATCTAAGTGTATTTAATCAATAAATCAAAAACTATTTTTAGATTTATGTATATATTTTTTAGTTTTTTAAAATAGGGGTTGTTGTAGTCATTTCTAAATGACTAAAATATCTTTATTTTTAAAAAATTAAAAAAAAATTTATACATCTCCAAAATTTATAAAATTTAATACAGTTTTTTTATGATAAACACATAAGTTAAATATACTTAGTTTAATAGTTTTATAAAAAGATTTTCAAAGACATTTTGAAAAAAATGAGGTTCTGGACCTGATGGATTGAAATTCGTCGCGGTGCCTTTAAACGTTACTCCTGCACGGCCCGCCCACCCAATCAACGAAAGGTAGTAAACTAAAGTGCCGACGCAATGAACTTGCGCCTGCCAGTGCCCACCTCCACCACCTTCTCACCCTTTTCCTTAGCATTAGTAGTACAAGTAGCAATCGTGGGGTTCGTTATCTTCTCAATCTCCGCCGCTAATCTCTCCATGGCCGGAGCAGGCAAGCAGCAGGGCACCACAATCCCATTCTCTCCTCTTGCCTTATTCCAGTAAGGTATGTAAAAGCTCAGCAATCCTGGCATCGCCTCCACACCTGCTTTTGCTGGCCCACCGAATTCCGGCTTCCCCCACCCAAAATTAATCTTATCAAACCCAGCACGTGTCAAGTCCGATACCACATACGTCCGAACCACGGCGAAGTGCGGGCGGCCGCGCATCGCCAGCAGATCCGCCAGCGACTGCATGTACTCGGGCTTCACCTCCCTTTTCGCACGGTTCACACGCTCCACCGCATACCCCAGCGGATTCTTGCACAGCTCGCCCGCCGCTGCAATCGCCACCGGGATAGCAAAGGAGTTGCCATAGTAGCCTTCGGGGATGGGCGGTTGGAACTTGTCCCTCGCGCTCACGGCGATAATCATTCGCACTTGCTCCTCCGAGTCGGCCCCGATGGCGATGGTGCGGCAGCGCCAGAGGCAAGCGGTGAGGAGTTCGAAAGTGGAACAGGAGCGGAGGCGGGGAGGGACGTGGGAGCGGAGGGCGGCGATCTCTTTGGCACCGAAGAAGAAGGAGCGGTGGAGCATCTGATCCACCGGTACGATGGTGCCCTTGTTGTCGGCCACCTCGTCGTATTCCCGGTGCGCGAAAGTCACGCGAGGGGGGTCACGTGCGGTGAAAAGGTGGCGGTTCCAGACGGGGAGGACGGAGGGAGCGGAGGCGCCACGTGCGAGCTCGCTGACGGCGGTCATGAAGAGGACTAGCCCCTGGCCGTCGCACATGGTGTGGTTGAAGCGGATGGCGAAGATGAAACCACCGCAGGTCAGGCGGGTGACCTGAATCAGAAGCAGGGGACAGTGAAGCACGCCGGTGGTTCCCGGAACGTCGTAGAGCAGTTGTTCGAGGCAGGGGAAAGGAGGCTGAAGGGAATCGCCAAACTGCTCAAGGCTCACGTCCGCATCCGCCTCGATGAACACCACGCCTTCCCCCGTGCACTCCACTGCCAGCTTCCGTCCAGCACCCTCCCTCAGCCTCCCGGCAAACGGGTAGTAGAAGACCAGTGCCTCTGCTATGGCGTCTCTGATGACTCTAGCCGGATCACGGCCAGTAGCAGCCATGGAAGAGAAAGGTTGTTGGTTGCGGTACAATTGGATGATGGGGAGTTGGAAGCGGAGTCCTTCCTGGTCATCCACGTCTGAGAGGAGCTTGAATTCATGAGGGGTGGGCTTGGCAGGAGGAACCAGTACTGCTTCGCCTTCGGACGGCGAAGTTGAGGGGAAATGACATTGAAGGATTGGATTTGGAGGAGGGAGAATCAATGATGATATGATGTTGTTGCTGCTGCTTTTAATTTGTTGTTGGCGTTGGTGAACGAGGATATGTACACATATAAGAAGGGAAGGGTTAGGGGTGTTAACGGATCGGGTTGAACGGGTTGGAGCCTAATCTTAAACTTAACTCATTTAATATATCTCAACCTTAATCCGTTTATTAACCCATTTAAAAAACTTCAACCCTAACCCATTTACAACCCATTTAATAAACGGGTTAACGGGTTGTGTTTGTTACTAATTTTCATGCTAAAAATCTTTAATAAAGTATGTAAATTTAAATAAATTAAATAATTCGAAGCTAACATATCTGAATTTAATTTATTTTGGCTTGAAAACATCAACTCCAATCTCAAGTCATCTCTTTAATGCCAATTCCTGTTATAAATATTACATATATATTATAATATATTATATTAAATGAGTTATACAGGTTGAACGGGTTAAATAAACGGGTTGGACAGATTGACGGGTTGCGAAGTCTCAACCCTAATCCGTTTATTTAATTAAATGGTTGAACGGGTTGACGGATCATAACCCATTTATTCAAAAATTCCAACCCAAATCCATTTATTAACGGGTTGAACGAGCGGGTTAACGAGTTAACCATGACTATTAACACCCTTAGGAAGGGTGGGAGGACTTTGGGAACCAAATGCACTCATTGGCTAGAGCTGGTCCTCTCCCTCCACGTGACCTGTCGGCTTTCAAATTTCAATAAAATATCACGTGCGGCAACCAAATGCACTCATTGGCTAGGGCTGGTGGTAGTGAAGTTAGGCAACGTTTGGTAACACGTGAGTACGGGGACCATGCTTTTCTCATAGGATTTGGTTTCCTCGCGTTAATCATTGTTCCATTAATTATACTATTTTTTTTATTTTTATTCTTATATTTTAATCATTTTTCCTATCAACTACATACAACAAATCTATTTATTCCAACTATACCCCTATCATTTCCTATCAATCACACATTTCTCAAAATATTCTTTTTCATTTTCTGCTATTTTCCACAATTCTATAATTTTAGACATTACTAAACGTCCCCTTAGAAAGTGGTTAGGATTATATTTATTTGAATATTATTTATTAGTATAAATTATATTCTAGAATTTATTTGATAGATTGTTTATTATAGAGTTTATTTCGTGGGTTATCTATCATAAAATTTACTTAATTGAATTCAGAGAGAACAATTAGAATGAAAAGCATGATTCAATTATGCCGACAAGATAATTATTTTTATTTACAATATTTTTGTTATTTGGGATCATGAAAAATATATTATTAGATGTTTTAATAGGAGTAGATATAAGTGGTTTAATAACCATCAAAACAAGTGACTTAATATTAAGTATTTTATTATTTGCTTATGCATATAATAAGAATTTCAAAGTAAGGGTGTGGTTATTTATCTATAAAACTTTTCAATCAAAACTTCCGAATGTAAAGTTTTTCACTCTCTATAACTATAATATTTGTAAAATTATTTTTCACATTTTTTATACATATACTCTACTTTTCAATCATTTTTATATAACTATTCTTATAACTAACTTATCTATTTTGATTTTATTCTCTTTACTCTTCATAATTATCTCTATCATACTCACATTTCAAAATGTTTATATAAAAAACTATTCATGTAGATGATTTAGTTAAGTTAACTGAATAATTTATTAATATCGTAATATCCAGAGGCTTGCATACTGATAAAATGGGCATATATATAATATACACAAAATTTATATTTTATATAAATGGTAAAAGACTTCAACCGATGGTTTGATATTATATTTTCTACATTATATTATGGTTAAAGCTCTTGGGGCGAATGAAAATTTATAAAAATAACATTCATTAGCTATTCACGTTAGATGGCGCTCTTGGACTTCTACTTCGTATGAAATTCTATAATAAAATACAATGATGGATAAATAATTAAATATGTTGGCTACTGAAATAGAGTTGTTAGATGCCACTTTCGTTTGTTTGAAGTTTTACAACATTAGCTAAGATGTTATAGACTGGAGGAATTTAAATGGACTTTATTGAATCTATGAGGAGATTATACTTGTGAATAATAAATTGAATTTTATAGGACATTTGATACAATTTTGTGTAATCATATTATTACATAGTGTGTAATATAGTTTACATAATTATATATGATAGAAGATAATGCATGCTTTGAAATTATATAAATTTTATATTATAAAATCAATATTTATTTATATTCATGTTGAGATTCTCTAGTCTATTATTTGAAATTATATAATAAATAATATTTATTTAATATATTAAAAATTACATAGATAAATGAATATGTAATATTCATTACATAATCATGTTAATGTTCAATGCTTATCCTTATGTAAATTTAAAAATCATGGACATGTTTTAGGCCAAATGTGACCCATACATAGATATATAAAATATATAATATAATCATATATTTGTGTGAAAATTTATATAATCATTTTATATGACATAAATTAATTATTTGATATTATATAATGTCTCAATATATGAAATCAATAATAGTAGATGTTATATAAATATAAACATTATAAATTTTTATAGATGGATACTTAGAGTCTAATGGTGGCATGAGATATTCAAGTAATAAATTCATAAATAATTTATCAATGGAAGGTTGAATTTATGAATCTGATTGAATGCTAGATAAATATTTTTGAATATAAAAAATTAAAATGTATATTGTGATGGCTGCGTAGAACTAGGTAAATTAATCTTTGATTTTTTTCTTTAATTATCCAAATTAGTAAAGTGATTTGAAAATTTAAGATATGATTAAGAAAATATTTATATGTAAGGATATGAATATAAATATTCTAAGAAATACATAATATAATAATAAAATATGAACATTTTTGTGAATTTTTGGGAAGAATTGGGAAGTTCTAAAGTACACTAAATGAAACTATTTAAATTCAAGGACCTTTCTGAAAAAAAAGATAAATCGGAAAAAAAAAATTTATACCAATTAGGGGTCCCAATTAGTAATTTATATGCATTTAGACTATTCTCCCTAAATTCTAAAATTCATAACTTTTATTCATATAAGAATTTAGGAGGTAGTATTAATAAATATAATCTTTAATCTAGATGAATTTGATTATGGAAAACAATGGAATAAAAAAAATAGTAACATAACTAGACTGAACAAACGGTCCAGTTAGTTTTTTTAAAAAATAAATAAAAATATTAATATGATTGGACCGAACAAACAGTCCAATTAGTTTTTTAAAAAATAAATAAATAAATGCTTACATGTAATTGGACCAAAGCACGGTCCAATTGTAAAAAAAGAAAGAAAGAAAGAAAGAAAGAAATAATAATAATAGTGATATGACGAGACGAAACAAATGGTCTAATTAGTTCCTGTTAAAAAAATGCATATATGTAATTAGACCAAAGGATGGTCCAATTACATAAAAAAAGAAGAAAGAAAAAGAAAAAAAGGGGGGTGGGTTTGCGTACATGCGACTACAAGTGAACGGTTATGCATTTATGCTATGGGCTACATGTAGATTGTAAAATAGCTCATCTCCATTTGACTGAAATTAGACCCAACGACCGAATACCAAATAAGAATTGACATGTACAGCTGGAGCAGACATGCATGGATCCTAACTGGACCAAAGCAACATCCACAAGAAGCGTGACAGACATGACAACTTAGATTGTTAGGTCGGTGTATTTTATATATATATATATATATATATATATATATATATATGAGAGCTGTTCCGGTGCAGTGACGCTGCACCGGAACAGCGGTACAGTGGGCCCAAAATGGGCCCTACATAGTCATGAAATCATGATCTACTTCACCCATTGTATTTAGAATAATGTATTCTATTACCACACCAATTTTCATCCCAATCAGATATGTATATGGGCCCCATCTGAAAATGGTACAAATCCAACGTAATAAAATAGTTTGATGTAAATAACAACTTTAAAGTATCTGATTGGGATGAAAATTGGTATGGTAATAGAATACATTATTCTAAATACAATTGGTGGAGTAGATCATGATTTCATGATCATGTGGGGCCCATTTTGGGCCCACTGCACCACTGTTCCGGTGCAGTGACGCTGCACCGGAACAGAATCCTATATATATATATATATAAGCATAGGTCATTGTAGGATAGATAGAAAAAAAATTTTGGAACAAGAAGAAACGTGCTGGAGTTAGGAGGAAGCTAGAATAAGAAAGGACAACTAGGTAAATGGTTTCTTTTTTTTTTGTTATCGACAACTATTATACATATGTGTGTAGATGTAAAAAATAATAATAATTATAATAATAAATAAATTCCTACAGCTATGTTAAATTAATATACATAATATTTTAAATTTAAATAACAGTTATATTAAATTATTTTGTAGTTATTTCACACAAACCTATATTCAAAATAGATCCGCCAATCACTTTATTAGGGATAAATAAAATTTTATTTCAAACCTATACTCATGTAACAAATTTATCCTGACGATACAAGGCCAAAATCCTGGATTAAAATCACCATGCTAACTATTTTAGATTAAACCATTCCCTTATTTTATATAAATACATCGTTGAAAGCAATACACATATATTGTCCTATCAAAATGGTAAAAGACTTTGACTTGAGTTTAACTCATGTGTAGTTTTAATATATTATTTTAATATTTAAAAAATATATACATATGTAAGAAATTAGAAGAAAATGAAATAATAATACCAATAAAAAATAAATAAAACTTTTATGTATAATTAAAATAACGATAATAATAACAATAATAATTAAATGGATAAGTTAACCGTAATGGCTAAGGATTTAGACTACAAACCATAGGTCATAACTTCAAAGCACCATGCCTTCATTTTTATTTCAAATGTATAAATATAAAATCAAAGTTTTTATACATGTACTTGTTCCATCTCAATGGTAAGGGACGGTGTCTCTCTTCCATATTAGTTGAGTTCAACTCATGTCCAACCCTTTTCCACTGATATGTAATTTTTATATATAATAAATTCTTATATTAATTAAAACATAAATGAAAATTAATAAGACTTTTAATGAAAATTGTAAGTTTTTTTTATTCTATTTAATAACGATAGTATAAATAAAATAGGTCCACAATATGATATAATATACAGTTGATATATATACATATATATACTCATGTTCATATTCTAAATTATAGGAAAAAGAGAAGGAAAAGAAATTAAGGAATATTAACCAAGTGTTGTGAAAGGTAAGTAGGTTATGCTTTCCATTTTCAAAGATGTTATTTTGGAATTATTTTTTTTATGAAATTGCACAAATATTTGATATGTATTTAAATTGTGCATGATGTGATGAAAATTTTTAATTATTTTACGATGACATGTATATTTCCTCACAATAATCATGATCCATGGTGTGTATAAAATGCATTAAGTAACCCTGTGGAGTGAGCCAAGAGTAGGGGTGTTAACGGATCGGGTTGAACGGGTTGGAGCCTAATCCTAATCCTAACCCATTTAATATATCTCAACCCTAATCCGTTTATTAACCCATTTAAAAAACTTCGACCCTAACCCATTTACAACCCATTTAATAAACGGGTTAACGGGTTGTTAACGGGTTGTGTTTGTTACTAATTTTCATGCTAAAAATCTTCAATAAAATCTGGAAATTTAAATAAATTAAATAATTCGAAGCTAATATACCTGAATTTAATTTATTTTAGCTTGAAAACATCAGTGCCAATATCAAGTCATCTCTTTAATGTCAATTCCTGTTATAAATATTATATATATATTATAATATATTATATTAAATGAGTTATACGGGTTGGACGGGTTGGACGAGTTAAATAAACGGGTTGGACGGGTTGCGAAGCCTCAACCCTAATCCGTTTATTTAATTAAATGGTTGAACGGGTTGGCGAATCATAACCCATTTATTCAAAAATCTCAACCCAAACCCATTTATTAACGGGTTGAACGAGCGGGTTAACGGGTTGACCATGACCATTAACACCCCTAGCCAAGAGGTGATGTTTCTGAGAAAACTGAGCCCAGTTACCTGACCTCGGATGTTAAGGGTGTCGCCAGAGGTGTTTCAAGTACCCTCTGGGATAAGCAGGATGTATATGATTCATGCAATGCATTGTCAAACATGTAAAGTTTTTAAGCTGCAGGCATGTAAATTTTTTTTAATTTGTTTGAAATCTTATATGCCTATTTACTGAGTAACATAGTCATTCCTTTCACAATTTTAAAATATAGCTATGCAGGCCACAGATGAGGTAGGTTTAAGTGCGACGAAAGGAAAAACTTATCTCCACTATTTAGTTTCGTAAATATATAATGTATTTAGGTAAGAGTTGTAATAATTTAAGATAATTTTCCTTATACTTGTGATATAAAATGCTTGTATGAACTTACAATATAAAAAAAATTAAGGTGAAATTTTGCAATTTGCTATAAATCAATTCCTGGAGTAAGATACTTCTCGTAGTACCCTATGTTCGGGGCACTACATATATATCCATGTTAGTAGTTGTATAATTAATTTATACAATGTAAATTAATTATTTGATGAAATACCATTGATTATGAAATTAGCGTATACTAATTATATATTTATGTTACCTATTGTATAATTAATTTATGTAATATAAATTAATTATTAAGTGTTATAAGATTTTTATTATTGCAATTAATATAATTTCTATATTTATATTAGTGAACATTTTGGGTCTACTAGGTATGACGTGGGATATTAAAGTTAATAAATAATTTATTAATAAAGGGCTTCATTTATCAATGGAATATACTACCTAGTTGAATATTTATGGATACATAAAAATATTAAATTTTTATATACATATTAGAAGCTGTATAATTGATAATTAATTATTTATGAATACATGTGAGCTATAATGTATTCAACAGAAGGGTAGTGTGAAGTATCTTCATAGCTCACTAATGATGAAAATTGTATTATTTGTAGCTATTTCGTGGACATGTTACAATATATTATTTATAAATACTTAATGGGTGTGATGCAATTATATAATTTTCAGATATCTAGTTAGCACAATGCAATTATCTGTGGAAATCGGATGGACATGATAGAAGTATTGAGTTTATTCATTAAGTTAAATTCGTTGAAATAGTCAAATAATCCAATTAAGTGTGTGATATGTGGTTATTTCATTATTAGATCCAATGGGACCGTATATTAGGTTATCATGGGTGATTCGTAATATTTGATTGTGTATTTTGTATAGTGCTTCATGATCTCCTGTTACGCAGATAGGATTTGCATATGGAAACTCTAACGGTATAAGTTGATTTTCATTTAATTCCTTAGTAGTTCCTATGTATGCTGAAAGACTACTTCAAAATGTCCTTCCGTAGACAGAGTGTTATGTCTTGATGTGCCGTGAGTTGTCCCTTTGTAGACTGTATGTTATTTATCTGAACAAACTATAAATTAGCTCTGTTGTGGGTAATGGTACAACCCGAGTCAGGTTGTACCGAATTTAGGTGAACCTTAATCCTTGGGTCTGGTTCAAACTGGTTGGCATAGGTTCGGGTCTTGATTTCGAGTTGAAATTCAAGATACTCTTAAACAAATAAAAGTTAAAATTATTTATAGAGATAACAAACTTTTTAAACATTATTGTATTCACATTATTAATGATGTGTTTGGGAAGTGATAAAACTTTTAGATAAAAAATTATAGATATAAAAGTTTTGAAAATAGGAGAAAATGATGCGATATAATAAGGGTAATGATGAGAAGTAAAAAGAATAAAACTAAAATAGATAGGTCAGTTGTATAAATAATTGTGTAAAAAAATTGAAAAATATGGTAGTTGTATAGGAATATATGAAAAATAAAAAATAAAGTAGTTGTAGGGAATAAAAAAGTTTTAGATTAAAAATTTTCATTTAAAAGTTTTATAGGTAGACAAACAGCCTCTAATTCTAAGATACATTATTCATAATTTTCACACGAATATATTTATATGACCTATGATATCTTTTTTTTTTATGTAAATGACCTATGATATCTTTAGTTTTGATGGAAGTTGGTCTTCTAATTAAAATACAATTCAAAGTACAATAAATATAACAAATTTACGATCAACAATCAAAGTAAGAAAAATAAATGGGATTACATGGAATCACTATCTAAAGTTTAATAAAAGTGAGATTTATATATCTTATAGTTAATTGGTATATATGCAATAATTTTAAAAAGTCGGTATATTTATAATTATTTAGAAATAAAATTAACATATATACAATAAAATCAATTTACATGAACAAATATAGATGACATTTAGGTTTTAGAATAAATATTTCATAGTTTAATTAGCTAGGTTATAATTATATGGAAGAACTTTTATTATAATTATAGTTAAAATACTTAACACATAAACTAATATAATTATTTTAATAAATTAGGAGAATATCGAGTTCAAACCAAGTTTATTTTTGGTATCGGATTGATGTAAACTTGATATTGATTACGGGTTCTATTGGGCGGAGTTGAAATTAGATCTAATTTGAAAAAAATACCAAAATCTAAATTGATTTTGAAATAGCAAGTTGCACCCCTAGTCGCGGACTGTTTGAAGGACCGTATATATTGGGTCATGTGATTATGCATTTCCTCCAACAAAGTCATGTATATGGGTGATTGTTCTTTACTTGCAATTCTTTAGAACTTATTCCAACTAATTATTAGCTGTTGGAAGGGGACTTACATTATATTTTATCTAATATGGTAGATAGATCTTAAGTAAACACTTCGATCTAGGTTAGTATGACTGACCTTAAGTCGAGGTCGTTACACCATCTGTTTTGCAGAGCCTCAAGAAGAGAGGTGCATGAATGCGACGAAGTGGGATGATACACCCCAGCGCACGATTGGCACATGTAGTGTAAGGCGGCCATGGCCATCGAGGGCGAGATATGAGAACATTGGCTTCAAAGAAGGTGGCACTCCCTGTCACGGCACTTTACGAAACTCCAAAGTGAGACGGATGAGCTTCATCTCAACATGGGGAGGAATCTCTCCAAACTCTGGTAATCCACACCCGAGATCTTGACGTCAGTGAGTCTAGCGATCGAGCCACAACTCGGCAACAACAGGGCAACGTTGATGTCTACTGAAAAGTTGGGAGAAACAGGGAGAAAACGGTAGCGATCTTGCCCTCACAGGTAACAAGAATCATGACAGGGATGGTGTGTTGCAGGCCAGCAACGTTAGGTTTACAGCCGACATCGTCGCCTCTACCGCTTACGACGATGAAGAGCCATGCCCGGAGGTATGGAAAGTTGGAGACCGACAACAGAGAAGATGAGTAATGGTGCTCTTGGGAGGGTCAAGCAGCCACCGCACCTGCTAGCGGTTGGAGACAAGCGATGAAAATCATCTGGATGGGAATAGCCTAGGAGGTATATGTGATGTGGCATCTTATAAATGAACGCGGGGCTAAGACAGTTCATGAATTATCATACAATGGTTGTTTTTAATTATAAAATAGAATGCTAATAGGAATGATGTTATTAGCTTGAGCTAAATAAATTACTTACTGAATTCATTTTAAAAACTTATTTAAAATATTATTTATTTATTTTTCTTCTTATATTTATTTATTTAAGTGTATTTAATATATAAATTAAGTTTTATCATTTTTGAATATATACATGTATTTTTTGAGATTTTTAAACATATGCATATAAATGTTTAAAATCTCAAAAAATATATACATATATCCAAAATTAGTAAAACTTAGTTTATATGTTAAATACACTTAATAAACAAGTATATGAAGAAAAAAATAAAAAAGTGTTGTAAATGAATTTTTCGTCGTGGGTTAAGCTTGAAATTCTCACTTAGCTCAGGCTCAAGATCATTATCTTTAACATATTAATCAAATTTTATCATTTTTGAAAAAATATATATATTTATGAGATTTTAAACATCTATGTGTATATAAAAATCTTTAAATATATATATATATACACATATTTAAAAATGGTTAAACTTATTTTATTTATTAAATATATTTAGATAAATAAGTATATAAAAAAATAAAAATATTTTAAATAAGATTTATAAAATAAAGTTAAATAAACTATTTACTTAGCCTATGCTAAATCAGTGTGTACTATTTTATGCTGTCATTTATCCTCGTCCGCAATCCTCATAAGCCAAGGCTGCCGGCTCCACGAGGCCAGCTGTCAGCAAGAGACCTAGCTTTGCACTCATCCGTCGTCAAGTGTTAACTCAGTAAGCCCTTATGTCAGCTAGCGGGCATGATCGGACTTCGGTTGCATGCTCCCGCACGTATGCACTTATTTTTTATTTATTTTTTTTAAAAAAAATTTCATAAAATTTTTAGCCCAAGTGTATTTAATCTTTGGGTAAATTTTTACCATTTTTTGAGTATTTTATATATTTATTTTTTATTTTTGAAAATCAGTAGCATTTTAGGTAATTTTAAATTACTAAAACACCACTGATTTTCAAAAATAAAAAATAAATATCTAAAAATCTCCAAAAATGGTAACAATTGATACATATGTTAAATACACTTGGTCTAACAAGTTTATAAAAAAAATTTCAAAAAAAAATAAAAAAATAGGTCTATGCGCCCGGGAGCATGCAGCGCAGGAGCATACAACCGAATTCTGGCATGATCCGGGTTAGAATGGGACATGCGGCAAGCAAACGCACGTGTCGGTTAGAGCAGGGGGTAGAGGTGTTAAGAACGTGGTTGGGACTCTATTAGAGGAAGGAGTTATAGTGAAGGTGGTTGAGGTGCTAAGAACCTGGTTTATGCAAAAGTTGTTAATTTAAAACTTTATTTTTCATAATTATTATATTTTTAATTTTTTTACATTTTTTATATAACATTTCTACTTTTTAATTATTTTTACGCAACTACCTATAAAATTAATTTATCTATTTTGACTTCATTCTCTTTACTCATCATCGTTACCTCTACCATATAACATCATTTTCTACAAATTTAACAACTTTTACGCTAAAAACTTTTCATCAAAATTTTTACAACTTCCCAAATACATGCTAAAAAGAAAATTGGTCCAAGTTGCTTCTTGTCCAATATTCTATTTGTAAGTAGCTGTTTCGGACATCAGTCCTATGCTCCCGGAAGCATACAGTGCTGCATGCTCCCGGGCGCATACACTTATTTTTTTTTTGAATTTTTTTTTATAAAATTATTAGCCCAAGCGTATTTAATCTGTGTAAATTTTTACCATTTTTGGAGTATTTTAGATATTTATTTTTGATTTTTAAAAATCAGTGGCATTTTAGGTAATTTTAAATTACTAAAATGCCACTGATTTTCAAAAATAAAAAATAAATATCTAAAATACTCCAAAAATGGTAAAAATTGATATATACGTTAAATACACTTGGGCTAACAAGTTTATAAAAAAAATTCAAAAAAATTAAAAAAAAATTAAAAAAAATGCGCCCGGGAGCATGCAGCACTGCATGCTCCCGAGAGCATAGGACTGAAGTCCAGTTGTTCCCTCCTTAATTGGAAATTTACATGTAAATGGCAGCAAGAAAAGTAGTCATTAAATTCAGTAATCTAAAATAGCCCCAAAATAATCATTTTAGACTAGTTGAAAAATATATTTTTAATTTTGTTTTGCAAAATAGTTAATCTAGTCATATTTAATCTATAAACCTATTTTTAGCAATTTTGGAGATGTATATATATTTATTTTATATTTTTAAATACAGAGTTATTTTTTAAAATTACTAAAATGCCTATGTTTAAAAATGCAAAATAAATATATATACAACACCAAAATTGCTAAAAATTAGTTTACAGATTAAACAAAACTAGAATAACAATTTTGTAAAAAAAAATTGAAAAGAATAAATGTGTGTTTTAGACGGATCCGAAATGGCCTCATTTCATATCGATTCAAAATGATTAGGCCTCAAAATAGCCATTGTCCTTAATTTTTCTTGATCAAGAATGGTTCATATCATTCAATTGACTAATTTAATCATTCGTTACACTCTATATTTGGGATATATGTATGTATATGATGCATTCCATCGGCTTCAACTGGTGTTTGCCTTTTTTTTGCATATATACTTATATAGTTTGACTATAATTGCGGATATACATATATAGTTTCAAAAATTATAAATTACCCTTGTATAGTTTAACAATAATTGCAAATATACTCACGTTGTTATAATGTCATTATTGTGCTATTTACGGCGTGAGTGTATTTGCAAAGGTTTAAATACTACGTGAGTATATTTGCAAAAACTACATATATCCGTTTAATTTTTGAAATTGTAAATATACCCACGCAACAACATTATAATGATATGGATATATTTGCGATTATGGTCAAACTATGTGGGAGTAATTTGTAATTTCTAAAATTATATGAGTATTTGCAATTATGGTAAAACTAAGTATGTGTTTGCAAATCATCCTTTTTTTAATGAAAGGCTTTGACTTTTAATTAGCCGAACATTCTGACAGGATCAGGATAAGAGCTCCTTTCATTTTTCTTTTTTTAATGCTTAATATATAAAAAAGACTAGATGAGTCGATGACAAGTTTGGCTCGTCTCTATTTTCAGGTGTCAACGCAATGGGAACGAAGTGGCGTACTCTTGGCTGAAAACGCTCTCTATAACGATGAATCAGATTGTTCATAGTGGTCCAACCCACCTTCATGTATTATTGATCATCATTGGAAGTATCTTGCTCTAAATGATGAAATTCGTGATGATTTCTATTGGTTAATTTGCTTGTATACCCATTTAGTTTGACACTAATTGCTAATATACCATATTTTTTCATGAATTGCATATTACTCGCACAAAGTTTCACAAAAATTGCTTGCGTACCTATGTTAACTGTTGAAATTTAACTGCTGTTAAATAAAAAAGTTTAATTTGATGATATACTCACTTAGTTTGATGCTAATTACTGATATATCCACATTGTTTTATGAATTGCATATTACTCGCACAAAGTTTCATAAAAATTGGTTGCGTACCTATGCTAACGGCTGAAATTTAACTGCTGTTAAATTAAAAAGTTTATTTTACTGATATACCCACTTAGTTTGATGTTAATTATTGATATACCCACATTGTTTCACGAATTGTATATTACCCCATAAAGTTTTACCAAAATTGCTTGCGTACCTATGTTAATTATTAATATATTATCCTCCAGTTTAAACCCCTTCCACTTATACAACTAGGCATTTTATAAATTTTGATATTCTAATATAACTTTAAATAAGATTATTTTCGTTGTTATCTAAAATTTAAATGCATATTTGACAACAAAGGTATCATGGGTACGCAAGAAATTTTGATGAAACTTTGTGGGGATAATATGCAATTCGTAAAAACTATGGGTATATCAGCAATTAGCGTCAAAATAAATAGGTATATCAACAAATTATACTTTTTTATTTAACAGCTGTTAAATTTCAGCTATTAACATGAGTACGCAAGCAATTTTTGTGAAACTTCGTGGGGAAAATATACAATTCATGAAACAAATTCCGTATATCAGCAATTAGTGTCAAACTAAGTGGATATATCAATAAATTACCCATGTATCTCCACTATCCAGCAACTATCCTTGACAGTGGGTAGTGGTTGGTTCTTACTCCTTTAACCATAAAAACATAGAAATCATAGATCATTCTACATATTGTTAAACGTATATACCATCCATTCTCTAGCACATGCTTAATTCTTTGCATTAATTAATTACATATTGTGAGCTTTTCTGGAAATTAATAATCCTAAATATTCTTTTTTGCTTAATTACTATAAATTCAAAAAGAAAATCTTGATGGAATTGAAAAAGATCGATAAGAAATATTTTGGATGACATCCTCTGGATTTCTTGTATGTAAAAAATATATAGACAAGTTTCATTCAATGAATATTTTGAAAGATCCTCCTTGAGCCGGCTGTAGTAGAGGAGTTAGGATCCACACTCTTTCCACAAGAAAAAAAGAAATATTTTGTGGATTGAACCAAAATTTTGGTCCCAACATATTTAGAATGTGTTTGGGAAGTGCTATAATTTTTAAATGAAAAATTTTTAGTTTAAAAGTTTTTTAAATGAAAGAAAAATGACATGACATGATGTTGATAGGTCAAATTGGATGAGTTGAAACTTGATCCTAATCTTAACTCATTTAAAATATCTCAATCATAATCTATTTATTAATCTATTGAAAAATCTCAACTCTAACTCATTTACAATGCATTTAATAAATGGATTGGCAGATTATTAATGGATTATGTATATAACTAATTTTATAGCTATAAAGTTTGAATAAGGTCTGAAAAATTAGATAATTCAAAATTTAACATACCTAAAATTTATTTTAGCTTGAAAACATGTGCTCCAATGGAAGTCATCTCTTTAATATCAAAGTTCTAAAACAGGCAAAATACAAGAAAAGTATATTTGTCAATGGCGAGGGGGTTGGACGGCAACAGTCATGATAGCGAGGGAGACCCAGACGGCAAAGACACAGTAGTAAAGGCTCACAGATCTGGTAGAAGGAGGAAGGGGTTAACACAAACAAGGAGTAGGAGAGGAGACAATCAAGGGCGCTAGTGCGGAAGCCAATTTGGAGGAGGATGTCCAAATTAGAATGAAGCTTTGCGTTTGGGGACTCCCATTACGTCCCAATTTTTTGCCCGTTGTAGAGCACCTACTGAGCTGTGATGGATTAGTACTGTCCAACGTTCAGTGGCGCTTATAAGATGGTCAATTGCATGTTACAAGCTGGATTTCTGACATTCTTCATTGGGGCCGTGCAACTTAGGAGAGGCAACGATCGAAGGGAATACGGAGATGGAGATGGCGTGGAAGGGAAAAAGGAGGGCTCGCGGACTATTGACCACAGCCGGAGGCAGATCATTTGTCCGATGGACGGCTAAGAGCGTGCAAAAAGTTTAGGCGTGACGGGATATGGTAGTCGAATTGGAGAAAGGAATTTAGAGTTACCACGGCATAACCCTAACATTAAACAGGTTATATGGGTTATTAAAATCTTAATCTTAATCTATTTATTTAATTAAATGATTAAATAACTTGATGGATCATACACCATATATTCAAAAATCCTAACCCAAATTATTCATAAATGGGTTGGACGGACAGATTAACAGGTTGACCATAATCTCTTATAACATATAGACCTTAGTTGCCTCAGTTTTACTATCAAGAATTTCTAAGTAACATACATTGAATTTGTTTAAAATTTATTAAAAATTTTAAATATAAATATAAATATGGATAATTTACAAATATACCCACATATTTTGACTATAATTACAAATATATCAACAAATTTTGAAAGTTACAAATTATCCTTATATAGTTTAATGATAATTGTGAGTGTATCATGACCCTTTTCCGACACAATACAGTAGCCACCATCATCAAAACAGTCATTTGACAGAAAACATACTAAGAAAATTTCGAAATCCATAAGGAATTTAACCTCTTCTTACCCAAATCTGGTGACCTTAACCTAAGGTTTGGCAGATAGGTGGATTTGTTGACATAAGTCTTAGATTCCCTTCTTTAATTTTTATGCACTATTGGAGAATCAGACGGAGGTAAATCCCTTCAATTTCCCTACCAAAGACGACCAAAGTGATCTCCCTGTCAACGACGACCATAACGATGCCTTTCACTAATTAGTGGATTCTTCAGGCCTTTCTTATCTTAGAAGCCAATGGCTCCAGAATTTTTGTTGAAAACTAAATGAAATTGAAGATCAAAAGCTAAATGAAATCAAGAACTAAGCTGGAATCTTTACAGGGCTGGAGAGAGAGACGAAATGAAATAATAATTCCTCAAATTTTTCTTATTCCTTCCCCTGGGCCGATCCTTCATCCTTATAGCCCATAAGATAGACACGTGCCCCTATCACGTGCTCTACCTCTGTTGATTTAATCTGGGTTGAATCTTTGTCTAAGCTTGATTCTCTACATCCTTATAGCCCATAAGATAGACACGTGCCCCTATCACGTGCTCTACCTCTGTTGATTTAATCTGGGTTGAATCTTTGTCTAAGCTTGATTCTCTCACGGTCCCTTAGCCCATACTGTTGGTTCATGACCATTTAAGTGCTATCAGTTCCTTCCCCTTGAAACGGGACTTGGACCTCCGAGTCAACGTCTAGAAAGGTAGATTGAATATGATCCCAACCCTCCCATGTATTATCGTCATCAGGAAGACCCTTCCATTTTACCAGAACTTCCTTAACATTGCGCTTTCCCTGCAAAGACGTTCAGACATCCAAGAAAGCAGCAGGTAACAAGTGCAATTGATGATCAGAATCAGTGGCCGGAGGTTCAGTGGCTAACAGTGCTGGATGTACACATTTTTTTCAAGAGAGAAATGTGAAAAAAGGATGCAACAAAGAAGCTGCAGGAAGTGTCAGAAATTTTCATAGATAAAAGAAAAATGCTGTTTCAAATTTACATGGCCACATACAAGCGATTTTTAACCTTTTGAATTCATATGACGTTGATATTAAATTCAACATTTTTCATTTGAGGGGATTAAAACTCTCAAGTCTCAAGGGGTTAAGTTTTCCAATTACGAAAGAATTTTTCAAAAACCCAATTCACCCCTTCCCTTTTGGATTTTGCTACAAACTTGGGACCAACAAGTGGTATCAAAGCAGGTCTTTGAGTTTCTACCAAAGAGATCTTATTCAATGGCATCTCAATCAACTTTTACTCTTGCGTTTGCTGAAGGCCAGTCATGTACTAGGCCACCACTATTTGTTTGAAGTAACTTCGGTTACTGGAAGTCGAGAATGAAATAACTCATTATGGCTACTGATATGGACTCTTGGATAACTATCCAAGACGGAGTTACTTTGTCAATTGGTGAAAGAGCCTCTGAATGGACTGAAGAAAAAGTTAGGATTGTAAAGAGCAATGCCAAGTCAATAAACTCCCTTTTTGTGCTTTAACAACTGTAGAGTATGATATGGTATCCTCTTGTCAAACAGCCATAGAAATATGAGATGCAGTAACATCGATATACGAGGGAACTTCTCAAGTCCAAGGGATGAGAAGAAATATATTGATTAGAGAGTTAGAAAGTTTTAAAATGTTAGATACTGAAAATATATTTAAAATATTTGCAAGATTTTTCAACATTATTATTGCACTAAAAGACATTGGAAAAGCAATCTCTGAATTTGAACAGGTCATGAAGATCTTAAGCGCTCTACCTGAGTCATGGACTCCAAAGATTACAGCTATTAAAGAAATAAAGGATCTGAACACATTAAGGCTAGAAGGTCTTATTAGCTCTCTTATGTCTCATGAATTGATAAAGAGAAGAAACGATGAGTAACACAAAGGAAAAAGGGTTATTGTTTTGAAAGCTATGCAGAACTCAGATGAGTCTACATCTTCCTCTTAGAACGATGACGAAGAAATTACTCTATATACCCAGAGATTCAGAAAGTTCATAAGAAAATGAAAGAATTTCAAAGGATTTAAGGAGAGAAATAGAAAGTAAAAGAGAAAGAAATGACTAAATGCTACAGGTGTGGTAGAGTAGGACATATACAAGCCCAATGTCCTATACTAGAAGAAAGTAAATCAAAAGGATGACAAGAGAAGAAGGACAAAAATGAAAATAGAAAATTTCAGAAGCCAAAAGGCAAAGGAATGCACGTAAATAAAGAAACAACTACAACGAGCGGCTCATCAAATGAAGATAATGAGACAGTCAATTATGCTCGAATATGTTGTATGGCAAGGATTGAGGAAGAAAGCAATATGATCTGCCTCACTACGACTGAAGTAATAGATGGACAAACCGCATCAACAAATTGCACCAACAGTGAAGAGGTAACTTCCAAATTCAATCATTCTAATATCAAGTTTATCTACTCCTCTACACATGATTGACTCAAATGTGCTGAGTTAGATGAATTGTAACAAGCATATAATTCATTATATGAAGAAATCAAGAAGCTAGGCAGTGAACTCACATTGAAGAAACGACAATGTGACTCAATTATTATTATGAATAGAAAACTAGCTGAAGGAGTCAACCGCTTAGCAGATGAAAATAATACCTTAATTGATAAAGTGGAAAGGCTGAAAAAAATGAATCATTAGCAAAATTGTCTAACCCAGGAGAAAGTGTGAAATATTTTTACATATGACCATCCAAAATAACAAAAGAGGACTTGGGTATTCCATGTTTGAGCAAGGTGAAAGTAGTAAATCAAATGCTTCAAAATTTGGCAAAAACCGAGCCAAGACAATACCTTTTCATAAACCAAGAGTGAATCATGTTGTTTAGATAAAGAGACCAACTTGGGAACCACATAATACATAGAGCTTCACTCCAAGACTTCCAGGGGCATGCAATTTCTGCAACAAATTGTGTCATAAAATTTATCAATGTAGAATAAAGAAATTATATGACCAAGGTGCCAAATTGGCTTGAGTGCCAAAAAGCATTGAATTTATGTCTTTCAAAGTAAAGCAATGTAGACTCCAATGACTTACTAACCCAAATAAATCCATAAAATGGGTACCAATGAAATAAGTTTTATGTGATTTTTTTTTATAAGTATGACTTAAAGCAGACCAGCAACATATGGTTCATAGACAGTGGTTACTCAAGATATATGACAGGAGAAAAAGGATTGTTCCATAATATCAAACCATATGGTGAAGTAACTGTTGCATTTAGAAAAAAGTAAAATAAAATGTATAGAAAATGTTTATGGTATTTCAAATGCATGTATTGAGGATGTGCTATTTGTTGAAGGACTCAAATATAATCTAACGAGCATCAGTCAATTGTGTGATAAAAGCTATAAAGTTGTGTTTGAATTTTCTATATGCAATATTTTTTTTATGAAAATCACATAGTTTTTGGTGGAAAAAAATATGGAAATGTATATTTGGTTTTCCTTGATGAACTAGATAGACAATGTCATATGGCAATTGATAATGATCTATGGGTTTTGCATAAAAGACTCAGGCACATAAATATGTCAAACATTAAGACTCTGTTAAAAGAGAGTCTCGTAGAAGGATTATCGAAGCTTAAATATGAAAAAGATAAAATTTGCAAAGCATGCCAACTATCCAAGCAGCCTAAAATGCCATTTTTCTCCAAAAAGGAAATCTCAACGATTAGGCCACTTGAACTATTACACATGGATCTATATGGATCATCCAACATCTTGACTCTTGAAGGGAAGAAGTATGTTTTTGTTATTGTTGATGATTTTTCAATATTCACATGGATAATACTTTTAACTAGCAAAGATGAAGCCTTCTCAATATTTTTTACTTTATCAAATTTGGTACAAAATAAAAAGCAAAATACGATCATATCTATTAGAAGTGATCATGGTGGTGAATTTGAAAATAAACGATTTATAAAATTTTGTAATAAAAAAATTCATCGTACATTTTCTGCACCAAGGACTCTCCAACAAAATAGGGTAGTTGAAAAGAAAAATAGAATAATATAAGAAATGACTAGAACTATGCTAAATGAAAGTAAATTATTCAAGAAATTTTGGAGAGAAGTTGTAAATACAACATGTCATATGCTAAATCGAGTTACCATAAAAATAATCTTGAAAAATACCCCATATGAGTTATAGAAAGGAAGAAAACCAAATATTTGATACTTTCATATTTTTTACTATATTTGCTATGTATTAAATAATGAAAAAATAAACTTAGGAAAATTAGATGCCAAAAGTGATGAGCCAATATTTTTTGGAATGCAAAACAACAAAGGAGCAAATACACCTATGAGCTCAATTATCAAAATCGACAAGGATGAAAAAGGTAAAATAGTTGAACAACAGTTGCATAAAAGTATGATAGGATCTTTATTGTATTTTACTGCATCCAGACCAGACATATTGTTTAGTGTCTACACGTGTTCTAGATTTCAATAATGTCCCGAAGAATCACATTTAACAGCTGTAAAAAGAATTTTTAGATACTTAATTGATACTACTAATTTAGGGTTATTGTATCCTAAAGGTTCAACATTTGATCTAATCGGCTACTCGGATGAAGATTTTGCAGGTTACAAGGTAGATAGAAAAAGAACTAGTGGAACGTGTCAACATAATGGTCTTATGATTTTCAAAAAAACAAACAAGTATTGCTCTATCTACTGCGGAAGCCGAATATATTGCCGCTAGGAGCTGTTGTGCCCAACTACTTTGGATGAAACAACTTAGAGATTATGGGATAAAATACAAAGATATACCAATTAGATGTGATAATACGAGTGCAATATGCTTAACTAAAAATCTCATACTGCACTCTAGAATCAAACATATAGATGCAAAACATCATTTCATTAGAGAACATGTTGAAAGCCATGATGTTTGTCTAGAATATGTTAAAACAGAAAATCAAATTGTTGATATTTTTACAAAACCATTAGCAAAAGAATCATTTTACAAAATTAGAAATGACATGAGTATGATTAATCTTGATTTATAATGTAAAAATATTTTTGTGATATCTATGAATGCTATGACTTGAATTGCAAAGGGTAGGATATAGAGTTTATACTTTGATACTTAGGTCGGAGGAGCCAAGTCGACTCCACTCATCCCAAGTCGACTTCACCGAAGTTGACTTCGGATGAGTGAAGTCGACTTCAAACTCGACTTAGGGTTCAAAGTCAACTCTGCAAGGCGATGCTTCGGCTGCCTACTTAGGCACGCATGCTTGGTAACCTTTTCTCCCATTTCACTCTCGCGATTTTTTTTTGAAATTCCTCTCAAAGAGAAAAATTTTCTCCTCTCCTAAATCTCAATACCCATCTAAAACTCCCAACGTCAAAGATTCATCGATCTTATAACCCATGACACCTAAGGCCATCTCAAAACCGAGTAAACTTCCCATTTTCGGACCCTCCAAATCGAATACGGGGGAGGACATGCCTTGTCAGCAATAAACGCCATCCAAACGAGCCTAAGAAGAGGCTACAACCTCCATGGGTCGTCGAGTCCGATTTCAGGAAGTTAACCCCTTTATTTCCGCACCTAGAGAGGAAGGAAACTTAGAATCAAGTGATAGTATTGACATTAGTAGAAAGAGGAAGGGTACCCCAACTCAAAGGGGGCAAGTTCTCAAAATTCCAACAGAATACTTTAGGACTAAACGTCAACACAGATGATTCTACAGACACTTCTATGAAAGAAAGATTTTCTTATCAAAAATAATAGATTTCAAGTTTTTGCATAAATATACATTTGGAATTGAGGAGTTACTAGATTACCAAGGGTGAACCTGATTATTAAAAGAGGATGACAAGATATACCTAGATTTGACTAGATTGTTCTACTATTTATGGGATCAAGAGTATTTGAACACATATGTGAAAGGGGTGAAAATCAATTGGGGAAGAGGACATGAAATTAGCAAAAGAAATGCAATTGATCGTGTAGCGAACATTTTAGGTGTTCCTCCTTTTGATGAACCATACCCAGCAAGACTGACTCTCACTTAAATGTACAATCAGCTGACAAACAGTAACAAATATCTTTAACGTATCAAGTTTTTATACTATATAGATTTATCTCCACAACTAAAGGTACTACGCTTGCTCATAACCCATTTCGTCTATCCTAAAGGTGGAGGCCGAAACTAGCTCAATCCTCAAGAGGTCAAAATCTTATGGAAAGTGGCCAACAAGGTCAAAGTTAGTCTTTCAAGACTATTCCTGGAGGCCTTGGAGTTAAAAAAGGAGAATCCTCGGGGCGTACTCCCATATAGGGGTGGGAATCGGGGCGGGTCGGGGCGGGTCAGGGTGTGCCCAACCCTGACCCTACATTTTCAAAATCTTGTTTGACCCTTACTTTTATACCGGGTCGGGACAAGGTCGGGTTAACCCTTACTTTTATATACTAGATTTCGGGACAAAATTCGGGTCGGATCGGATCGGGTAAAAAATGCGGGTCAAGTAAGGATTTTTTAAAGAATTTATGAACCTATCAAGTATAACGACAAATCTATATTAAACTTAATTACTATATGCTTCAATCTATTACTAATCAGTCAAACTAAAACTTGAATACTTAAATAAAACATTAACATTTATTTACCTATATAAGAACAAGTTAATGAAACATACCTTATTCAAAATTCCCTTCACAATTTGAATATTTGAACTCATTCCATGTCTTTTGTTATTTACCTTCAACAAAAATAATAATGGAGTAACATTTAGAATTAAAATAAAAATTGTTTAACTATGTATTAGGAGAGCAATTTTACCTGAAAAGTATAAAGGATATTGATAATACTTTTTGCGTTGTAATGAAATCTTCTAGAAGGCTGACCTGAATAACACTTGTGCAATACAATCAATAAAACAAAACTACAAACAATAACACATCGACCACAATTAATCACGACAAATATTCACATAAAAATAAAAATTATAACTAATTTAATTGATAACATAAATCCGTCATCCATCAATAGGGAAAATTCTAAGTTTAGCAAATATACAGGAGACATATATTTTGTCCAATAAATTAAGTTTAAATATATGTTTCTATTATAAAATGTTCATAACAAAAATGAAAGGCAAATTGTTCTTCATTGTCATCTTTTCCTACGTTCATCCATCGATAACAATGCCCTTTCCCTGAAAATTTAAAATATTATTTTATTAGTAACTACAATAGTATCACAAGCTAAGGGAAAAATAAAAAGAGAACAAAAAATATGAAGAAAGATTAATGCTTAACACCATGCTTAAAACCTTTGCACTTGCACTTGCACTTGCAGGAGGACGAGGAGAACAAATGCTACCTTCTCCAACTTCATTTTGAATAGCTGCAACATATAAAAAATCAATAAGTTAATGGCACTATCTATAAAAAATAAATATATATCCTAAGTTCAAGTAAGAGAGTTAGATACTGAACTATGTAAGTTACCTGTAAAATTGATGGTAAGTTCCTCTGCATCTTCTTGAAATTTATCTACTTTTGGCTTTGACCTCATCCAATCTTGAGCACAGATTAAACATTCCACGAGTTTTGGAGATAAAGAACTCCTATATGAATCAAGCACACGTCCACTCATACTAAAAGCTGACTCTGACGCAACAGTAGACACTGGAATGGCTAATAAATCACGTGCCATATGGGACAATACTTTATACTTATATGCATTTACTTTCCACCATGCCAAAATGTCAAAATTATCATCCTCCACTACAATATGCTCTTCTAAGTATCGATGAATTTCTGTCTTCTCATTTTCTGTCTCATCCACTGCTAAGAACTTCAAATATGCTGCTCTTGATAGTCATTTTGTCTTTGTTTGTGTAGGGGCTTCAATTTTTGTTTTGGTTGCTGCTGAAAATTTAGCCTCATAGAACTTGAAAAAGGTTTCAAATTCCATATTCACACTATTCATTATTTCTTTAACCTTGTCAACATCATATATTTGCGAATAACAGAATTTCAGAAACTTCAACTTGCATCTTGGATCCAATACATTTGCAACTAACAACCACATGTTAATTTTATCAAAACTGCCCCAATACTTATCAAATTTTTATTTCATTTTTCTAGACATGTCTCTAAGGACTAAATCTTCTGATGTAGAAAATTCAAATAACAGACTTTCAATCTTATGAACCTCATCCAAGTAAAGAGAAGAAGTAACATATGAGGTTCCAGATAATGTGGTTGTAACTTCATAAAAATGTTCTAGAAAAGAACACATAGCTTTGCCAATTCTTCAATCATTATCATTGGGAGTATCTTCCTTTGCAAATGCAGCATCATATAAGACAAGCCGATCAAAAACTTTTTGATACTTCAGAGCTTTTTCCAACATTAAAAAAGTAAAATTCCATCTTGTAGGAACATCCATACACAATCCAAGTTTAGAACTAATTCCTTCCTTCTCACAACATACTTTAAAATTAAATTCTCTTTGTGGGGAACCTCTGACAAATCTAACACACTTTCGAATTCTGTTAATTGATTCATTAACTTCATTTAAACCTTCTCGCACAATCAAGTTAATAATGTGAGCCGCACAACGTACGTGAAAATAGTCACCCTCGTTGGCTAGAAACCCTCTTTTAACTAACATTTTTCTTAAAATTTTCAAAGCAACATCATTTGCAGATGCATTATCTATAGTCAAGGTGGTGATTCTATTCAACCCCCAGCCTAATAAACAATCCTCAACTGCTTGAGCAATGGCATCGCCAGTATGTGGAGGTGGAAGCATAAAAAAATTAATTATTTTCTTGTGTAACTTCCATTCGTCATCAATATAGTGTGCTGTAAGACACATGTAACTATCATTCGAAATAGAAGTCCACAAGTCTGTGGTCAAACTCACCCTTTGAATTTTATTTTAAAAAAATTTCTTCAGTTTCTTCTTCTTAGCTTCATAAATTGCAAGACAATCATTAGCGACAGTTTTCCTAGCTACCCATTTAAATTGTGGCTGCAACATGCTAACCCATCTCTTCAGTCCCTCATGCTCTATAATCTTAAATGGTTTTTCATCAATGATAATCATCTCAGCAAGTCTCTTTCTGCATTTATCTTGGTCAAATTCCCATACACTGATAACTGGTTCTCCATTAATGTTGGACTGTGGTAAAGAGAATGTCAACAGATTTTGCCTCTTATTTTGCCCCCACTTTGGAAAATCTTTGCATCTTTGGATATGCCTCGAAAGTGAATTAGTACCATACTTACTAGCACACTTAAAAGGCCTTTTGCAGTAATTACATGAGGCAGTGGGTTCTTTACCTAGCTTCTTATCATTTTTAGTAAAATGATTCCAAACTGAAGAAGTAAGTTTGTAATTGGTAGCTTAATTATTTTCATCTTTTGCAATTTTTTCATTATCAATAGGTGTAAGGTTTTCCACATCCACATCAACCACTTCTTTCTCTTTCACATTCTCTATCATTTCTTCCTCCACATTCTCATCCACATCCAAACTCATATTTTTATATTACGTTATATCCAATGCAATACATAAAAATAAATACAAATAAAAGAAATTAAAATCCAAACATAATACAAGCATATACCAAATATAATACACAATGCATATACGTACATGAAACACTTATATTACTTGCAAATAAAATATCTGAATGTAAGTTTTTGAGAGGTCTGTAGAAATGTGATCCATGAACAATTCTAATAATTAATCAATAATATATGTGCCATTTTACCAGCTTAAATATGTTAGATTAAATGGAAAAAATGTAAAGGAAAATAACATATACCAACTATTGCCGGAGCAGAGGCAGACCAATTCCAAATTTTCAATAATTATTCAAGATCGTCGGATTCGTCGATGTCAGCTACTGCGTACTTTGGAGGGGCTGCCTTGAGCAGAGGACTTTGCGGGCAGTAGAGTGAGAGGAGGAGTAGCCGGAACTGGCCAAGACCAAGGTTCGGCAGTCGGCACCACTTTTGCTGACGCAAAAATAAATTGGGCGGGGGAGCTTCAGCCTGCTGTGCCTGTATGCATGTCCATTCCAAGAAGATCCCGGCAGCAAGCGGAAGATGAGTGTGGGGTGGGAGGCGATGGGCGCTGGACGATGGGAAAAGAACCAAAGGGAGAAGAACAGAGATTGGAGAAGAAAACCAAAGGGAGAAGAACAGAGATTGGAGACGATGGGCGTTGGACGATGGGCACTGGGGCGCTGGACAATGAGTGTGGGGTGGGAGGCGAGCGAGGTCGCTGGGTGCTGGAAGCCTGAAAGGGAGGAGCGGCACTACGTGTTGGAAGGGAGGATCGGCGAGGGCGCTGGGCGCAGGAAGCCTGAAAGGGAGGAGCGGCGGGGGAGCTAGGAGCTAGAAGGGAAGATTAGCAATGTCTAGGCACGCGTGGGGTGGAAGCCGGAAGGCGAATGGGGGAGCTGCTGAGCTGGGCGCTAGAAGCCTGGAGTGGAGGCTGGAAGGGAGGAGTGGCGAGGGCGTTCAGCGTTGGCCGTTGGGTGCTGGAAGGGAGGATCGATTGTTGGGCGAGGGGAGGCAGTAGCACTGCTGCGGGAGGGCGTGGGCAGAATTCGGAAAACAGAGTGTTAGTTTTAGGGTTCAGAGAGGTGCGGGTCAGCGAGGCCGGTCCGCCCCGACCCGGACTTTTGAAGAAAAATAAAATGCTTGACCCGCCCTGCCCCGCCGGGTAAATAATCCCGACCCGCCTCGATTTTAAAAGGGTCGGGTCAGGGCGGGTCACGGGTCAACCCGTCCCGATTCCCACCCCTACTCCCATATGGCACATAAATCACCAAGATACTAGCACATTATCATGTCAACTTGGATGGAGAGCCTATGAAGTGTTAAAACCCACAAATGCTATCAACTGTGCTTTATTGACCCGTATGAAGATTGACTTGGAGGCATTTAGAGCCGATTAATTACGGGATCAAATGGGAGGCGATTTTCAAGGCGCTTCGGCTCTACAAGTACCCCAAGCAGAGGAAGCTCAACCTAAGGAGGAGGATCTGCCTCGTTATGATTACCATCCATCTCCACCTCCCACTCTTCAAGCTCCAGCTTCGCCTGCATCTCATGGCTCTTGCTCCCCTCATGGATCACGAGCAATAGATCACTTTACCCATTCCCTGGATCAACCATCTACCTCCAAGGCGATTCTCGAGTATTTACAAGCCATGACAGTGGAAGCGGCCGACCGATTCTAAGTTTACCTGATTTTGATCCCTATTGGGGCAAATCCGTCCGAGCTGAACCCACCGTTCAAGCTCCATCGTCCCCATTCTTTTTTGCCTACACCTGTCCAATACCTCCAACTCACCCACTTTCTTACCCTATATCTGCCTTTGCATTTCACAAATCTCGCTTCCCGTACTATCTTTTTTTATGTTTGACAAAAAGGGAAAGAGAGATAGGTAATAGGGCATAGTTTTTTGGTTTCTGGGTAGATTGTATTTAGGTATACATTGAAACAGTGTTCTGAATCATTTTGTCTATATCCATGTTTTGAATTGAATAAAAATTTTACATATTTGGTGTGTTGAAATGTTGTGTGTTGAATGACTGATATAATTTGAAAATAGAGAATCAAATGGAAATTGATAACTGATATGAAATACTTATTAAATGATAAATGAAAGGCTTATCTCAAATTGATTTTATCAATCATCGAAAAGGTGGAGATTGTTGTAAACATGTGGCAAATTAAGTAAAATCCATGTTTTGATGATTAACATTTCAATTTGAGAATTATCAAGGTACTAACGTGATGTTAAGTGATTTCAAGGTTTACAATATTCAAAGATCAAAAGCTTGGCAGACTAAGTCACATGCAAAGTCGACTCAGGCATTGGCAGACTAAGTCACATGCAAAGTCGACTCAGGCATCGACTTCGAGGGCCTATTTTTTGACAGCGCTAAAAGTTGGACACCCGAGCAGACGAAGTCGCAACCTCAAGTCGACTCCATCTACGACTTAGGATATCTTTAGAGATTAAAGAAGAAACTGATAATGTCAAGTCGCATTCCAAGTCGACCTCGTCATGCGACTTGGGTGAAGTCACATCTGAAGTCGACTCGGACTCTCGACTTGAAAGGAGTTAAAAATCAAGATGTTCCTAAACGCTTTGCTCAGAAAGATAAAGTCCAAATTATGAAACAACGACAAGATTGAACCAAGGTTAGATAAAGTTCTCATCGAATGCTCAAGAAATATTGACTAAGCTCAAATATCAAGAAGAATGAATAGAACTCAAATATAAATGAAGATTTATACGCATGAATCATGAAAAAGCAAAGAAAGATAAACAAACAAAGAAGATCAAATTGTGTCAGAGCTCTAAGAAATCAGATAGCTGGTAAAGTCGCAACTCAAGTCAACTCCACCTGCGACTTGGGTCAAGTGTAAGACCAAGTCAATTGAAGTTTGGAACTTAGCTGAAGAACTGAAGACCAAAGTTACATCCGAAGTCGACTCGAGCCTGCGACTTGAATGAAGTTGTAACCCAAGTTGACTCCAAGTGCGACTTGAATCGCAATAGTTGAAAAAATTTGAACGTTGGCGCATTAAATGCGCATCACCTACCTCCAAACGTTCGAATTTATTCTCCCTTATTTAAGACACTTCAAATGAACGGGAGAGGGAAGAGAAACAACATTGATTGAGTTCAACCTCTTATTCTCAAGCATTTATCTGATCTAAAAGAAAGTTTTCAAGAAGAACTCAGTGACAAGCTGCTAAGTGCTAAACTGATCCATCATCAACTTCTTCTACAAGTTCTTCTCTGCGTAAGAATCTGTCTCTAAACAACTGTAAAGTGTAGTATCATTTTCTATTTATTAATGATTTGTTTTCTACTTGGTTTAGTATTGGAGACTAAGAACAAGTGAAGGCAAAGAGCGTGTGATTTGAGTGTAACTCATCACCTACTTGTGCTAAGTTTGTATAAAGCCCCCTTGAGCTGAAATCTAGAAGAGAGCAAAGGCTCTGTTGTATTGCTATTTTGTTTAGTGGAACCCAAGGCACTAATGTGTGTTCTTGAAGAGTGGAGTATGGATGGTTGTCCTAAACCACTATAATTTCTTGAGTTTATTGTTTATTGCTCTTATATTTCACTTTTTCATTCGAGGGGATTAAAACTCTCAAGAGGTTAAGTTTTCCAATTATGAACGAATTTTTCAAGAACCCAATTCACCCCTCCCCTCTTAGGTTTTGCTGCAACTCGGGGTCAATAGGGGTAATATGCAACTCATGAAACTACATGTGTATATTTACAATTACTGTCAAACTAAGTTGGTATATCTGCAAATTATCCTATAAAAATTAAAACCAATCTCTGATCAAACCACTCATTAGAATATTTTGGTTCAAACCAATTTAAACATTATAAAAAAACATGTGAATAATTTGACAAAATAATGGTTTTAAATGAGGCACTTGATTGTACCAAAAAATAATGTAGAATAAAAGCAAGAATTGTATTCAATTGGGCAGTAGCCTAGATGGTAACATTTGTGGCCTCTATAGATAAAGTCCATCCATAGATAAGTAAAAATTCTAATACTCATGCCGTTAGGAATCCATTAAAAGGGTCGTTAACAGCCCTATAAAATGACAAATATGCTTAAGCCCTAATATAATTTTAGATTAGTTTACTTAAAATTAATAATTTACATTTAAATAATATGTGATTTATAGGTATAAAAGTGTTAAGAATTCATTTGCGTATAAATTTTTAGCAAAGAAATCATAATTAAGGAGGGGCATTTTTCGTTATTTTATAAGGGTGGTAATGACTCATTTAATAGATCCTTAACATCGTGGGTATAAACAAAATTTTAGGCAAAATATGTGGGTATTTGTGGAATTTTTGAGAATTCATGGGTATAAGTGGAATTAAGGGTAAAATTTATGAGTATATATGACATTTGCTCTTATAAATATATAAAAAAGGAGTAATTTATAATTTTAGAAACTATGATAGTGTATTTGTAACATGATTAAATTTTGAAATTATATTTGCAAATTATTTTTCATAATTTTTGGAAATGTTTATGATGAAAATAGCAAGAAATTTTTCAAATCTGTCTATTCTAGGCGCAAGAATTTTGTAAAAGGGAAATAATCATAGGATATTTAGAAAGATTTTATTTTGCTATTTTTGAAAGATATTAGAAGATTCCTAGGATATTTTAGGATCTGTTTAAAATAAGCATGTATCTATTTTAAGTTTACTTCCTTAAGAAGTTTATTTAAAATATACAACTTCCTTTTCTAGAAAAATTTTCCTAGGATATTTTAGAATCTGTTTAAAATAAGCATGTATCTATTTTAAGTTTACCTTTTTAAGAAGAAGCTTTATCTAATTCTATTGATAATCGATTTGAATCTTTAACAACCCTTTGTGATACCTTGGCCCAAAAGCAAGAAGATTTCTAAAAAGAAACCACCTCTTCCATTCAATCTCTCATTACCTCAGTAAATAGGTTGACTGAAATTGTTGGAAAACGTCCTATGATTGAGACTGGACAATCATTTCGAAATGGTCAATCACACAATACTCATGCTTCTAGTAGCTCTCCTATCATAACTGACCTTCTCCAAAATCCAAACATACATGCTAAAGGTCATCATAACCCAGAGCATTCACATATTCCAGAAATGCATACAAATTTGGAAAATCATGAAAACGACAATAATTTTTATGACATTGGTTTTGCAAACAATCTTAGACATGGGAACTATCAGAGAAATTATAATATACCTTTTCCACAACAACAACGACGTGTAACTGATAATTCTTGGATGGCAAAACAAGTCAAGGTAGATGCTCCTAGTTATGACGGTCGTCTAGACCCTAATGCTTTCTTAGATTGGTTGGCAGACATGGAAGATTTCTTTTGTTGGTATGATATGGATGATGCCCAACGATTGAGATTTACAAAAATGAAACTTGTTGGGTCTGCCAAACGCTATTGGCAAGGGGTTCTAGATGAAAGTCAACGCATAGGAGTACCTATCACAACATGGGCTGAAATGAAAGCTAAATTGAAAGAGAAATATCTTCCTGAATATCATCAGACTCAACTATTGGAACAACTGGTTAACTTGAGACAAGGATCATTAAGTGTAACTGACTATCTTAATAAGTTTGAAGATTTAAAATGAAATGTGGAATACAGGAAGATCCTTGGGTTACACGAACAAAGTTTATCAATGGCCTGAAATCAGAAATCAAAACTTTGTTGAAATTGCATTCAGTTGTTTCTGTGGAAGACGCATATTATAAAGCTCTAGAATTGGAAAATTTTCAAAAATCTTTCACTAACAAACGTTTGATTCCACAAACTGGAGAGACAAGGGTATCCAAATTAAATTCTAATCTAACGTCTTTTCAAGGAACAACTAAACCATTGCCTGAACAATACACAAGTAGGGAAAAGAGTAATCCAGTTTCTCGATTTGATGCCACTAGTAAGCAGGTTAATGGTCCATGTTTTCGTTGTGGGGGTAAAGGTCATATTGCATCACAATGTCCTCAGCACACACTCACAATTAATCATGTAGATGATCATGAAGATGTGACCATTGATCAAGTTGCTGAAACTTTTGAGGAACCATCGGATTGTGAACTTGATGGAGACTATAGCTACAATGAGGACTTGCAATTAAATGTTGTGCGTTGCATTTTGACTACTTCTTTTTCAAATAGTGATTGGAGACGTACAAATATATTTCATCAATTTTTTAAATGTGAGAATACAGTATACAAGATTGTTATAGATGGAGGTAGTTCCATGAATGTGATTGCCAAATCAGCTATAGCTAGATTGAATTTGAAAACTGAACCACATCCTCATCCATATCGTGTAGCATGGGTAGACAAAACTACACTTCCTGTTAATGAAAGATGCTTGGTTCCTATATCAATGGGTGATTATTCTGATCATATTTGGTGTGATGTGCTACCCATGGATGTGGCTCATATTCTTCTTGGTCGACCATGGCTATATGACTTAAAAGTAATCCATTATGGGCAACCCAACACCTATATTATTAAGCATAATGGAAAATCTATCCTTTTGAAGCCTGCTAAACCTAAAGAAAGTGATAGATCCCACAAAGAGTCTCCAATTGATTCATCTGAAAAACGACCTTTGCATATTCTTACAAGAAAGCAATTTGAAAAAGAAGGACAAGATTCAGGACTCATTTTAGCTATAGTAACCAAAGATAAAACAAATACTGTTCTTCATGAGACTAATGTAGCATTACCTGAAATCCAAGCATTAATGAAAGAATACAAAGATGTGATTCCTGATGAATTACCAAATGAGCTTCCACCTATGAGGGATATTCAACACGCTATTGATCTTATACCAGGATCTCAATTACCAAATTTACCTCATTTTCGTATGAATCCTAATGAGCGTGCTGAATTAAAAAGGCAGGTAACTGAACTGCTTGATAAGGGGTTTATTCGTGAAAGTCTTAGCCCATGTGCTGTACCAGCTCTATTAACCCCTAAAAAAGATGGATCTTGGAGAATGTGTGTTGACAGTCGTGCGATCAACAAAATTACCATAAAGTATAGATTTTCTATACCAAGACTTGATGATATGTTAGATCTTTTGACTGGCGCACAATGGTTCTCTAAGATAGATCTTAGAAGCGGATACTATCAAATTCGAATTAGAACGGGGGATGAATGGAAAACTGCCTTTAAAATTCAAGATGGATTGTTTGAATGGTTGGTTATGCCTTTTGGACTATCAAATGCCCCAAGTACATTTATGAGAATTATGAACCAAGTATTTCAACCTTTCATTGGAAAGTTTGTGGTAGTCTATTTTGATGATATTCTCATTTATAGCCGTTCTAAGGAAGAATACTTGCAACATTTAAAATTTGTTCTTGAGACGCTTCGATCTAAAAAGTTCTTTGTAAACCTCGAGAAATGTTATTTTTTGACAAATCAAGTGATTTTCTTAGGATTTGTGGTATCAGCTAATGGAATTTCTATGGATCCCTCAAAGGTAAAAGCCACTAGGGAATGGCCAGAACCCACATCAATTTCTGAGGTGCGAAGTTTTCATGGTTTAGCTGCATTTTATAGGCGCTTCATTAAAGGGTTTAGCACAATCATGACTCCTATCACAGATTGCTTGAAAAAAAAAGAATTTCAATGGTCAATTTCTGCATCTAGAGCATTTAAGGAGATTAAAAAGAAAATGACTGAGTCACCTGTATTGCGACTTCCTGATTTTACTAAAGTTTTTGAAATTGCTTGTGATGCATCAGGAGTTGGGATTGGGGGTGTTTTGAGCCATGAAGGTCATCCAATTGCGTACTTTTCTCAAAAACTCAATGAAGCTAAAATATTCAACATATGATCGAGAATTTTATGCTGTCGTGCAAGCACTTAAATTTTGGAGGCATTATTTGCTACCTCATGAATTTGTATTGTATTCAGATCATATGACTTTGAGGTATTTGCAATCACAAAAACGATTAAGTGCTAGACATGCAAAGTGGATTGAGTTTTTGCAAGAGTACACATTTGTTCTCAAACATCAGGCAGGAATTGAAAACAAACCTGCAGATGCTCTCAGTCGTGTCTCACTCATTCTTCATAGTATGGATGTTAAAGTTGTCGGATTTGATAGGTTGAAAAGTGAATATCCATCATGCGCTGATTTTGGAATTATTTTTCATGAAACACAAACTGGAAATCGTAATGATTATGTGATTCATGATGGATATTTATTTAAAGGAATAAAGCTATGTATTCCCAATACATCACTTCGAGATTTTTTAATTTGGGAATTACATGCTAGGGGTATTGCTAGTCATTTTGGTAGGGATAAAACTATTTTATTAGTTGAGGATAGATTTTATTGGCCTACATTGAAAAGAGACGTGTCAAGAATTGTTTCACAGTGTCGCACATGTCAACTTGCTAAAGCTAAAAAAAGAAACACTGGATTATACACTCCTCTGCCTGTACCACATATTCCTTGGCAAGACATAAGTATGGACTTTATTCTTGGATTGCCTAAAACCTCTCGAGGATTTGATTCAATTCTTGTGGTAGTAGATAGATTTTCGAAAATGGCTCACTTTATCCCATGTACTAAATCTGCTGATGCTTCATATATTGCAAAATTATTTTTCAGAGAAATTGTTAAGCTTCACGGTTTACCAACTTCCATCGTTTCTGATCGGGATGTTAAATTTGTAAGCTATTTTTGGAAGACATTGTGGAAACTCTCGGGTACCAAATTGAAATTTTCATCTGCTTTTCATCCGCAAACTGATGGCCAAACTGAGGTAGTCAATCGGAGTTTGGGAAATCTGCTTAGGACTTTGGTGGGAGAACATATTGGAACTTGGGATTCTGTATTGGCTATTGCCGAATTTGCATATAACAATTCAGTCAATCGTTCTACTGGGAAATCTCCTTTTGAAATTGTCTATGGTTATATTCCTCGAGCTCCCATTGATTTAATTCCTTTACCTATTGATACCCGTTCATCTGCTACTGCTGAATCTTTTGCTCAACACATTCGAGATGTTCATGCTGATATTAGAAGAAAGATTACTCTAAGTAATGAAAATTATAAGCTTGCTGCAGATGTTCATAGAAGAAAACATGAATTTGATGTTGGGGATTATGTCATGGCTCGTGTACGTCCAGAAAGATATCCTAAAAACTCATTTAAGAAATTGCATGCACGAGCCAATGACCCCTTTCGTGTTTTAAGAAAATTGGGATCTAATGCATATGAACTTGATTTGCCTTCAGATATAGGAATTAGTTCTACTTTCAATATAGAGGATTTGTTTCCTTACCGAGGTACTTTTGAGCCTCCAAGTTTGTCTGCAGGAATTTCAACAGATAACAGTTCAGCATCACCACATGTGTCTATACTTCCACGAGTATCGTCTACTTTTTCAGATCAGATAGAGGATATCCTACAAGATGAACTTGTCACTACTGGATCAGGCATTATGCAAAGATTTATTGTCAAGTGGAAAAACAAGCTTGATTCTGATGCTACATGGGTTACTGAAGATGACTTACGCCACTTGGATCCAAATATTCTTGAGCAGTATCAAAGTCAGAACTCTCCAGTGGCGAGTTTTTCGAAGCCGGGGAGAATTGATGAAAATAGCAAGAAATTTTTCAAATCTGTCTATTCTAGGCGCAAGAATTTTGTAAAAGGGAAATAATCATAGGATATTTAGAAAAATTTTATTTTGCTATTTTTGAAAGATATTAGAAGATTCCTAGGATATTTTAGGATCTGTTTAAAATAAGCATGTATCTATTTTAAGTTTACTTCCTTAAGAAGTTTATTTAAAATATACAACTTCCTTTTCTAGAAAGATTTTCTGAGGATATTTTAGAATCTGTTTAAAATAAGCATGTATCTATTTTAAGTTTACCTTTTTAAGAAGTTTACTTTCTTAAGAAGTTTACTTAAAATATATATTGCTTTTTCTAGAAGGATTTCATTTGCTAAGATTGGGTGGTATGTTCACCTATAAATACAGCCATTGTAAATTCTAAAGGGAGATCAGTTTTGAGATTTATAAAAGTGTTCTCTACTTCTTCTTCTACTTGTTCTTGTTCTTCTCTCCTTATTCATCTATTCTTTCTACCTTCTTTCTTCACTTCTCATCTATAGAGGTTCCTTCCTCTTTCTTCTATTTTCTTCTCTACCCATCCTACATCGGTTTATATATGTTTTTGAATTCTAAAAAGATAATTTTAGAGTTATTTAAGTAATATTTGGAGGGCAATTTAGTTATTGTACCAAGGTGCATGCTGAACTGACCTTAATTTAAGTAAGGTAGGTTACATGCCTTAAAACCGACCTTTTTACATATCTTATAAATAATTTATTTAGAGGATAGAATCATAGAAATTGTATTAAAAAACAATTATTTCTTTCGCAGACCCTTTAAATTGGAGAGAGAAACTGTCCATCCTCTTAGCCAATTGGCTTGGCTTCTATTTAGGCTTAGGTTAGTGAATTTTTCCATTGAAACACACTGATCAATGATATTTAAGAGAAAACTAAAGTAATGATTGGATATTCACATGGCACACTCGAAATTGAAGAATTTGGAATTTAGTCTTAAGGCCAGCGGTCAGGACTCTTTCGAAATATTAGCCCAACCTCCAACAAACAAGTAGCTAGATCCTTGCATTAATTATAGTGGCTTTTCTTAACTATGCTCATTATGTTTGATCCTAATTTTAAATATACTTGTTTATGTTTTAAAAATTTTAAATATATTTACTATATTTGTATCTAATTTCAAAAATGTTACTCTATTACATACATTACTAAATGTCATTAACTCATTTGTGAAATTACCAATATGCCAATTTCATAATTCACCGCTGTCCTAATTGTATAAAAGTTTTAAATATAGAGAGCTCTAATTTCATTCTCATTTCGTCTTTTATTATTTTACACCAAAGGTATTTTAGGCACTTATGAAAATGTAACCAACATTTAAACGGAGAACCGTTAACTTAGGAATGAGTATTTTTAAGAATAGATGAAAACATTATAGGTATATCTAGAATTTTTAAAAAATATAGTAGGTATATTTAAAACTATGGTCAAATATAGTGAGTATATTTGTAAAAAGCCCTTTAGCATCATCTTACTTGCATAATGTTATAAAAATGGAATTTATAATCAAACCTTAGAGTGGTTTTGCTCAAACCAGCTTAACCATTTCAACAAATCGAATCAACTCCTGTATTTTATGAAAATAACTATTGTCTTACTCTTATTTTATTTGGCCAAATCTAATATTTCACATTTATTCTATAATTTATAAAGCACTTCTCCTATGTTATCTTACTCTTATTTCCCATTATTTTTATGAAAATAACACTTTTTTATTTTGTCATTCTCAAATACTTGTTTCAATTTTTCTAAATTTTTCTAAATTTTTCATGATTTTTTGAGGATTTTTTTGAGTTATTTTTATTTCCGGGCGTTGGCGGCCGCTTGCTTGTGGGCCTCTGTGTGGGCAATAGGGGTGCAACTTAGGTCGGTTTAGTTCGGGTAGTGGTCTACCCTATCCATACCTTATTTGTAAAAGGCATACCCTACCCTACCCATTTGTCAGTTTGGTTCCTAGTATATCCTACCCTACCCATTACCCATAGGGTCGGTTCCGGTTTCGGTTCCTTTAATACTCAAATATAATATTTTTTAAAAAAGTTTAATGTTATTTTAAATAATGTAAAATAATACTCATTTGTGTTTTAAAATCATATGTACATATATTATTGTTTATATTATTATATAAAAATATGAAGTATAGACCATAATGACCTAATCATTAAAACTATTAATATATTATAATCATAAGTCACAAGCGTATTTATAAGAGTCTTTCGGAAGTCAATGACGTATATATAAATTCATTTAAATTTATACTTTACAAAGTACAAAATTCATTTAAACTTTAATTTATTCAAAAAATATGTGCACATAAGATGTTAAAGATAAAGCATAATGCATACTATATAATATATATTATACATGTATATAATTATGTACATATTAATTACCCATATGAGTACTTACGCGGGTCGGTTCTGGGTACCCAACGTATCTACCCTATCCGTACCCTATTTGATGAGGCGGGTTATAATCACAAGTCACAAGCGTATTTATAAGAGTCTTTCAGAAGTCAATGACGTATATATAAATTCATTTAAATTTATACTTCACAAAGTACAAAATTCATTTAAACTTTAATTTATTAAAATATATGTGCACATAAGATGTTAAAGATAAAGCATAATGCATACTATATAATATATATTATACATGTATATAATTATGCACATATTAATTACCCATATGAGTACTTATGCGGGTCGGTTCTGGGTACCCAACGTATCTACCATACCCATACCCTATTTGATAAGGCGGATAATAATTTATACCCTACCCATACCTATGGGTAATATTTTCTACTCTATACTACCCAAATTAGGGTCGGGTCGGTGGGTACCCTACCTAAGTTGCACCCCTAGTGGGCAAGGCGTCGGTGGGCTAGAGCTGTTACTGGCTGGGGATATGGAGCTAACCAGTTGTATTTTGAAATATGGGTTGGATGACTGGGCCTAACCCACCAGTAACACCTTGGTATGGGCATGGGCCCAATTTAGTGTCCTGCTGCTGGTTTTAGTTATGTGGTCTGTGACTTTTTAATTTTCTTTTTTTTCAATAGCCGGAGCCACTACTCATGGCATATGCATATGCGAGGGCAGGAAATTGTAGCCCCAACCCTGGGCACATGTGCCCGCATGTCACATAAACTAGCCTACGGCCACGTACGTTCGCTTTTGAAAAAATTTTTGAACGGACAATATTCTCTATTTTTAGTTTATTAGATCTGCTAATGTTGATGTCTGTTTGATCGAAGAGTATTTGATAAAACTTTTTTAAAAAATTTTGTTGCAAAAACTATTAAATGAGAAAAGTAATATAATATGGTAGAGGTAATGATGATGAGTGAATAAAATAAAGTTAAAATAGGATACTCGTGGAGAGATGATTTAAAAATAAGCTAGTCATATAGGAAAAGTTTTACTTTAAAAAATTTTAAATTGATGAGATTGGTATTTAACTTTTAGCTTTTCGTTTTAAAATAATATAATATGATTGGCATATTATCTTCAAAATTCGAAATCGGTAGATCCTCGTTTCAGATCAGGCTGAAACTTTATAGAGGTACTTAAAACATTATTATCTTCATGATTTATGGTCAAACGTTCTGATTTGATCTAAAAATGTAATTATTTCATGATTTGTATTTCTAACGTTCATTAACCATCCTTTTCTAAAATGACCAAAATTTCAACTCAAAAAATTGAATAATCTTCTATTTAACTATTATCTATTCTAGGAACTTAATGAATGGATTGGATCTAGATTATGTTCTATAAATTCATTATGTTCTCCTTTATTTCGATAGACTTGAGAGTAATATTGCAAATTTTCTCTCCAAATTCATATTTGAGTTGTTTTGAAACTCGGTTATCAGCTTTTGTTTTCACGCGTACTCTCTGTGCGTACCTAGTTGATTTTTATTGAAAATAGGCTACAACACACTTAATAAAAGAAGAAATCAGATTAAATATGGCAGTGACAATAATTATTAATGGTGATGATTAATATCTTTTTCTTAAAAAAAAATTTAAATGTCGTTAAGACCACGTTGCTGGAAGCTATACATATATACAAGTGGACACCTATAACAATTCCTAACTGCCACACACACAAAAAAAAAATAAAAAATTATGTTGATCTAATCAAGGAAATATTATGAGGATTTCATTAATGAAATAAAAAGATGTAAGGCGGATCGTTGAATATGAAGCCAAATAGGTAGGTGTATCAGAAAAAAGAACCAAAATAATAATAATAATAATAATAAACAACGTAGACATAATTATGAGCATGCCGACAATTACCAGAAGGACCTTGAAATTAACTCATCAGCTAGCACTGTAATTTGGAAGCAAGTGGATGAAGCCAACGGGGTGCAGACGTGGTGCTCTTCAGCGCACCATTACACGACACAAGATTAGATTGATAAGCGTACGTGGGATATTTATAATCAGAGAACGAGAAAGTTCGGGTGTTGAGATTGTAACAGCAATTGCGCTGTGAATCAATATCAAAGAACCAGATGAGGTCATCTCTTTTGCCCCAGTAAAGAGGTCGGATATCATGGTTCTTCAATGGCCCTTCTCCTCGTTTCAAACAAATACTCACCTTCTCCCAAATCCTTTCCCGGAAATCCCTCAACACCCACACCCCCATCTGTTCTTTCGAATCCCCATCATCAAAGAAAGCTACAGAAAAACAGGTTCCCCATCCGATGGGGGTAATTTTCTTCGGGCTTCCGAAGCCGGGTCATGGAGGTTCGAGGAAGGGCAATAACGCTGAAGGTGTAGGATGGCAAATCGAGGCAAGCCACATTGACGTGGCCACTAGTCATACAAGTCCATGTCCAGAAACAAGCCTCTGCGCCTCCCACAAGCAATGAAGGGAGGGATTCGACGCCATTGCATGGATTTGGAATGATGCCGACGTCCTTCCAACGAGGCCTAACCACGCCCACATTACCCAACGTTAGCAATGACAACCGACGCTTACGAGCCCGACGTACCACTTTGTATTCATCCGTGGAGGCCACTTAACAGAAGAAGATCGAGGAGATGGAGGAGGAATTGGGAAACGAGGGGAGCTGGAAGATCTGGCGAGTTGCAGGGTTGACCACTTACTTAACCGAGCCCAGGACGCTGGCAAAGCAGGCCTCGAACACAACCCTCGACTCTGGCCGGCTCAATGTTGGGGTCGGGCTCACCGTCCAGAAGCACTGTCTGGGTCCTCTTCCGATGCATGCTGACGAAGTCTGCGTCGTGGTTGATGAGATCTCGCCACTGGCGGCAAATACATCTGAATCTGACCAGAGATTTCACAGGCACGTATATTAACATCTCCCGGACAACATCGAACGGCAAGCATGGCGGAGAGGCGACTTCTTCTTCTTCGCTGGCTTTGATCTAGCAATAAAATAGAAAAGAAAAATAAAAAAAAAAACAAAAGAAGAATATTTCCCATGGAGCGGGAGCGGGAGTTGTACTTGAGCTCTTTTCAATTTGAATTATATATCTTTCAGGTTTTTGTAAGGGCTGAGATGGTATGCAGTGGGTATACTATACCTATTTTTTTTATTTTTTTTCATAAAGCTGTTAATCTAGATATATTTAATATATATATATATATATATATCAAATTTTACAATTTTTGAAGATTTATAGATTTTTAAAAATCAGTGACATTTTAGTAATTTTAAATTACTAAAAATACCACTGATTTTTAAAAATATAAAAAAATCTAAAAGTCTCAAAAAATAATAAAAATTGATACATATGTTAAATGCACTTAAATTAACCGTTTTGTAAAAGAAAATAATAAAAAAATAATAAAAAAAAATAGTTGTATGCAGCCGGATGCATTGAGCAACTGCAACCCTTTTTGTAAGGGTTGCTGATCGAATACGTCTTGTTTAAACCCAGCCGTCCGATCAAACGGAAAGGAAGATTTGCAAAATACCCCCTGGGGAAGGGACTTCAAAAAAAAAAAAAAAAAAAAATCTAAAGCCGCCGGATCTATCGGCAGGAAACCCGTAGACGCACATTGGATCAGCTCCCTTTTATAATCGGGGAGGATGACGTCGTAATTTTAATGAAAGGTTGCTGAGCATAACATATGTAAATTTGTGTGGAATGTTAAGTAATCCCAATCTCTCCTAATTTTACCCATAAGTTTACCCAATAACATATAGACCTTGGGAGTTTGACTGCCTCAGTTTTACAATCAAGAATTTCACATACATTGAATTTGTTAAAATTATATTAAAAATTTTAAATTAAATATAAATGTTAATAATTTGCAAATATACTCATATAGTTTAACCATAATTGAAAAATACCAATATAATTTTAAAAAATTACAAATTATCCTCAATAATTTGACAATAATTACAAGTGTGTGTCCATGGCGTTGTCGTAAATATTAGACATTTTTTATTGACCAAAATATACAAGCTGCAAAGTCTATTAAATGGGTTCCCGTATGCAATGCAACATGCACTGCGACGACGGCGACCATAATAATCCCCTTCTATAATCATTAGATTATTCAAGCATTTCTTATCTTCTTTATCCAATGGTTAACTTCTCCAATTGCCCCTTTCTTGGCTTCCATTTTTACATATTTGATCAATCTATCCACCTACATCCATGACTACTCTTTCAACTCCAATTACTTCTTAGAGTGTGTCATAAGGAAGTCTTAAATGGAATGACAATTTTGAAAGAAAGCTAAGTGTTTTATGATTGGCGGGCTTCAGTTTGACGGCAGATGTCACTATAGTATAAGCTTGCAATTAGTATCAGATTATGTGGGTTTTTTATAATTTCTAAAACTACGTAAATATATTTATAATTATAGACAAATTATGTGAGAATATTTACAAATTCCCTTCATTCTTTTGTTATTTAATTTAAGGACAACTTTTGTATAAAAATTTAGATCATATTTTTGTCTACTATCAAACTTTAGAGTGCATATTTACTATTTACTTGTTCTGTTATCAATGTGGTGAATTACATATTAATTATTTTGCTTTATCATTCACTGTACGGGCATCAAGTCTTTTTTTTTCTATTATTCGATAAATATTAAGTTTTCCGAGAGTTTCATTATAAGATAGGAAAGATCGTTGATCTCGAGCTATGAATCAGAATTTTTATTTTTATATTATAAATAAGCTATAGTGTGCAAGCGTTTTGCCCAACTAGTTTAAATAAATTGTAATTAATTAAATTGATATTATCTATTATCTAAATTAAAAAGATAGGGTTTGACAAGCAGGGGGTCTCTTTGAAAATTTCTTTTGGTTTTCATTACAGGTTGCTGAGGAATTTCAGATTGGGTAATTTGCATATGTACCCATATAGTTTGACTGAAATTGCAGAAATACCTATATAATTTCACGAATTGTATATTACCCTTACGTACTTTCACAGAAATTGCATATGACCCCATCTTAACAATTATTGTCGAATGAAAAACAATGTTGTTAAAACCGGACCGGACCGGATAGTCGGTAGGACCGAGAACCGGTCCCATTCCCAGTTCAATGCTATGCGGTTCGGTTCATTTATGGAAAACCATCCGAATCGGCAAACCGGCGGTTGAACCGGAAGGGCGGGCCCTAATATATATATTAAAAAAAGAATGAAATCGATAGTCGAAGTAAAAAATTCGGTCAAATCGCCCACTTGTGCCTCTCATTTCCCCCTTCACGACCTGACGATTTTCAAAACCCTAGCCTGCCGCTCCCACCATCGTCGAAAACCAGCCTCGCCCGTAGCGCCGTCCACCCCGCAGAGGTTGTCTTCCTTATCCTTGTCTACAGCACCGCTGCCCGCCATGCTCGCCGTGCAGCCCGCTCGTGCCTCGTTTGCAGTGCCAGCAAGCACTGCAGCATGCGCCCGTGCCGTCCGCCATGCCGAGCTCACCGCAAGCAGCCGATCACCGTCTAGGCCGGTCGGAAGAGAATGTGTGGTGGGTTTAACAGAGATGATGGAGCCAGTTGTGACAGACTATTGATGCTTTGGTGATGGAGTGCTCGGTAGGCCATGGTTGACCATGCCGTTGCTGCCGAATTTTGCTGAAGGAAAAGGCAGACATTGATGGACGATTTGGGGAAGACGGTGGAGATTTTAAGGGCTACTGGTTGGATTGTTACTGTCGACAACGGTGTTATGCAGGTGGAGTTGAGATGCGGTCGGAGCAGGGGTAGTGGAGAGAGAGTTGCGGAAAATAAATTTTATTCTATTGAAAAATCTTGGTAGCATGTAACTAATGTTTTCATTTTTTGAATTTTAATTTAGGAGCTCTGATTGGCGGGCAAGATGAAGATGTCGTTGTTGACCTTGATGAAGAAGAAAATTGGAGCCTTTTTTTAAATATTTTTAATGATATGAATGGTGGATTTTCAGACAAGAATGTGTGTTTGTAGACTTCTAAAATTTTATATTTGGTGAGAATTATAACACCCAACCTTTCGAGGTGATACGAATTAGGTCTACTAAGTCAAATCTAAGAATGAATCCTCCCAATATGGAAATAGATACTAAGATGCAAAACTATAGAAATCTTAACTAATAAATCTCAAGTCTATTCCTTATGGAGTCATTATACATATTCAGTGTCTCTAATCAAAACAAGTAAGCATAATAAGATAATTTCTATAAAATCTAAACTTAATTATCCTTTGTTCTGCTAGTTTCGCCTTTTTTCCATGTTGATGAAGGCTTTAATTCATCATTGTATCCCTGTGTTTTCACTGAAAACAAAACTACGTGAGCTGAAAGCTAAGTAAGTAAAAATATATTTTTTTCTAAATTCATTTTGCAATAATTTTGATTTTTCAACAACAATGACAAAATTTATATTATCTTTTATATATAACAAACTGTAGTTAATGAAGAATTCAAAATATCTCGATACATGTGCACATATATGTCAATTTTAAAATTATGCATTCGTACTGTAGGTATTGTCATCTACTTGTGCTCGCGTGCAGCCGTGCTACACATTCGTGAGCTAATTCATCTTCTTTGGTAGTCCTGAGGTCTCTACCCAAGTACTATCATACTACTTTTATTCCTTGGCAAACTCAATATGCATCATGCTCATTCATTGATTAATGCACCACTTAAATTTACTACTTAACATGATTTTGAAATAATAATGCTCATATTTGAATAAACCAACTTGAAAGAAAATTTTAATTTAAATAAATAATCACATTTCATAGTAAATCACAATATTCAAATAATATTTTCAAAGTCATAATTTACTTACCTTTAAGTAGATTTTAAAACTCCTCTTTTTCTAATTTCTTGTAGTAGCCTCAAGTTTCTTTCCCTAATTTGCATCACAATATGTTCATTATTTTACTTTGATTTTCATAAATATTATTTAAAATTTCATTTATGACTTTCCCAAAATTTCTCATAATTTAAATCAATAAAAAATTCTATTTTCTCCTATTTATTCTCATATTATTCCACTTTTAAATAATTTTATTTCATACATATATAAATAAATTTGGACTCATACTTCTTTGAATACTTTAAATTTTTCATATATTTTTTTGGTAAATTTTCACAATTTATTTATTTATTTTTATAGCATCACACCTTTTAATAATTTTATTTTTCAAAACAAATTTTAAGTTTAAACCTATTTAAGCTTGTAAATATTGACTTTAATTTTCTAGATATTTTTCATATTTTTTTGTATTTTTTTCTAATTTTTCTGTATTTATTTTGAGTTTTTTTTTTACTCTGGCCGATTGCCGGCGCCAGCAGTTGGCCACCGGTGGGCTGTTCTGGTGGGCCAGACCTGTGCTGGGCCGACACAGGCGGGCTGGGTACTTTGCTTGGAAGTTGGGTCAGATTTCTTATGTGGGCTAGGCTTGGTTTCTTAGGCTTGGGCTTAGTTTCTGTGGGCTTGAGACTAGTAGACTTGCTTCTGGGCTTTCTGGTTCGCTGGGCTTTTCCAAATGGGCTTAGCCCACCAGTCCAGAAGTTTTTTTTTTTATTTCAACGGTCCATATTTTCCAAATACAATAGTTTATATCTCTTAATATAATTTTTTGTTTGATATGAAATTTTAGGGTAAGCTTATAAAATTATGTTTTATAATCTGGATGGTCTATTTTTCAAAATAACGTCTCTATCATCAGATTTGACATAAATGGTTTAATAAAGGGTTAAAATTAAACATCACTTCAAATAGCTATGTAAACTAATTTTTAACAAAATTAATTCATCATATGTACTGTAAAATATCTCAAATAATGTTTGTAACGGGTTAGATTATTATTTTTACATTTGTATTTTTCTGTAATTATTTTTTTGTGTTTTATCCTTAAAATACATATTCACTACTCTAAATCTTCATAAAAATTACTATATCTAGAAATTTATAAGTCTAATCATGTTGAAATTTTGCAGGCAAGCTAAACATATGATTATCTTGTTATAGTGTGGTCAAAATTCTCCGATTATACCCAAAAGTATCTTTATTTTATCATATAACATTTTCTACCCTTTATTTGATACTTCTCATTGAAATAAGTGAAATTACTATATCAAAACTTTCAATAATACTTTTGTTACTAATTAACCATGTTAGAAGTATTATGAACGGATTAGATCTAAGAAATGAGTTGCATATAATATAAACTTAATGAGATTAACCAAAATATTATTCTACTCAACTTCAAAAATTCCTTCTACCTCCTTCGGCAATTAGTCTCCTGCTCCAGTCTTCCCTTCGAATGAGTAAAACCCACTTCACGCCTCCCCCTTTTATACTAAGCTATTTGCTAAATGACTGGAATTTAATTTCCGACCGTTACCTGCATGGCCCATCATTTCACCCATTACCTGCATGGCCCACCATTTCACCCGTTACTGCATGGCCCACTGTTTCTTGAAAAGGTGGCCGTTACAGGAATGATGTGTTGTTAGTCTTTTAAAATGTTATATTTGGTGGAAATGATGCATTTATATACTTTTAAAACCTATGTTTGATGAGAATGATGCATTTAATGGTTTATAGATTTCTACATTTTCATTTTTTGCTAAACATATGAGATATTCTTAATTTTTATATTATTATAAGTTATTTGATTGTTCAAATTTTCAACACTTACTGATTTGTTTTATTTCTTATTTTGCCAGGTATGTTTATAACAATTCATCAAAATACCGAGATAAAGAGGAAGAATTCAAGAATTAACAACCAAGCAACAAAGGTCATGACTTATTACAAGTTTAAGTCTTTCAATTTAGTTAATGCAGTTAATTTTTCTAAAATTCATGCTTAAAGATTTTTTAAAACTTGATATAAATTTTTCCCTACATATTTTGTGCTTATATTGTAGTCCTTAAAATTTAACATATATATTTAGGATTTATAAAAATATAATTTTATCAATATTTTAATTTAAAATTTTAAAAAATTTAATATTTACGACATCATAAATATGTTATGCAGACGTCACCAGTTCGAACAGGTTTGATTAACCGGTTCGAACCAAATCAGTTCCTTTACCGGTTCAATCACCGGTTCAGTTTTGACAACATTGATGAAAAGTAGTCCGACGTCAATGAATTATTTCATTTCTTGATACATCCTTAAAAACCACTGTTGCACGCTGTTATGGTTCTTCTTCATCAAGAATGGCCATAACCCTATTGAAAAATGGATGTTCTAAAATAAAATATTATTTATAAAAATATTATAACAAAATAATACACCCAAAATAATTTGGACACTCTCACTTTATAAACTCCTATCCTTAATACAAGCACTACCCATACTTAACCCACAAATATTCCCTTCCTCACCATCACTCCAACTCACACAACAAGTACACACACTCTGACTGCGTACTCCACTCGTTGCTCATACTACAATGGGGCTCGCCTCTTTATATAGCTTGTATCACCAAATTGGCATTTAATGCCATGGCTGAAATTTTCAGCAATTTTGGTTGAATTGAGGTGACCAAAAATTTTTAGTTTTCGAGGGCCATTAATGCTTAGTGGCTTGCATTTAATTTTTGGCTGCAGCTTGGTGGCTTGCATTTAATTTTTGGTTGCAACTTGGTGGCTTGCATTTAATAATTGGCTGCAGTAATCAGATCGGTGCTGCTTTTTCAATTCTCCTCCTCAGCACCGACTTTATTCTTTTCCTCTATTCTGATTGTCACACCAATTTGACTTCTGAATTTTTCAAGCTTTGCTCTAGTTAGCCCCTTAGTAAATATGTCTGCAACTTGATCTTCTGTGTTGATGTGCTTCATCTTGATTTCTCCGTATAGCACTTTCTTTCGTATAAAGTGATAATGTACTTCAACGTGTTTTGTTCTGGCATGGAATACTGGATTCTCTGCTAGGCGTATAGCAGACTCATTGTCGCAGTATAGGGGTACTGAATAATCAGTAGGCTGGTGTAGATCTTTCGTAAGCTGCATCAGCCACTTGGTTTCTTGTGCTGCCATAGCCGCTGCTCTATACTCTGCTTTAGTAGTTGATAGAGACATGGTCGGCTGTCTCTCGCTGCACCATGAGACTGCAATGAGACTGCCACTGTTCTGAGATCAAATACATATCCAATGGTTGATCTCCTCATGTCATGGTCTCCAGCATAATCAGCATCACAGTACCCTACTACTTTGCATAGTGCATTCTTCTTATATAAGAGGCCAAGGTTAACGGTTCCTTTTACATACCTTAATATGCGTCGAATTGCATCTAGATGTGGCTTCCTTAGTTTCTCCATATAGCGACTTGCTATGATGACAGCGAATGCTATATCCGGTCGTGTAAGAGTTAGGTAGATTAAATTACTCACTAGCTGCCGATACATCATCAAATCTGCTAACTCTTGACCTTCCAGTGAGCATAGCTTGGTATTGGGCTCTACAGGTGTAGATATGGGTTTGCAGTCAAGCAGCTCATACTTCTTTAGTAAGTCTCGAGCATACCTTTGCTGACATAGGAATATTCATTGTTTTGTACGCTCAACTTCTAGCCCAAGAAAGTATTTCAATTCTCCAAGGTCTTTTATCAAAAAACGAACTGAGAGATTAACCTTGGTTTGACTGATCTCCCTTTCATTATCACCAGTAATGATGAGATCATCTACATATACTAGCACTATTGCTAGCTTTCCATTTTTATTTTTCACGAATAGACTTGAGTCGGCTGATGCAACAGAATAACCACTTTGTAGTAAGAATTCAGCAATTTTACCATATCAGGCTCTCGGCGCCTACTTTAATCCATATAAGGCCTTTTCAGCTTGCAGATGTACTCCGGATGAGTTGTGCTCTCGAACTCTCTGGGTTGCATCATATATATTTCTCGATCTAGTTTGCCATGGAGAAATGCATTCTTGACGTCCATTTGTCAGAGCTTCCATGACTTGCTAGCTGCAAGTGCCAGTAATACTCGAACTGTTGTAATCTTTGCCACCGAGCTAAATGTTTCATCATAATCTAGCCCATACTTCTGAGAAAACCCACGTGCTACCGCCGATCTTTGTATCTTTCGATTGATCCATCGAGCCGTAACTTTAATTTGTACACCCATTTGCATGATATGGGTTGCATATCTCTTAGTTTTGGTACCAGGTCCCATGTCTCGTTTTGCTTCAAGGCTTGAATTTCTTCTTCCATAGCCTTCCTCCAGTTTAGACTCTGGGATGCTTCTTCATACGTGACTGGTTCCGCTTCTTCGGTTGCTTCGAGCACTGCTGCATTAGCATATTTTGGATTCGGCTTCCGTTGTCTGTTGGATCGCCATGGAACAGGTCTTGCTTTTTCTTGCTCATCGAACTCTTCGATCTGGCTCGGTCTTTCTTCTTCTATACTCCTGTGATGCACCCCTGTTTGTCATGGGCTATCTGATTTTTCTGGTGATTTGGACTGCTCTCTACTTGGTGAGAGTTCGTCCTCCTCAATTGGTTCCTCTGTTGACTGAGTTTGACTTGGCTCAATTTGCTCCTGCAGTCTTTCTGTTAATTGTTCTTCCATTTCATTAGAGTCAGGTACTAAGATTGCCTATGATGGCCACCAAGATGATGCCTCATCGAAAATTACATTTCGTGAGACATAACATCGACCTGTGGTTGGATCACAACATCTCTAACCTTTTCTTTGGCTATTATAGCCAACAAATATACAGCAAATGATCTTTTTGTCGAACTGACTACTGAGGTGGTCAGGAATAAATACATAGCAGACGCATCCAAACATACGGAAATGACTTACCGTTGGTTTGGTGATTTGCAATTTCTTAAAAGGAGAAATATATCCAAGTCTAGGTTCAGGAAGCCTATTTATGACATCAGCAGTAGTCTTCATGCATTCAGCCCAAAATTTAGGTGACACATTCTTGGCATGCAGCATACTTCTGCATATCTCTGCCAAGTGTCAATTTTTTCTTTCTGTCACTCCATTCTGCTGTGGCGTGTTTGGGCAAGTCAACTGTCAGCGTATCTGACACCTTTGTAGATACTCTGAGAATTTAGGTGATGTATACTCTCCCCCCTTGTCTGTGCATAGGCATCGTATTTTTCACCCTACACTTTCCACTTTTTGATTAAATTCTTTGAATTTAGTAAATGTTTTTAATTTTTCTTTCATAAAATCAACCTAGACGTACCTTAAATAGTCATCGATGAAGGTTATCATGTACTGGTAACCGCTATGACTGCTTCACTCGTCCAAATACGTCTGAGTGTATTATCTCGAGAGGCATCTTGGTCTGAAATTTTGACTCCTCATACGGTAGTTGATGTGCCTTTCCAAATTGACATCTAGCACATATCGTATCCTCTTGAATTTCTAGTTGGGGAAGGCCTCTGAGCATAGACTTCTTCATCATTTGCTTTAGCTTGTGATAGCTTACGTGTCCCAGCCGCGTGTGCCATAAATCTGTAGTTTCATTCATCCTTGTCTTGTCTATGTATGTTGTCTGTGCAGACATCACATAGACGGACTCAAGCCGATGCCCTTCTATTATTGGCTCATTTGTTATTTTTAATTTAGGATATACTGTTCCATCATTTGGGCCGAACACCACATAATTTCCAGAGGCAGTGAGTTGTGAGACAGATAATAAGTTTTTCTTCATACCTGGTACATGGAACACATTTTTCAATTGTACCTTCTGTGAGCTGAACTGAGGGGTAAACATAGTCTTACCTATATGGGTGATGGGCAGCTTCGAGTTGTTAGCCGTTACAACTACTCGTCCTCCTTTGTACTCAGACGTGCTAGTCAGCTTCTCATAGTCTCCTGTCATGTGATATGAACATCCAGAATCGACAATCCAATCATCACTATAGTTTATTAATTTGTCACTTACTGATATGAAAGCCGATTCCTCTTCTGTCTTGATAATGCAGGGTGTTGCCGTCTCTTGGGGCTCTTCTATTGCAAGGGATGCTTGGAGATCCCATTTTTTTCGTTATGGATAGAGGTCGCGACATTTCCCTCTGCCTGCTTGAACCAGCAGTCTCTAGCAAAGTGGCCTCTTTTGCCACAGTTGTAACACTGGTCCTTCTGCCGTCATGATTTCTTCTCTCTTTTGTTGCCACTTTGACGAGCTTCCCCTTGCTGCGAGCTTTGTCATTGTTGCCTCTTTTTCCAGCCACCCTCTTGCTTTCTTGTGTATCCTCCATTTGGCCTCGCAGCTACTTGATCTCTGCTTTGGAATTCTCTCTTTCTACTAAAAAGAGCATTCTCCTCATCCTTTAGTGAAACTTTAGACATTTGCTTGTCTAAAACTGGAATGCTCGGCTAGAAGATTTTACATTGGCCTTGTGAGGGCACGTCGAAGACATTTGGATTTGTTTCACACCGCCAGCTGGGATGATGGGCGAACTTGATCCTGGCTACATCACCCTAGAGAATTTCAGCACAAAGAGCAACGTCTTCAGCCTCGGAATTCTCTTGCTGGAGATACTGAGTGAGCGGAATGCGATCGATGTGAATTACAGTTTGCCTTCCATAGTAGATTGCGTAGTGCTAGTTATAAAACAAAGTAGGTGGGATTCACTCTACGACACGAGGATTGGGCAGCTCAAAGATCATTTTTGTAGCGGCAGCTTGCGGTCTTAGCATCACATTGCCTCCTGTCAGAGGTGAAGAGACGGCCATCGCTGAGTGAAGTGGTGAATTACCTTCAAACTCTACATAATAGAGTTTACAATACCATTTGGGGAAATCTTACAAACCTTACCAAGAATTCGTGTTCGGCTAATGAAACCAGTGAAGATATTGCAACGGCCTCCAAAAATTCAAGTGGAATTTCTTTCAAAATTAGAAGAATATCGAATCTGCATGCAGGAATAGGCTTGGGGGAAGAGCACACTAGTATGGTTATGGATTGCAGCGATTGTAAAAGCACAATGTAGGAGGTTAACGAGGTGAAGCAGAGTGGCGAATTATAAAATAGGCTTTTTGAATTCTCAAGGTAGCAGGAAGTTGGGTGGTGTTAACTTGCGTACAACTGATTAGGAGAAAGGGGAAGATTAAGACTAAGAGTTCTGTGACATTCGTTTCAGGACTTCGTGGAAGGGCCTAAGCATTGCGAGATTTTTTTAACGATTTCAACTGGGTCTGTTCTTCGGTTTTATGTTATTTAATTCCTTGGATTTGTTATCGATTCGGAAAAGATGGCAGCAGGTAGTGGCTGATGGGTTATGGCCAATCCTGATGAAGAAGCATGGCAATGTGCAGGAGTAGTTTTCAAGGGCATTTTAGGAAATGAAAAAAGTCACTAACTTCTCATTGTCTTCCAGTTGATGGTAACTGAGAACTAAGGGGTTATATGCAATTTTGATAAAATTTTGTGGGGTGATATATAATTTGTAAAACTACGTAGGTATATCAGCAATTTCAGTCAAACTATGTAAGTATATATGTAAATTAACCTTTCAAATTTTCTGCAAACTCCATCTAACGGATGGCGAGCATAAGGCTGACGAAAATAGAATCGTTTTAGGCAATCCATGCCTATATATATATATATATATATATATATATATATATATGAAGCATGGGGCCTCATACAGTGCAGTGCACCTAGGTGCTTTAACGTATTATTTTTATTTTTTAAAATTTTTTATACAACTGTTAATGTAAGTATATTTAACATGTGTATTAAGTCTTATCATTTTTAGAGATTTTTAGATATTTTTTATTTTTCAAACTCAGTAATTTTAAATTACTAAAAATACTACTGATTTTCAAAAATTAAAAAAATTCAAAAATAGTAAAACTTAATACACATGTTAAATACACTTAAGTTAATAGTTGTATCGAAAATTTTCAAAAAGCCTAAAAAATGGGTTAAATGCACTCTAGTGCACCAAGGTAAAGTGAACGAGTGCATTTAGCCTCAACCATAAAAGTACTCCATAACAATTTCTAATCGGGCCATTATTATTCGCAGTCGGCCAAGGGTAGAGCAAAAAATGGGTCAACTTCTAAGAAACCTCTCTCTGAGATCTCCCTATGATCTCCTTAGGCCCAACTATTTCAGACCATCTAATATTTTCTACTTTCTAAAAGTTTTTAGGTTAATTAACAAATACATGAACTTAGTTTAACAATAATTGCAAATATGCTCACAAAGTTTCAAAAATCGCAAATAACTTCCACATAGTTTGTCCATAATTGTAAATATACTTATAACTTTATTGGAATTTTGTCCTTTAATTTCATGGAATTTTGTTGGAGTTCCCATTTTTTTGAGCTTTAACTACATAACTACCAATTAATTTAATTTTCTCAATTTACAAAAATTTCTTCATGAATCACACATAAATAAGAGTTCTTCAATGCAACAGATTGTGTATGTATTTTTTTTTTCTTTTTTTGATATTTTATTTTATATTCAAGTCATTCATAATATTTTACTCCATTAATAATTTCATGACATGAAAAATCATGTTATTTGGAATTATGTAATACATAATAAGTATAAATACATGAGATTATTTATAATTCAATTTTTTAAAGATTATTGATTATAAAAAAATTTCAATTCATTCGATTTTTTATATAAATTAATTAAACACAATGCATGGCTAGGATATTAAAAAATGAAAAAAATCAAGTGGTTGTAAGTAATTTTATTGAAATATTTTTCTCCCTCTATATATATTTTTAGGAGTTCAAGAAGACAAATTAACAAGAACAGAAAAGGAGGAAAAGTAATAATGCTTTAATTTACAATTTTTTTAAAGAATGACAAGCGCAACCTAAAAGCTTGTCATTTTTGAATATTTTTGAGTTTCGTCACATATACCCTACAAATTCTACTATTTTTATCTTTTTTTTTGAAAAAATTTATATAAAGCCAAATAGAAATTCATTATATTTTAAAAATGTATAAAACATTTACATTTTGTATTTTGAGTGCTTCTTGAATGCAAATGTGGATGAAGATGGTTTTTCGTGTTGAATATTGGTTGATTTAGCTTATTTATGTATAAACACTCATAATTGTATGTTATTTGTGCAAAATAGGTAAAATAGGTGCAAAATCGGCATTGAAGATGATGATTTAAGAAGCTGAGAAGGAAAATGGGACCTAAATGCAAAAGTAAGATGCGTACCGGAAGGAAAACGATTGGCAAAAAAGTTTAAAACGTGCCAAAGAAATTCCAACACTATTCGGAGAGTGTTGGGTCAGAAACCTAAAAATTTTGGACAAAAACTCAAGCTCTAGGGACCCACATGGTTCAACCACATGGGGCCAACACGGAACTGTGTTGCCCCCTAAATAGCAACTTGTGCATTGGTTCTGTATAATTGTGAGTAAATTTGAGTCGTCTGCTATATAAATACATATTGTACATGAATTGGGAGAGCTTGAGAATGAGTTTTGAGTTAGGGCTAAGATTTTGGATGAAGAGAAACACAAAGGCAAAGGGAGAGAAGCAAGGAGGTGTGTTGGTTGGAGCTGTCAAAACACCGTTGAAGCTTTCAATTCAATAAGTTTTATCTTCTTCTTCTCTTTTTGATTTGATCGATGCATTATTGATGGACATTGATCACAATATTGAGTTGTGTGTTGATTTCATTAAGAACATGTCCGGCTAAACTCATATTCTAGGGTTTGGGATGTAGCATGTGACTTATGTATAGATGACTTGGTTTTTATTATTGATGAACGATATTTCTTGTTAATTTGATATCTTGTGTTCTTAATGCTTGTTTTGTATATAGGCTTGCACTATGACATAATTTTATATATTATGTGAAAGAATCGAAATGTGAAAGTCTAATATACAATAATCAAGATATTAAACCTAAAAATTTAGACTATGAGACTAAGTATGATGATCTTAAGAAACTGCTTGATCTACTACAGAACTTAATGAATTCTAATTAACTTAATCTCGTGAAGATAGATGGTTAAGAAAGTTATAATATGTCTTGCATGGCCTCAAGAGAGAATGCATGATTAAATTAGGATTTTTCTCTTTTAACACAACGTATTTAAATTAAATAAATGAACTGGTTATCCCATACAGAACGTCGTATGTGAAACCCCAGATCCTAGATAATCTTATGTTATGATTTTCAATCTTTGCTCAACCTCTTAAGACTTCCTCTTTTGTTTCTTACTCTGTCTCTCTTTTTTGATTTTCTCTTTCCCAATACCAAAGTTTCGAATTGTTTGTGGAATCAACCTAATTAAATACTACAATCCATGACCCATGTACTTACTCATAGACACGAATAATATATGAGTTGTATTACTTTATTTTGAAATATAAATGTATTTACTTTGATTGTAGTTAGATTAGGATTATGATTGTGTAAACCTTGTGTGGGAAGGCAAAGGTAACTTAGAATTGATGGATGATGTGATTTGAATGGGTTGGGAGTTAGATCTTAGCATGACCTAGATGAAGACTATGATTGATAAGACTATTGAGTGACTTATGTACTATCATGATTTTTATATTGAATGGATTTTAGTTAGGTTTGGATACTTAGTTGTTATATTATATATCAATTTTCAGGATTTAGGGCTTGGCCTTTTGGTAATGAATTAGTGACGTGATTTGATTGAATTTATAGAATAAGAGTGATGTATGTTTTGGCTTGATATAAGCATGATGCATATGGTATGATTGATGCATATGCATTATTTGCATAAATGATGACCTTGATAATGATAGCATGGTGGAGAGCCGAGCCTCAATCCTAGAGGTTGCGAATTCATTGAGATTAGATGCGTGGCCATCCAATGGGTGGACATATTCTGGGGATAATTTGGTACATGACCTTCATGGCTACCATTTACCATTTAACTTGAAGGATTAGAATTGCATGTCCCTCGTGTGCCAAGAAAATTGGTGTAACCCTTGCGTGTCATGTAGTTAGGTTGGCATAGCCTAGTATGGCAGGCAGTTGGATTGGTTTGAATACAGGGGTGCATGTGGCTGGATAAGCATAGCTCTTATGTGGTATGTGGTTGGACGGTCATGTCCCTTGTGTGGCATGCAGTTGGACAGACATGACTCTTGTGTAACATGTAATTGGACAGACAAGACCATTATGCGACTTATCATTGGATATGTACGACCTTGTATGGCTTGTTGTTTGGGATGCATGACTACATGTGGGTGTGTGACGTAAGTGTGCTGGAGGCATAACATCGTTTTTTGGTCTATTGAGAAAACAAGTCAACATTGGATCCAGTGGTATTACATTCTTGATGAATTTGGTATAGTTTTAATAGTTTTCATTGATCACACTTATTTATTGAGTTTGCCTAGGTTTATGCTATTTATTTTTTGTATTTTTAGTTGGTAGATCTGTTGGTAGAGCCAAATTAGGGGATTAGTGCTCACGAGGAGGGTTAACATGCTTAGAAAGGTAAAAAAGATGATCTAATTAGTGTTATTTAGTATGAGTATCGATATGTAAAATTTTTTTTCATAAGAGTGATGATATACATGAGATTTCGACATTTATATGTTTATTAAAGGCGTTCGCCTTGTTTTACATGTTCATTAGTAGTGGCTAACCACCAGATTAGCCATATCCCTATATGAGGTTAATGTTTAGTATTTTGATATGTGGATGTGGTGATGATAATGAAGACACGATGATTTTATCTTGTGTGGATGATGGTAAGTTTATATGTATGTTGTAATTGTGGATTCTTGTGTGTATTTCCACCTATTTGATGATTTACAAGTTTAACATGCCTTGTACCCTTGTTATTGTCCCATTGATATTGGGGAGATGTTGCTAAATTTTCATTAGATAATTTAGCACTTGTTGGTTAGCTAATTATGGATGTTTGACCAATGCGGTTAACTAATTTCTTGATTTTCCATGAGCAAATAAGGAACCAAGTTAGTCCAACTTGTTGAGTCTAAGTCGCTAAGCTAATTCACCAAGTAAAACCTAGTCAACCTGATTCTTTTCTTCTAAATATTTCTAGTAAATGAGAGAATCAAGTCAATCCAATTCAATAAGTCAAAATTACTAAGTCAACTTGTTGTCAAACCAAATTAAGTAGTCCTACTCTTTTTGAGTTTCTCATGAATAGATGAGCAAATTAAGTTAATCTTACTCATCAAGTCCAAATCATTGAGCCAACTATCTAAGTCAAATTTAGGTAACTTGGTCTTGCTTTTTCTACGTTTCTTATAAGAAATTAAGAGAATTAACAATGAGTCCAAATGCTAAGTCAACACGAGTTAAATCTAGTTAGCACGGACTCTATTTAAGTTTTTCACCAGTAAATAAGAAAATTAAGTTTGTTCGAGTCATTGACTTCAATTACTTGGTCAATTTACAGAGTCGAACCTAATCAAACTGGGTTAGAGGTTAAATGCACCCGGGTGCATAGCCTCAGTGCACCCTGGTGCATTTAACTCATTTTTTTATTTTTTATTTTTGAATTTTTTTGATGCAACCGTTAATCTAAGTGTATTTAACATGTGTATCGATTTTTATCATTTTTGGAATAGTTTAGCTATTTATTTTTAATTTTTGAAAATCAGCTTAAATTACCTAAAATATCACTAATTTTCAAAAATTGTAAAATTGATACACATGTTAAAAACACTTAAATCAATGGTTGCATAAAAAAAATTTCAAAAAAATTTTAAAAAAGGGTTAAAGCACCCGGTTGCACTATTGCAACATCCATCAAACCATACTCCTAATTTTCCATAAGCTTCGCACAAGTAATCTAGAGAGTTAAATTTATTCACTCAGTTATTGAGTTAACTGATTGAGTTAACCTTATTGTGACCAAATTCGAGTCACTTGTGCTTCCTAGGCTTCCCACAATTATAAAGAGAGAGAAGTCAATCAATTACTTGTTAGTTTGATCACTTTTTAGTGCAATCATAATGAGATTACTCAGTACTTGATCCTTTCAAGGTTACACTACAAAAGATTAAATTTCTAAATGTTAAGCATCTAGTGTCAAATTAGAGTCATGTCTTCCACTTCACATGGTGGTTTGAGATGCTTTCAAATATTAAGTCACCACAACGTACTCAATGGTCCTAAATATGCACAATACCAACTTGAGTTAGCATGTCTAAGTTTCGGATCTCTGTCATTCTCATGCATTGTATTTTGTCTTTTAAACAAGGGTTTTCCTCCAACTATTGGATGTACTTACGGTTATTGCAACTTAGGATGTGAACATGTAATTTTTTGAACAAATCATAAGTACTTCAACTGAAATTTCTTTTTTTTTTTCATTACATTACAATGGAGACCATGCTCCTACCAGCCAAGATCAACACTCACGCACTTACATGTCATACTGTTGGGCTATGCCTGGTTGACCAAAAATTGAAAAGTTGAGATGTCAATAAAATTGAAATTCATTTGCATTACAAAACATGTGAATTTCCGTTCTCGTTATGATTTGGCAGCATGCGTTTCATCATTTCATCTATTCTTATTTTTGACTTCGCACATATAAAAACATCAGCTTAAGTGGAAATTATGTTATTCGTGCAAGATACAAGTAATCGATGCCCATTTTGAAAAAGAATATAACAATTTAAGCTTCATAAACCTTGCACTCTTTTGTTGCTGGGTCCTCTTTACAGTAGTCCTCCAATGGGTCTGCACCTCCCGATACTGCTGCTCCAGGCCACTTGCTTGCAACCAAATGTGCCAAATCAACCACACGTTGGCTGCAAAAATCATAAGAATTTGATTAGTTCAAAACTAAACATTTTTCACTTGCATGATTCCCAATACTTGGCAACTTCTATTACGATGGATTTATTTGATAAGAGGAAATGGTATCATCTGAGATTGGAATGGGCCTAAGGGATTGGTTTAAAGGAATTGCTGGAGCCTTAGATGAACAGCTGAGCTTTTGGTATCATTGGAACGGATAGAATACCCTTTGCCTCTTACCAAGCCTGGGGATTTGGTTATTGTACTCGTGATTCATCAAAATCCAATTCAACCGCATATCAAACATCTTGAAAAGCCTTGGAAACAAACAAGCATTCCTCACCTGTATCCCCATTCATTGTCATACCAAGCCACCACCTTGACCATGTCATCGCCCATCACCATGGTCAGTGATGAGTCAATGGTGGAGGAGACATCGCTGCAACGGAAGTCCACGGACACAAGGGGCACATCACAGACTGCCAAGATCCCATTGAGGGGACCGTTGGCAGCCTTCCTGAATGCTGCATTGACATCCTCAGCTGTTAGACCCTTCTTCTCAACATTCACGACGAGGTCAACAACTGAGACATTCGGTGTTGGCACTCGGAGGGCAATTCCATTTAGCTTGCCTTTCAGCTGGGGAAGCACAAGGGAGACTGCCTTGGCTGCTCCAGTGCTCGTGGGGACTATGTTCAATGCAGCAGCTCTTGCTCTTCTCAAGTCACGGTGCGATGCATCTAACAGCCTCTATACAAACAAAATGGATTTCAATTCTAACATCAATCGATCATTTACACGGGAGTTTCTCTTCATGCATTCTTGTTTTTACCTGATCACCAGTGTATGAATGAGTGGTTGTCATGGTTCCCTTAACAATGCCTGCAGGTGAACTAAGATGTTAGTAATCCAGCATATGTATTCCCAACTGTTTCATCATGGACAAGGGTTTGTTTCCAGTAGAATGCCTACCGAATTCTTCATCCATGACCTTTACAAAAGGAGCCAGACAGTTGGTGGTACAAGATGCATTGCTGCCAATTGCCAAATACAAACATCAAATTTCAGTGTCGCTTGACTGTGGATGTGAGAATGCAGCAATAGACCAGAGGCAAACAAAACAGTTTTTAGAAAGAATATGCATGCCCACCTGACAATGTTCGAGACTTCGTGGGAGTAGTCACCTTCATTCACTCCGACGACATACGTTGGAATATCAGCCCCTTTGGCAGGGGCTGTTATGATGACCTTCTTAGCTCCAGCTTGTATGTGTTTTCCTGCACCTGGACCATCTACGAAAACTCCTGTCCCCTGTAACATGCATAATGTACTTATGTATTTAATCATAATAGTCATACCAATTGCAATTATACCAGACGTATTAACAATGAATTAAAGGGATTTTGGACCTTAAACAAATAATTCAAGCTTTTGGTATCATATGGTAGCTACTCATTTCCTTGTTTCTGATATATGGCATAAGGTCCAAGTTTCCCATAATGAAGTTTCGATTAGTTTTTTTTATTATTTATTTAAATTTATCAATCACTTTCAATGACCCTAGTCTTCAAGGTTCTGCAATGAAAGAACTGCGGACTTAAATATGGTGATTGAGAAGACCTGCTTATTTCCGTCCAAATACAACAAGATACCTCGATGACGATGTCAATGCCCAATTCTGCCCATGGCAGTTTCAGGGGATCTCTGCTGGAGACGACCTTGATCGGCTTGCCATCAACGCTGATAGTTTCATTATTGACGATTTTTACATCTGCTTTGAAGGTTCCAAGCATTGAATCGTATTTGAGAAGGTGAGATGCCTGTCATGGAAAACTTTCAGATCATTATTGTGAATTGGTTTACAACATGGCTTTGTAATTCCTCAAGCTATCAGGAACTTGAAACAAGTTCATGTATCAGCTGATGCATTTCAAGCTATAAGTTGAACTTTGTCCCACATGGGCAGCATTCCCTTTTACCATGTATTGAAACCAACATTGTTGCCAACCTGCATTGAAATAGCAAGAAATTTCCAGCCATCTTACTTACATTCTTGACACCACCACTGTCATTCACAACAATAACATCAAGTGGTGAATCTGTTCGTCCATGCCAGCAACGCAGGAAGTTCCTACCAATACGTCCAAAGCCATTGATGGCCACCTTCAGCTTCGCAACCGTCACTCTTCTTACCGGTGTAGCTCTAACAGTCTGATTCAAAAAAAAAATATTAACCCCAAAAGAAAAAGGTCATGTATCCTCAACTTATCCATTGACTGATTCTTCAGTTCCGCAATTGCTAGCATTGGAACAAATCACTAATTATGACCCAAAATTCTCGTAGAACAGATAATTGGTCTTTCATTTTCTTTCTTACCCAGATTCTTGGCTCTTTGATTGACCCAAAGAGATGAATTTGGAAGCATGGTCCATCCAAAAGCTGGCAGATTGGATCAATAGCTGACCAACTATCTGCAACTAATTCTGTTTAATAAATGAAATTCTATCAAAAAGCCATTGATATGAGCCCCAGTGACAAGACTGTCATTGAGGAAATGGCAGTAAAGCATTCAAGTGCACAGTTATGATTTTTAGTGCTGTACTGTCTTAAGTCAATACGTTTTTGATCAAATACTAAAGAGTTCAGCAAGAAAGTGGTCAGTGAGATTAAGGGGGGAAAAAAAGAAAAAGAAAACTGCTATATAAATGCTCAGAAAGCACACCTTGGGACCAAGTTGGGAAGCCAAAGTATCATTGAAGGATGCCCCGATCGAATGCTTGCCGAAGGTCACACAATTGCTGGACCGAAGGCCTGAGAATTCTGCTACCTCCAATCTCTGGAAGTGTTTCATAATATTATTGATCAAAAAAGAAACATAACCATGTAGTCTGCACGCAGATGAGCTTACGGATCCAAAATTCATCAAACGGGGAGAACACACAGTTTTTATTTTTGACAGGACTCCACAAGAGATGAAAACATGGCCCAGAAATAAATGCTGCAAGGAAAATTAAACAAACTGTTCAAGGATTTTGATCTTCCTCGTCTAGATAATTTTTTTGGGGCCAATTGGGCATGTATTGGTGTAATCATCAAACCGAGGGACCACTTGAATTGATGGTAAGAAGCTTTTGACATGATCTACCTACTAAATTTCTAAGCTCCATGTACAAGTTCTAGTAAAATTGTCATGATTTGATAATAATAATAAAATAAAAAAAAAAGTTTATGGTAATGAGAGAACCTTGGAAGTGGCACGGCTGAGGAAGGCCTGAGAAGAGAGTCTGGTGTTAGCAGGAATCCTGGAGGAAGCAAGAGCTGCATGAGCGGCCATGGCTGCACCTAGAACGGATGGCTGAACAATGCCTGTATATATTTATGCAAACTCCCACTTACAGATTTTCTGCTGCTTTTTTTGCCATGTATGTGTTTGTTTGCTGTGTTCCCATTTCCATCATTCCATCTAAGCCACATATGCCAACGTGGCTCATTCAGAAAAGAGCCAAGTTTCCCCAAATGATCATCACATCTTTGTAGAATATGAAGCCATCCTTCTATTCCCAGTGTGATGATAAATGGATGTGATGGTCCAGCTATCACACACGTATGCAATCTTTCATTCAGATTTTCTTTTTGGGCCTCATGCTGACAAGAAACCAATGGTAGGAAGTGAAGGGAGAAAGCATGTGTGGTGAGAGAATGGGATAAGATATCTGGGCTTGGAAATTTGGACCACACATTTCTTTAACCTTTCTCCCGTTGTAGCATGGCAATCTTGAAAATGCACTCCAAAGTACATAGTGGGTGTCTCAATGTTCTACTCATTTGGGACACTTGAATGAATATCCAGACCATCCAAATCAATTAAAGGCAGAGTATGGATGGAGGTTTTTTTTTTTCTGTTGGAAGGTGTGTGGATTTAGGAGTTAATTTTTCCAAAATCATGTATAGTGTGAGATTGAAGAATCTTGACCACTCAATTCAAAGCCATGAAAGGATGGCTATGATTGAAGTATTGGGCATTGAGAGAAGAATAAGAGAGAGGCCTAGGAATTGAAAGATACGTGGCATCGTTTCTAACCAACGGGACTAAAAGGGTTGGCTGCTTCTGCCTAGTGGTTGATGAAGTGTACTCTAAAAATCAACTCCAATGATCCATATTCGCCTCAGAATTTGAGGTGGACCAAAGTGCATGACCGAGAAGTGCACAGTCAAAGAAAGACCTTGTTTTTCTTTTCTCTCTCTCTCCTCTTTTTTCAGTAAGATGTCACCCTCGCTAAAAGCCTGTTCAGAAATCGGTTCGAATCATACCGGGTCAAGATCTTAGCTCAACCTTTTTAGATATCAGGTCAAGTTGGGTTGATTTCCGGTTGTAATTCATGTTGAAAATTCGGGTCAAGTTTTTAATTTTAATTATCTTTACCCTATTTTGTCTTAATCTGTATTAAACTTCGCCCCCGACCCCTGGCGTCCCAAGGTCGAAAAATATAATTTCTATTTTTTATTTTTTATACATATGTCAGCTTCACCTATATTTTTTCGTGGGAAATTGGATAATTTTTAAAAATTATTTAGTATTTTTAAAAAAAAAAAAAAAAAACATATTTTGGGCGGATGCAATACTAGCAAAGTTCGCCCGGCCTCTAGGGACCAAAGTCCATTAAAGTTATATATTAGTTACCACAACATATTATTAATCAGTTAAATTAAAATATTATTAACTGTAAATGATATAGTAAACTAAGGGAAATTGGCCGAAAATAGATAAAATTTTATTTATAATTTTGCAAATATAAATATCTATATATATAGTTCGGATACATGGTTGACCCTGTTAGGTGTGTAATTCAGTTAAGGTACACATGAGTTAGTGCATAGTGTATCCAAAAATGAATAAGATAAGTTTCAATTAAAAAAAATAGGATAAAGGTAAGTTACAAGGTTTGAGAGCCTAAAATGACTCAAATTATAATATATATTCATTATATTTTATGAAATATATTATATATTTAAAGGTATAAAATAAATATTTAAAATATAGAGACTTGTTTAATTTATCTATTATTTAGTACAGTTAATAAATGCACTTTTATACCATATTATTATCATATTGATTATAGAGTTTTAAGTGAGATTTATTGTGAGATTTTAATTTTCAAATATAGTATGAAGATCGTTTTCAAATAGAATGAAAATTCTCAATCTGCTTCAGCAAAAAATAGAATAGGATAAAAGTTTTTTAAAATAGGATAAACATAGAGTTAATCTTAAACCGAAACTACCAAACCTAAGTTGCACTCTTGCGCCCAATCCTATTTTAAAATTCATGTAAAGTCTTCCAACCCAACCCTAAAAGATTTGATTGTTATGTTAAATGCAAAACGAAGTTGAAATGATCACTATTTAACATAAAGCCTAATTATTTCGGTCATTTCAGATCAATCTAAAACATATTTTTTTATTTTTTTCAATTTTTTTACAGAATTGTTTTTCTAGCTATATTTAATCTATAAACCAATTTTTACCAATTTAGGAATTGTATATATTTATTTTGGATTGTTAAATATAAGAGTATTTTGGTGATTTTAAATTGTTCAAACATTACTAAAATACCCTGAATTTTAAAAATCCAAAATAAATACATATACATCTCTAAAATTAGTAAAAGTTGGTTATAAATTAAACATAACTAGAGTAACTGTTTTGCAAAAAAATTGGAAAAAGAAAAACAAAAAGAGAGTATTTTTTGGGACTGAAGTGATCATTTTTCTGTTAATTATGGTGATGGGGTTTCAAAAGGAGCAAACACTAATTCGACACATCGTGGGCCTAACTTGTTTGGGTAAGAATGCATATGTTCATTAATCAAAGATGAAAGTATCTAGAAATCTTTGCTCAGCCCGTTAAAGCCAACCCGACCTTAATCATATTTATATAAAAAAAACTCAATCCAACTTAATCACAGTTCTAATTCAAAGAAGATTGCTCTATTTCGGGTTGATGCGTGAAGTCGAAACTTCAGGTTAATGTTTTGGATTTTATACAATTTATTTTACTAGTTTGGACGAGAAAATTTATTTTAATATTTTAAAAATATTTTTGTGATAACTCTAATTTTAAATGGCTTAATATTATAATGCAAGGGAATAAAAAAGGAAAACATATACATTTACGCATTTCAAATCCAGAAGAGAGAAGTCGGGGAACTCTTTTTTCATAATAATACCAAACCTAAACTAACCCAGAGTAGGAAATTTTGCAATATCATTTATGCTTATTGAATGGCCCACAATAGCGGCATTCATAAATATCAAAAGCTCACTTAACGTTTCTTCTGTAGAAATTTAGGATGTATTTTGAAAATAATAAAATTTTTAGTGAAAAGTTTTCGATGTAAAAATTTTTGAATTGATAAAAAATTGCGTAAGATAGTAAGGATAATAATGAAAATTAAAGAAAATAAAGTTAAAAAAGGTAGGTTTGTTATACAGGGAGTTGTATATAAATAATTAAAAATAGAGTAATTGGATAAGGAGAAGCGAAGAAATAATTAAAAAATAGGGTAGTTGCAATGAAGAAAAAATTTTAGATTATTCTCAAATATACCCACTAGTTTGACCTTAATTCTAAATATACCTACTATGTCTTTGAAATCCCAAATATACCCACTACGTTTGCATTTAATTCTAAAAATGTCCATTTTATTAAAAATTGTTAGCTAAATTTCTCTTAAATACCCAAAATACTCCTATTGAAAAATAATAAATGATGAAATAAATAAAAAGAAAATGAAATTAAAGCACTTTAAATTTATAATTTATATGCAATTAGGGCATTAGTGAGTTATAACATTCAATTTTTTCAATTATCTTAAATTTGAAAGACATGTCAGTAATTTCACATATTCTCTAACGGCGTTAATTCACGGAATGAACATTTTTGGGATTAAATGCAAACGTAGTGGGTATAATTGAGATTTTGGAAACATAGTAGGTATATTTGGAATTAAGGTCAAACGCAGTGGGTATATTTGAGAATAATCCAAAAATTTTAGATTGAAAAGTTTATCTTAAACTTATACATTTTTCTGACTAAACCCGTTATCCTGGATTCGATTCCTCGTATTGGTGCCGCTAAAGCAAATCCATAGTTTATACAGCATGATGGGGTTCGGCAAGACGGTCAATCCACTGAAATCAAAAAACATTCTGGAAACAGAAGAGCCACAAAACAATCATTCCTTCTATTGCCATGAAACAAGCTGTACAAAAATAGGACTGACACTTCAAAAAAAAAAGAAAAAAAGAAAAATAGAGGGACTGACAGAAAGCTCATGATTTCTCACCAACTTATAATTAAAATTTCAATTGAAAAAATAACTCTATGGATAATGCAAGCATTACAACTCTCATAATCTCCTCGCCACCATCAAGAAATAGCAACGTCAGAAAACATATGCGTATACCAATGAATATAGGGATACTTGGTTTGATCTGGGGTCTTACTCCCATTAGATGTGCCCACCAATCGTGTAAATTAAGCTCCTCCAGACAGTATCCATAAGAAGAATGTTGACCAGGTAGTCACTGCCAGTGCAGCAACCAAGTACGTCCACAGATAGAGGACAGAGCATTCTTCTTGACCCACATCAAATAATAGCTCTATGGATAATGCAAGCATTACAACTCTCATAATCTCCTCGCCACCATCAATAAATAACAACCTCAGAAAACATATGCGTATACCAATGAATATAGGGATGTTTGATCTGGGGTCTTACTCCCATTAGATGTGCCCACGAATCGTGTAATTAAGCTCCTCCAGACAGTATCCATAAGAAGAATGTTGACCAGGAAGTCACTGCCAGTGCAGCAACCAAGTATGTCCACAGATAGAGGACAGAGCATTCTTCTTGACCCACATCAAATAGTTGGGTCATTGTACCTGCAAAACCATCAATCCACAATTCATCATCTTTTGGACAGTGTGTATTAACAGTGCAATGTGATAGTAAACCATAATGAAACTGTTCAAGCAATTGGTTTATGAATGATACCAATATTCATAGCAGGCGGAAGCGTGTACTGGACCATCAGAACGTACTGATACAACGGGTCATGTGATAGGAACCCCATTTTGGCAGCCATTGTAACCACCCCTACTCCGATTATTGGAAGGATCGCATAGCGAACAAGGATGACTGAAATAATAATCAAGGGACTCAACTTTGCAGAACGAATACCTGTTAATTTCAACCAAATAAAGAATAGGTCTCAGCGATGCAAATGCCAGTGTCATAAACAGTATTCTTATTTTGTCTATCTCATATATGGTTTTTTGTAAACCTCACCCTTTGTAAGATTTCCTCCCAGGATAAGAGTGATGCATGGTATTGTTCCATCCCTGCAGTAAGAGTTAAATTTTGATTATTTTATGGAATCATGGAAACCAGCAGTAGCATACTGAAAAGTAACACCAAAATACTGGACAATTATTCTTCTTTCGCTATTCCTTGCCATTCTGTCTCTGCAGTCTCACATTTTCATAAGCCATGTTGACAGAAACATATTAGAGCCATGTCCACTTTCTTTCAAAATCTGATGCCCTCGGGAAAAACGTGAGCGTTTTGCTGGCTAAGCTTGCTTTGAAGACATCATGCATTGGGTTGCAACAAAAGGCATAACCAAAAGAAAGTTCATCAGGCTTCCTCTTCATAAGGCATAACCAAAAGAAAGTTCATCAGACTTCCTCTTTAAAAGACTGGGGATGCAAGGAAAAGCTTCCACACCACAATTGTAAAGGGTTAACTTCATAAGAAGCCATCTGACACAGGATGCTCCTAGATATAGTTTCCCTAGAGAAAGAAATTGCTGTTGGGCTATGAAGACATCCTTACCCTAATAACTTGATTGAGTCTTGGATCACTCGAAGTGGGGCACTTGCACCAATGATAAGAGATTTTAGCAAAGGTGTTGCACCAAAAATGAGACCCAGAACCTAATTTGAACAGGGGGGAGATTATTTTTGAAGTTAGGAATCAGTTGTCAATGTAGTATTGCTTAAAATATTTTGGAAATACATATACAGGGATAAAGAAGACATACTGCAGCTACAGTTGGAGGTGCTAGGAGCTCTTCAAGAATCTGATGAAGAAAGACTTGCACTCTTCCCCAGAATTGCACCTTCTTGTTGCTCTTGAGCCTTGCACTAGATGACAGTTGTAGAACCTGCATTAGAACACAGTTGATAAAGTCAAAAAATGGAAGCAAGTAAGCCACTCCGATTCAAGCTAGCCAAAAGTGCTTTACAGGGATGCTTATGAAAGATGAGCAGTATTTCTAGAAAATAGAAAAAAAAATGTTAATAAAACTTTAAGTCATTGACATTATTCTATGTTTTACAACAGTTTTATTAAAGTCTCATACATTGCTTTGTAAAACATAAAAAATAAATAAATTAATAAATCTGGGTGAGATCTTTGGATTCAAACACTGACAAAATGTATCACAGAGAATACTTCGTGGGCAATTTACAGTGCACAAGCCACTGGTTTCCAGCCATGCATCACCCCAGACTCCAATAAAAGGACTGGAGTGAGAAAGAGGCAATGTGGAGTAGAACAATAATGACACTAGAAAACAAATAAGAAGAAATGTTGATATTCTTAAAGCAAACCCGACTTTTTGATTGGGACATGACAATAACATTTTGTTATTTGAATTAACTTTCAAAATGATTATTATCAAAAAAAATTTTAAAAAAAAAAAAAAAAAAAAACTTTCAAGATGGTTGAAATATGGATATTCCCATTGTAGTAGGGGTTTTCTTAAAAAGGAATAACCCTAGTAAGTCTGAAGATATTACAGAGAAATACAAAAATATCACATAATATGCATAGAATTATCTTCTCATCGAGATGTTACATTGTTGATATTAAAAAAAAAACCAATGGTAAAGAACTTTTGGCCCAATAAAATGCAGTCAAATGGCGAAAGTATACATCAAACAAAGATCAAGCAGCAAAAGGAGATTTACAGGTTGGTTTTCTGTGGATTCATCAATGGAATGCATTGACGACAAGAACAAAGGTTTCTGCTCATTAGGCTCTCCTCCCCCCACAAGCAAGCGTGTTTCCCCATTTGCATCTAAATCTTTATTGGGGTTCATATGTGCCTCCTCGATTGATTTCATCTCATTGTATACTTCACTCGAAGAGCGTATGAGATGGTAAGTATAAGTCCAAATGTAGAAGCCACCAAGCTGCACAACAAAAATAGTTGCAAGTCGAAAGTTAGAAAGCAAAAAATGGCTAATGCAAAACATACATTATTTTGTGTTAAGAAATATTTTATAGTATTTGGTGCAATAAAAAACATGCATAGAACCTCGAATAGGAATGAACCACACAGTTTTAACACATTATTTCCCTGGTCACTAAGCAAGTCCATGCAATGGTTTAAATTTGGGAATGTGCTACATGCATTCAAGACCCCACTCAAGAAGGAAAAAAAACAAGAAACACTCTTGGATGTGCGTCATTAAAGTTTTGAGTGACAAGGTAATTTAAGATTAAATCAAGATTAAATCACATACCGCCATAGAGAAAGAAGCATAAGATAATGCATTGGCACTGCAGATGTTAAAATCTCCAAACGGACTTCCCTTCTCTTTACACATTGCAGGGACCACGATCAATAGTAGATTTCCCAAGTTACCTGTTCGGTAAAACATTGTCAAAAACAAAAAAGGCCATTTGCTAAATGCCTGCTGGCAGAAAACCTGAATAGGTACTTCACCTGCAGAAGAGGTGGCAATGATCAGGCCTTCAAGATGGCGTGCTGGTTTCAATAATTTGACAACAATCCAACCCAGGATTCCACCAAACAAGAAGGTCAGGCCAATATTTACTGGCATAAACCACCTGAAAAGGACACAAAATCAAAACAAAGTCAACTGCCAAATTCTTCAATGTGTAATTTTACCGATTTATTTTAATGTGAACAGGCAAGAACATTGGAAAAGACCCAGATGATAAACCATCATCTAGTGTTATACGATCACACATAGATAATACAATAAACTCAACGAACATGAGAGAAATGTTGTAAAAAGTGCCCATTGAAAATTTCACACTACTCGATCACTTTTTATCTGTCAGTTTTTTTTTTTTTTTTTTAAATATATATTTTGTTTGTCTTCCTGTTTTGTAACTGAAAGAATGAGCCACTAGCACCTTACAGGTGCATGACGTGATACAAAATGGCAGTTGATATTGGATTATAAACGAAAAAATTAGTTGAATAACTGCCTTTTTTGCTGGGAAGAAAGAAATATCCAACGCTTTCAAAAAGAAATAAGAAAGACCATCAAAATTCGCCTTTCTGTACATGCTAGTCCAATTACAAATCTTGCTAGCGGCTTACCAGGAGATAATGTCTTGCAAAGTAACAGATTTTGCAAGACTTGCAAACATGAGCGATGGCGTGAACACAATGAACACCACCTGCCAGAAAGAATTTTTAGTCTGAGTAACAGGGAGCTACCAACAAAGAATTAGTTAAGGCACTATCGAAATTGTTGTTTGACATCGATCAAAGAAAGCACAATGATCAATGCTACTATATATGTGTGGCAAGGAACACAATCAAGAAAGAATATGCTTCCTAGTAACAGCATGCTGCGAATCACCACAACTTGATCAATGGCCAAACGGTATTTGATATTCATATGTTAGCAGAGAATTGAAGTTTAATTCTCAGATTGTGCCCGTTTCATTGGCTCACAGCTTCAAAATTAATTGAGCTGAAAGTGGTCTGTCAGCCGTCTTTTCATATGCATCATTAATGCAAGCCCAACATCCAATGGTGATATCAACACAGAGCAGGAGGATCAAGACATTCAACATCACCTTATTCATGTGTTTCCTTGCATCGGGGACAAGGATGTTGCAGAATCCAGTTGCCAGAAATGCTCCCAAGAGGCTGATGATGAGCACCTGAAGAACAGGCATGGTTGCCACCATGAACAAGGTCCAGAACCCCATCTTTGCTGATTGAAGAATCCTTCCCTTCTCCTCCTCTGCTTTCTTCTTCCTCTATGCCCACCACCCTAATCTCCTCCCCTGCACCTGACTGTAGATAAGCACAAACACCTGTCTGCTCTATCCTCCTCTCCAACATGCAGATTCTAGTAAAAGAGCAGGAAGGCCCTGGAATGAATTTCAAAAGGCAAACAAAAGACCCCATTAATATATAGCCATGCACGTACGTCGACATTAGCTGTCCATCACAGCCTGATTACAATTTGTGGAGCCATATTCCAGCCTTTTTTGACTCGAAATAGAACATTCAAAGAATATTTATTTACGCGGATCTCTTTATCTCCCCTTCCTCTAACATGGTTTGGGAGTTGGGATAGAGTATTTCCTTTCATTAAAAAAAAAATTATTTATTTATATCATGTGTTTAACTAAACTTATGGTATCAAACAACATAAGCATGTGATGGTTCTGGGAAATAAGGTAAGGTGGTGGGATTCAAATAAGGAAAGAAGAAGATTAATTAGAACTCAAAATCGGACGGCTAAACTAATATGGGTCAACGAAATAAACAGCCAACTTGGAATGACTGGATTCCTAGAACCGAAGATGCGTGCCTAATCAGAGCCAGCTATGCCAAGAGAACGGCTGCTGGCACACGCAAACAAGGGAAACTCGCCAACGACGTGACAGAACTAATTCACAACAACGAAAAAATTCCTCACTTACAAGTTATGGGTGTGTTTGGCAATTTTTTCAAAACGTGAAGTTAAAACTTTTCACTCTCCATAATTTTTTTTTAATTATTTTTTACACATCTTTCTATACAACAATTCTACTTTTCAATCATTTCTACACAACTACCAATATAACTAATCTATTTATTTTAAATTTATTCTCTTTACTCCTCATCATTACTCCTACAATATCACATCATTTTCTACTAATTTGATAACTTTTACATAAAAAAAAAATTATCAAAAGTTTTGCAACTTACCAAACGCACCCAATAATAGCAGTTTTTTAAGATGAGTTGGTGTTTGTTTTATAATATTAAAAATAATGATTATTTGACAAGGTTGAACTTTAATTCACCCCACCGGCCTATTTAAAAATAAAAAGCTTTTAATATTAAGATTTTTATACCCGACCCATTAAACAAGACCCAAATCAGAGAATTATGTCAGCCGCAAGAAATAAAAGCCATAAAATAATCCGATCAACTTTTATGTATGGTTTTTTCATTGACCTCCCCGTAGCATTTCGACATTGCAATTTAAACCCACCAATTTTTATTTGGCAAAGAAGCCTTGTTTAAGTACTTTCTCTGCAAAATCGCCCACAAATTAATCCACCCAACTTCATCAATCCCTTATGTGAATTTTTTTAAAATTGTGTTTAATTCGTAAAAATAGTCTTGCCAATCGTACCGTTCACTTATTTAGCCAAGAAAGCTATATTTAACTATTTAAATAAACCTTAGGATATGACGTTAATTACCCGCAGTAGACGAAAATAGATAACGTATATATGTATGTTTTTTTTGCTGATTTTTGATGAAATAAAAATTATTGTGTATAAACATTTTTGGACGATGAGATGATAGTATAGTGGGAAGCCTGACTCAGTTAACGTGACAATTAAACGAGGAATTCAAGATATATATCATCCAAAACTTGAATTTTGAAATATTGATAAATGCATGCCAAGTGTCTTAATTAATTTATTTTTTTCCCATTAGTTCCATTTCGCATCATATCTTTCTGATTGACACGCTTAAATTTCAACCTAAAAGATGAACCATGCCTGAAATATCATTTTCAAGACGAGTTCTAGCTGTTCAAACCAATAAAGAGGCTTGTAAGCTGTGGCTGTGAGTATGAGGGTGACTCATAAATCATAATTTTTAATAGAAAAGTTCAAATTGAAGTTGAGCACCAGTTGCCAAATCCCATGGAATGCTTTCGGCGGCTTGATCATGTTAGTGCCTTATCCACACATAAAGACAACTAAGGTCATCAACTAGACACAACACGACACGGCTGAAATAACTGCAATTAAATCTTCAAATTATCTTCATCACGGATTTTTCTTAATCAAATATATTATATTTGTTTACTGGTGATTAATTTTGATCTGATTTGATGGAACCCACCCCTCTTTTTTTTGGGCAATTTGATGATCGATTAATCAAAATCCAACTCATTCACTGTATCTAGTATCAATTATTTAATTACGGTTTAAACAGTCGTTATTCAAAGTTTTCTATAGATTGCATTGTTCAACAAATTAATTGGATTAAACGTTTTAGTAGGCATAGATGATGTTTAATTAAAACTTTCAAATTTTATATGATAAAAAGCAACTTCAATATATTGATATTAACTATTTAATGACAACCACCCATGTAAATAATTTGATATATGTAAGAATTTATATTCTTCCGAGAGGTTCCATGTAACCACCTCAATTTTTAAGATGGTAATAACTCGATGCAAAATTCAATTCATTTATTGTATTTAACTGGACTTGTTTGGCTAAAAAATCAAGTTTTATCAAAATTAAGCATGTTCATGCACCACAAAAGCTCTAAAATATAGATGAGGAAAAATTATTAGATCTATATATATATATATATGTATGTATACTAGAATGTAATAATATATTATAGAGTCATTTATCCACATACCAATAATATTTTTTTATAAGTAGTTATATATATCGTGACAACTCATATTACATTCAAGCATATTCATACTAGTAATATTTCAAATACTGAAAATATTACTTAATATATAGTAATACTAAACAAATAAATATGTTTCCATGATAATATAAATAATGGTAAACACATTTTCATGATAATACAAATAATGCTAAATAAATAGATAAAGTGAATTTTCCATCAATTAGCAATATATTAAAAATGAAAAAAATTACCTACAATAAAAGATTTCATAAAAGCGTACTTCAGTATTCTTTACTAAAAAAAAAATAGAATACTAAAAAAATATGATATTGACACAAATGAATTGGATGTTTTATCGAACCAATCATTAAATAGGCCAAAACAAACCATTCTTCAAATTAACTTCCGCGGTATGGGTTCCACCAAAACGGATCTTATTCATCTCACTGAATACTTTAAATGAAATATATTATAACCTCTACAAATTGGATTTTGATATCATTTTTAAACGATAACATAAATCTTCTGATTATTAAAAATTGTGGACCCCATTTTGTGTCAAAGATAAATCAGCGACTTCGAAAATTATTATGAAGAAACAAATAATAAATAGAATGTTCGAGGCTAGATCGCTGATGTTACGTGCGTCGAATGTGAGACGATTGAATCGCTATCGGTGATTCTACATCGTGTGGTTGTTGATGTAGGCCCCGGGCCTACTCGTCCCACATTTATTGCGCCGGGGACGAAAATAATGCACGACTGGCCAACAGCAATAATGCAAATCCTGACAAGGAACAGGAAAAGTGCTGGGCCTAAAAATTCTTTTTTTATTTTTTATAAATATGCGTGCTCCGTCCAAATCTGCCCTCCTGTTAAGTTGGCATTTTTTTCTTTGAATTTATGTTTTTATTTTTAAAACCTTTTATTGATTTTCAAAAATAAATAATACAGAAAAAGTTCGTAAAATTACCAGATTTTACAACAGATAAGATTTAAACAGAATATATAAAATAATAAATTATTTTAAGCAATTTTAGGCTTCTTGTAAGTTTGCGGATTTCCGCATATATGTAAAATAATAAATTATTTTAAACAATTTTATGCTTCTCGTAAATCTCCGGATTTCCGCGGTACCGTCTGGATCATGGAACCGCGCAAAAGCGGCCGTGCGAATCTTATCTACAACTTGGGCGGGTTTCAACTTGGGCAGGTTGTTTCTGGTTATTATTCGGATTTGGTTAAATTTTGAATCGTTTATGATTGTCATCTTAAAATATACAATTTATATTCACTTTAAATAAAATATCCAATCTCTCCTCAAAAATGAAATAAAATAAAATATCCAATTATCATATATAATAATTTATATTAATTTATTAGTTTGTTTTTATGTCATTATGCAAGGTCTATCTACGTACCCATGGTTCCCAGAGACCCTTACCTGCTCATTCGATGCACGTCCTAACACCAAGCCACGGCAGGTACGCCACTGTTTTTTTTTTTTTTTTTTTTTCTAATGTATATATTTAAAACTATCTCAATTTGTAATGTATTTAAGTTTCGAGATATCATCACGATCTTTTAAAAAAGACAACAAACTCTCATTAATTAAATTCCTAAGTTTCGAGATATCATCACAATCTTCTAAAAAAGATAACAAAACTCTCATTAATTAAATTTCTACCAAATGAGAGAAGTAAAATTTCTACGAAATAAGTAAAGAAATAAACACCCAGATGCATATGCAGGAAATCGAACGCCTTATCTGACCAAAACGGCGCCATGAGTGTTATCACCACTAGTGGCTGGTACACCCATGTTGGTATATAATAATTTATAATTTAGTTTTTTCTTGTAAAGTCATGACACTTGATTTCGCAAACAATTATCCTAGAGGTTTTTTTTTTTTGTAACATATTGCTCACCACTGGCCAACTGCTAATGATCCCGGTTCAATCCTCCAAGAGCAGTGTCTCTCATTTGCTATGATGAAACATATTCTCCTTCTGAAAAATTGTAGGAATATCTTAGAGAATAATTATAATACAAATTAAAATGAATGTAAATATATATCAATCAAAAAAATACTTTAAAATTAACATATAATTACTAACCTAATTAACTCATTAGGCTGACAACAAGCTCTTTTTCTATTTTAAAATTTATGTGATTGTCGAGTCTTAATTAAATTTAAAAAATTATAAAACACTATAATTAAACCAACTATGTTTTATAAGGCAGAATGTTTGGCAGTTAAAAAATAATATAAACATAAAATAAGTAACAGAAATGAGAATATTAAAGTGAATGAGTCATAAAACAGGAAAAGAATAAATAAATATGAAGAAGCTTGATCATTTCAGAATGATCAGATCGGTCTAAAATAAGGCCATTTTAGACGGGTATAAAACACATTTTTTATTTTTGTCAAAATATTTTAGAAAATTGTTATTCTAGTTTTTTAAAAAAATGTCACTGATTTTCAAAAATAAATATCTAAAATACTCAAAAAATAGTAAAAATTGATACACATGTTAAATACACTTAGATTAACACTTTTATAAAAAAAATTCAGAAAAATGGGTTAAAATGGGTTTAATGCACCCGCGTGCACTGAGCAGGAGATCACGATCCGATTTCAATGAAACAGACTGAATTGAAACTTTTTTTTAATGGTGTTGCCACTAGACAACTAGTGGAGAACAACTCCAGGAGAAGACTAATGAGACAAATATCTTTATCTAACTCAAACTCTAAATCTCCCATTTACAAAATTATTAAGCCATTCATGTAAACTACTTGTCCAGCAAGTGGTGACTCTCGATTAGAACTTTTTTTTTATTGTTACATTATAAAATTATAGAGTGTGTTTGAGAAGTAATAAAAATTGTTGAATATTCGATATAAAAATATTTAAATTGAGAGAAAATGATATGATATAATAGGGCAATAATGAGAAGTAAAGAGAATAAAGTTAAAATAGATAGATTAATTGAACAAATAGTTATATAAAAATAATAAAAAATAGAGTAGTTGTAAAAAATATTAAAAATAAGATAATCTTGAAGAGTAAATAATTTTAGATTAAAATTTTTTTCTTTGAGAACTTTTGATAGTATCGAACACAAGCATAATATGCAAGATCTCACTTTTGTCTCCATCGAATTATTACAAGTTAAACTCACAAAAACTCTCATAAATTTCCTTACGAAGTAATTCCATAAGCCTTTATAAATTTTTTTATAATATCAATAAAGAGAAGAAAGCTCCTGATAAAATAGACTATTATTCTTAACTTAAAGAACCATTGCCCCCACACCACGCGGTGGACACAGAAATTGAACTTGCACAAGGGACAAGTGAGCGCATCCTTATAACATACTACAAACATCTTAACAATATTTCTTATCTTTTTTCTAGCAATATTTTTTAATCTTACTACTAGCAGAGGCTTCCACAAATTTAGGAAGAAACGACGCTACCGTTGTTTCCAGCCTCCGTTCGCTCTGTCGCGGAAATGGAGGCTAGAACGCTAGAATTCAAAACCACATCATACAAGCGGGTTTCGACTGCACGCTGCGCTTCTCTGTTCGGAACATTCGCCAAATACCAAAGAAAATTGCAAACAGGCCACATCAGCAAATGGACTGAAATGCCCTTTCATGCATAACGTTATTATACTCTTTTGGCATCTAGTTAACTTCTCATTGTAATTTAGGGATATTTGTAAATAACATCTAACTATTTTATCTTTATTTTATTTGCTTTCAATTATCACCCATATCATATCGTACCACTTTCTCATGTTTTAAAAATTTTCCTCCCTTTTCGAATCTTACCTACTATACCTTAAAATGCAAAATTGAAAAATGTTGACGACCCATTTGTAAATATCCCTGTAATTGATTGGCACCACTGCGATGTTTGCCAGCATGTCTCCCTTGTCAAACCAAGCTGGCTTTAGGCATGCCTGGCCCCATGATGCAACCGACAAATGGTGCTTTATATATGCTTTGTTTGCCTTTGTCCACAGGAAAAAGAAAAAAAAAAAAGCGGTTTCTCTATTAGAAAGTGTAATCGACAAATGGTGCTTTATATTTGCTTTGTTTGCCTTTGGCCAAGGGAAAAAAAAAAACACTTCCGCCATCAAAATATTGGCAAAAGTTCACGTCCGCAAGCGCTTCGCACAAGCCAGGGGCAAGATCATCGCGTTCTGGTGCAACCGGAGTGAAAAATTCTTGACTTTTTAGCAACCACAATTTTATTGCAAAAGATTATTAGCGAGATCCAGACCATGCATCATACGCATAATTGCATATGAGATTTTAATATAAATCACAGCGAATACAAATGCAAATATTACTTGAAATTATATCCTGCAAGATTCCAATTAAACTTATTTCAGATAGAATATGAAGTTTTAAATGAACGGCTTAGATCCAAATAAAAATATTAACAAAAAATCAAAACTTGAGCATTTCTCACTTTTTATGTCGCAAGATTGGTACGGAGAAATTCAAAAAGTATGGATTAAAATTGCAAAATCAAAAACTCGTATAAAATTAGAAAAAGAACCACGGTCGGATGAAAAAACATATGCTAAGTTCAAAGTTAGAAGACGTGTCGGTCAATCAGTCACGAGAAAATCGTGTTAACGTCAGCGATTTTGTGGTAATCATAGCAGACGACGACCCTTAGGTCCTATCCATGTCATTCAGTGGCGGAGATTCGTGGAGCTAAAGGAGGCAATTGCCCCCTTGAATTTTTCAAAATTGAAAAAAGCCCCTTTAAAATATTTCAAAAAATAATGCCCCCTCCATATCAATTTGTCCCGCCCAGAAATTATTCAGTTGGGTTGTCGTCATTACTGACCCACGGATTCTCCTCCAAAATTCGATCTCGGATTCTCGCGATATATAACTTTTTTCAATATTACGATTGAAAATCTTATTTTAAATAAGTACCCCTGAGAGATAAATTCGTTTCCGAAACCAAGAAAAGAAATATGGGGTGGAGAAAAGGCAAGCAGAATCTAAATTTAGGATGGAAATCTGAAAATGTGTGAATGGGGGATAAGATTTGGGAAATTTACCTTGAATCGTGCGTGGAGTTGAGAAGCAGAGAAGGTGAGATGCCCTCCAGAAACGAAGAGAGAGGAGTGGGAAATGCGAGCGGGATGGAATCCATGAAAGAATTCTGGAGATGGGTTGGGTTGGAATCGACGAGGGATGGAGGAGGAGAGATGGGAATTTAAAGGAAGGAAGATGCGAGTATGAGCCTATGAGGCCTTCAGCGCAGAGAGAGGGAGAGAGAGAGAGAGAGCGTGGCAAACTAGGAATTTGGGTTGGTGACGAGCATTGAAAAGAACCGCGGTCCCGGCGCCCAACTCCGACGTGCAATGATGTTTTATTATTTTTTTTTTTTCAAGAACTATCCAGTGCACTCCGGTGCATTACCTTTTATTTTTTATTTATTTTTAGGGTGTTTTTTAATTATAAAATTTTGTAATTTAAAATTTTCACTTTTTATAACTATTTTATTTTTTAATTATTTTACACATCTTCTTATATAACTATCTCTATTTTTCAATTATTTTTACGCAATTATTCATACAACTAAGATATTTATTTTAACTTTATTTTTTTAATCTCATGGTTACTCATATCATATAACATTATTTTCTCTAATTTCAAAAAAAATTACACCAAAAACATTTTATTCAAGAGTTTTATCACCTAGAAGACACGCTCTTCATTTTTTCGAGATTTATGCATGAGTCGAAGTATGAAGTTTATATATATAGGAAATTATTCAATTATAGTGCAGTTCATCCCAAAATGGGTCTCACATGTATTGAAATTAACAGTTATCCATCTATTGCATTTAAAATTACTTATTTTATTAGCATACCAATTTTCATTCGATCTTAAAATAGTACAAAATCAACATAATAAAATAGTTTAACATAAATATCAATTTTAAAGTAGTCTTTTTAAGATATAAACCATCTAAAGTATATTATTTATATGGATAGATAATTGTACAAAGTATTTTAATATTCTAATAATGTATGACTCGTTTTACAAGGATTACACCATAATTATAGCGCAATCCATTTGCACTGGATGAGATTCTCATATATATATTTTCCTGCACCGTAATTAATGGTGCATTTGGCCTAAAATGAGTCGCAAATGTACTTAAATATATTGATACTTTATATAATCATTTATCTATATATAAATTTTATAACAAATGATTTACATATTGAAAAAACAACTTTAAAGTTGTTATTTACATCAAACTATTTTATTATGTTGAATTTGTACTATTTTTAGATTGGGTTTATACGCATATCCAATTATGATGAAAATTGGTACGGTAATAAAATACATAATTCTAAATACAATGAGTGAAGTATATTATAATTTTATGATCATATGTGACTCATTTTGATGTGACGACATAGTCATTTTGTTGCAGTGAAGCTGCACTTGAATATATATATATATATATATATATATATATATATATAGAGAGAGAGAGAGAGAGAAAAAAAAAAAAAAGAAAAAAAAATTCCAGTACATATAAATGCACTGTAACTTATAGTACATTTACATCAAAATGGCCCCAAATAATCACAAAATATATCTACTTCACCAATTGTATTTAGAATTTTTTCTTTTATTAGTATACTAATTTTCATCCCAATTAGATATGTATATGAGCCCTATCTAAAAAGGTATAAAATTAACGTAATAAAATAGTTTGATGTAAATAACAAATTTAAAGTTATTTTTTTAGCATATAAACTATTTTCTGTATAATTTATGTATGTAAAATAATTATATAAAGTATTAATATGTTTAAGTAAAAGTATGGATCATTTTGAGCCAAATGCGTTGTAAGTTATGAAGAATGTAAATGCATAGTAACACATCTCATATAATATATTCATAGTTTTTATATTTTATATTTTCAATAAAAAATCTCGTTTTCGTGTGGCGCATGAAATAGGCATATTTTTCATTCTTGAGATTTTAAAAAATGTTAAAATAAATCAAAAAATAAAAATTGCATATATGCATTTCATGCTTGGGCCTATATATGAATTCTACAAATCCAACAAATTTTTAAAGTGGGTAATACAAAGCTAAGCGATGCACAGGAACACATTTCTTTTTTTAAATGGTAATTTGTAAATATACTTACATAATTTAATTGTAATTGTAAATATATGTACTTGAGTTTTAAAATTGTAAATTACCTCTGCATAGTTGCATATATTTACCAATGTATTCACGCCATAACAATGCCATGACAACATGTGCACAATTACAAATATATACAAACTATGAGATAATATGCAATTTCGGAAATAAAGTAGAAATATTTTGTAGTATGGTGAAATTATGGAGCAATATTGTTAATTATTCTTTTATTTTAAATTGTGATGGTGCAACTTAATTAGGATGCCTATTAAACCAATCTTTCTTTTGGTAGGGTAAAGTATAAAAAATTATCCTATTTTTTATTAAAATAACAGTTATCAAAAAATATAAATTCAATTAAATAATAATTTATATATTTAAAATGATTAAATGCAATTTAGATACCTGTATGGGGTATCTATGTTATGTAACCTATCTTATGCAAAATACAATTAGTTGGGTAGGTACCCATGGATCTCCTACAACATCCATAAAAACTACTTAGATAACTTCGAAAACTAAATTATATTTTTTAAATTTTAGAAAAAATATATAGTATATACAAAAATTATAAAAAAGGACAATTTGCAAGTATACTCCCATAATTTGATTGGTATATAATTCATGAAATTGAAAATTATCCCATTGTTTGCATATATTTACGAATATATGCATGTCATGATAGTACCATAATAATGTGGATATATTTGTAAATATATACAAATTATTTAAGGGTATATAATCACGAAACCTAAAAGAATATTTGAAATTATATTTAAACTACATGTGTATATTTGCAAATTGTCCTTTTAACAAATTGACCATGCAAGTATTCATAATTGCATTTTCAATATATTTTGAAATTTATTGAATAGACCCTATGAGTGTCAAACTCTTGGAAAAACATGTGTGAAGTAATTCTTTCTCACATTTAGAGTTTCTTTTGCTCAACTTCATTGGATCCCGTTTCAATGAAGATTTGAAATTAATTTATGGTATATTTTTGGTAAAATAAGAATTTGGTCAAAAATCCTAAGTATGAAGTATTTGTTTTGATTTGAAATCAATTTATTCTATGTTTTTATAAAATATTAAAATATAAGCAATAACAATTTTGTTAGCCCCAAATAACAAATCCATTTGTTGATGGGTTTATCTAACAAACATTTTCCATGATTTTGGATCACATATAAGATAATTGCATTGATCACAACAATTTGGACCCTTCTTTTCACCATTACCAGCTTGATGAATCCGTGGGCCTAGAAATTGATTTCGGAGAATTGAACATTCTCAAATTATTTCTTTTTTAGAACCAAAAAGATTTATATCGGAATAACAAATGCTAAAAATAACAACAAAACTTGGACGTAGTATATCTTTGTAAAATATTAAAATATAGGCAACAAAGATTTTGTTAGCCCGAACTAACTAATCCATTTGTTAACTAGGGCCAAAAATCCTATTTTTTTTTTCTTTTTATAAGTTTGTTAATCTAAGTTTATTTAATCAATAAACTAGAATTTATCATTTTTGGATAAGTGTATTTATTTTTATGAATTTTTTAATACAGAATATTTTAGTTATTTTAACAGTTGAAAATAACTAAAAACTCTTTGTGCTTAAAAATCCAAAAAAGATATACACATATCTAAAAATAGTAAAAATTGATCTATAAATTAAATACATCTAGATTAACAAGTTTATAAAAATTTTAAAAATATTATTTAGGGTTAGCAACGTAGCTAAAATTTTAAGTCACATCAAAAGGTGTTAAGAAAAAAAAAGAAAGAAAAGAAATGCGGAGACGTTTTCCACCCCTTCTTTTCGTTCTTGCAAATCTTTTTTTCTATTTTTTGCAACCGGACCCATAGGGTCCTATTTTGCAAAATTCCCATGAGAGTCCCGCCTCGCAATGATGTAAAAGATTTAGTAGTCCGACCGGAACCCCCGAGTTCCGCCTCGCAAATCGCAACGATGCTCCTTTGAACTCGCATCTCGCGGGTCCGGAAGTCAGCTGTGCCTTTGACAAGCGTTTGGGAATAAATAAAATTTTTAATGAAAAATTTTAAAAAAAAAAAGTTGTTAAATGATATGATATGATAGGAGTAATAATAAGGAGTAAAGATGATAAAGTTAAAATAGATAGGTTAATTGTATGGGTAGTTGTGTAGAAATGATTGAAAAGTAAGGTAGTTGTATGAGAAAATGTGAAAAAATAATTAAAAAATATGATAATTATAGAGAGTGAAAAGTTTTAGATTGAAAAATTTTAGATTGAAAAATTTTAAGTTACATTTTTTCCTCATTGCCACTCAACGTGGACACGGGAAAAGTGGTGCGTGTGCCATCTGCATAAACATTGTTCATGTTTTATTGTTTTACACGAGTCGTACACGCACTCCGTAGCTGATGCACACGCAAATTCAGATGGTCAATTGATTATCGAGTCCCACTTCAACACGTGCGTGACTTTAGCAGTACCATTTTTAATTTTTTAATTTTTAATATATGTGACCAAGCAAATTTTTTACTTATAAAATTTTACGCTTTTTGATTTTTAAAATTTCAAAAATGAAAAATCAAATATTTTTCATGTGCTGGTCAAGTCATGTTTTGGCTATTGTTATGACTAATCGTACTTTCTATTAATCTTGTTATCACCAATTTAAGTAAAATATGCAAGTTATCATGTCACAGTTGAAATTCATATGACAAGAATGGAAACGACCAACCTGATGTGAACCTTCAAGATAAGATAAGGCAAACTTGGCTAATGGAGCTTTCGAGAGAAGAAGCTTAAAGAATACAAATATTTTTCAGCTTTTTCCAAATATATTCATTATGCTAGATTTTAATTTCAAATATATTCACTACATTTCCAAAATCGTAAATATATCCATTACATTTATAGTTAATTCCAAAAATACTCAATCCATGAGTTAACATTGTTAGCTCTAATGTGAAATTACTAATATGCCCATCGAATTTAGGACGTAATTGAAAATTTAAATGTCATCACTCACTAATGCCCTAATTGCATATGAACTTTAAATTTGGAGAGTCTTAATTTTAATTTCTTTCTACTTTCTTTTATTTTTTATTATTTTATAAGAGGGGTAGTTTGGGTATTTATAAAAATTTAACCAAAGGTTTTTAACAGAATGAGATTTTTTGAAATTAATTGCAAACGTAGTGTATATATATGGGATTTTGAAAATATAATGGGTATATTTGGAATTGAAGTCAAACTTAGTGAGTATATTTAAAAAAAACTCCAAATTCGTTTATGTGAATACATTCTAATTTATGACTTGTTCAATAACATAATTACTAAGGGGACGTTTGGTAATGCTGCATGTAAGTAATTATATGGGCTACACATTTTCACTAATGATTTAACAACCCAACAATTCTATTTTTTCAACTTTACTCTTATACTCAAACCGTTGTTTCTTCTAATTACCTTATTTATTTCAACTTTATTTATATCATTCATATCAATTAAATAATTTCAAAATATTTCTTTCCTACTCTCCACTCTATTCTAAAATCTCACTAAATTTTACATTGCTAAACATCCCCAAGTATTCTAATTTCAAAGCAATAATATCTAGTCGATGCCTATGTTTCATATAATTATATAGGTCAAGCTTGAAGTAATAATCAATATAGTTGATCTTGTATAAATATTTTTAGTAATCTATCATGTTTTTTATAATAATACATGAATCATGTTAAGTCGACAATTATCTAATTCAAATCAACCTGCTTTTGAAATCAAGTTGGTTTAAATTTGATTATGTAGTCTATTTTCTCGGAGTGCAACTCAAGCCTATCATAAATTAAGTTGAGAAGTCAAGTTTGGGTCAAGACTGACCCTATTTACACCCTTAGATATATGTGCTCCTAATGTTAAGCAAATCAATTAGGAGCTTATTGGATCATGTGTTTAGTAGTACGTGAAATTCTTTTTGGTTCATAAAAACAACTTAGATCCTATTTGATTTTGCTAAACTTTTTGCTCATTCTTTTATTTTAAGCTACATTTAAAAATAGGTAATGTTTTGTGGGGTTTATTCTTGTATACTTATTTAAAGCAAATTTTCTAATATGTAAAATCAGCCATAAGTACCCATATAGTGCTTTTTAGCTTATTAAAGTTCCACCTTTATACAATAATTTTATGGCAAGTTACTCTAATACCAGTGACATTTGCCTATTATTCTTTTCATATCCACAACATTTCAATAATTTTCCTAATATGCACAACATTTTTTCTTAATTCATCTAATGCCTACGCTGTTATGGATGGCTTAAATGTTTGTCACGGGCATGAAGAAATGACATTTTTACCACCAACTCCTATGACAACTTTCCACTGCACCCGTCCACCTTCGGTGGCCTTGCTCCATTGCTATCATCCTACACTAACTGGAAAAAAACACATCCATAGTTTTTTTGTGGCAACCTTGGATTCGATCACAAGGTTGCTGCTACGATTAAGGTGGGCAACAATTCAGTGAAATTGACGACACCGTTAGAGAACATGAATCCCTACTATCAAAGAAATATACGGCCCTCAAGTAGACGTCGATGACCCCTAAACCTCTCTTTCTCCCCCTCCTCAAACACCCACTTCTCATTTCGCTCGTCGAACCTCATTGGTCTCAACCAGTTCTCTAGCCAACGCTTGATTGGCCTCAACCAGTGCTCTAGCCAACGCTTGAATCGATCGATCCGCTCCCCAGCCACGCTCTTCCCACCTTCTCCGTCTACTTCATAATCTGGAGGTTCTTATAGATATTGAAGTCTCTAAACTTGGAGGTGCCGCGTGCAATTTCGATCCCATGGCGGAGCTTCTGGGCAAGCTCTTCGAACTAGATTGGCGGTGCTGTGAGAGCTCAACTTTGAAATACTGAATTTTAGATGATAAGGAGGAGGGAGTTGATTGAATGCTCGAGTTCTTCCGCTTTAGACTTGTAGTAGTAGGTTCTTCGGCAGAACTCCCATAGTACTTTTAGTAATGCCAGTTCACCTGTGAATAAAGTTTCTAACAAGTACATGTTATGATTACTTCTGGAAGTTGCTGGTTGCGATTTGGCTTGTTACCCGTGAGGTGCTACCGGCAGGTGTGGAGCAATGGAGCTGAGTTGCCTGATTTAATGGGGTATTACTACCAAATTTGAAATAGGTTTCTAATTTTGGGTAAATTATCAGATCTTAGATGGTGGCTATGAAATTTTTATTATTGGCAGAGGGGCAAATAGGATTTGAAGAGCATCATGGTCCTTTGTTGCAGGAAGATGAAGTGACAAAAAAGGGGGCTCCGATTTTAAGCAAGTTGACCAGAGGATGGATGGGTGTGATGCCGCTTCCATTATTGACAATGGCTTTGAACCTGAAATCTGTGTTTTCATCTTTAGTGATTGGGGATTTCGCAACATCGGTTGCTAATTTTCACTGTCTCCTTCATGTTGATGTCAACGACCTACGTTAGTCCCTTGATCGGCCCGCATGTAGAAGTTAGTAGTGCCTTCCATGAAGTATCACTGGACCTTGATCAGCCCACCACCCTTCTTCCCTCTCGCCAAACTAGCCAACCAATTTGCATGGGCAGGCGATGTTCGATAGCCTCACTCCCGTGCCTCAATGGGGAGGAAGAAGACATGCACTGATACCCAAGGGCTGGGGAGAGACAAATGGGGCAATTTTGGCATTTTAAAAAATAATGCATGCAAAGCACGGATCCATTAAGTTTAACTAACAAAGTCTGACAACACGGGCATTAGAAGAATTATGAGTGAAATGTTATGAGTACTAAGAGAATTATTGAAATATTGTGGGTAAGAAAGGAATAATAGACAAACGTTATGGATATTAGAGAAATTTACCCATAATTTCACGAAAAGTACGCAATTCTTTACTATCAATAACAATATTGTTATAAATAACTAATTATAGCATGTAATTAATTAGTTTATATTTTAAAAATTTTAAAAATTTCATTAATAATATTTTTAGGGCAAGTTCTTCATATACTTGTGAATTTTACCTTTAATTCAACTTATACCTTAATAAAAAAAAATTCCACCTATACCCACAAGCTCCAAAATCTCAAATATATCTATGTATTTTACCTAAAATTTCACCTATATTCACATCATTAAGGAAATGTTAAAAGTGTCAATAGCCCTCTTGAAATGATGATTATGTCCAAACTCTAATATAATTTAAAATTAATGTGCTCAAAGTTAAAAATTCACATTCAAATAATATATGATTTTATGACTTTAAAGTACTAAAAATTCGTTAAAATATAAATTTTTAGCTATAAAGTCATAATTAGTGCATAGGTATTTGTCATTTCATAGAGGGCTAATGATCCCTTTAATGAATCCACAACAACATGAGTACAAGTGAAAATTTAGGTAAAATACATTGATATATTTGAATTTTTTTAAAAATTCACAGGGTATAAATGGAATTATGGGTAAAATTCATGGGTATATTGGACCTTCCCTATTTTAACATATATTTCAAATGTAAAAAATTAGTTTATATTTAAAATTTTTGTATACTGAATATTTATTTTCAAAGTTTGATTATTTGATGTTCATTTTCAAATGGTTTTAAATTTTAGATTTATACATTCCAATAAATATAAGTTTTGAATGAATAATACTAGTAAATTATATTAATAAATTATGTTAATTAGTAATATCTTGTAGATATAGAACTAACAAGTTGAATGGAGTAATCTAATCCATTTGATTAGTTGTATAGGATAATAACCTACAAATAAATTTAATTATAAAATTCTAGATAAATTATTTATTAAATATTCAAACCCTAATATTTCTAGTTTCATAACCTATCCATTGCATTTTTAAAATCTTTTGAATTAAATTGTTATTTGAATTTTTTAATTTTACTCAAAATCTTAACATTATGTTGTTGAGCCCAAACTCTCATCACACATTGGTAGTGTGAGGAAATGAGAGGGGCCCATTATACTATAAAAAGGGGATTGGTCTCCCCTTTCCTACCTACACTCACAAAGCTAGCAATAGTTAAAGCTGTTTTGGGCACAAGCAAGGCCAAAATTTTGGCTAGGTTAAAAAAATATTTTTTAGGCTTGGTTTTTGAGGTTTGTTATTCTTATGACATTGTAATATTCAAAATTTCATTTAGAGAAGTTATTTTCATCATTAACGTAATTGTTGTGGGACATCATTGTTGCTTCGACATATTTCAAGTAGCATTATTATGGAGTCATTTTTAAGTATTATTGTGATATTATTTTCAAGTAGTATTATAAAATTATTTCAAACTAATGTTTTTATTATTGTGTTAAGTATTCCCTACAAGTAGTATAGAGCAGCATTATTTTGAGTATTTTTGAAGTTGTGTTGAGGCGAGCAAGGTTGTCTCGGCAGAAGTCAAGTTAAGAATCATCCCAAATGGCTTCAACTAATGATATTATGCAACCATAGATTCCAAAGCTCAAAGGGAAAAATTATGAACATTGTAAAACTTAGATAAATTTTTTTAAAAAAATTTCAAGATATTTGAAATATTGTTAGAAACGAGTACAAGGAACCCCCATCAAAAGTAGAAAATTTTCTAAGCAACAAGCATAGAAAATTGAATTAAAGAATGTAAGGAAGAAATACCAAAAGACTCTTGCTTTTCCATACTGAGTAGTAGATGAAGAATTTTTTTAAAAGATTGCAACGATAGAAACATCTTATGAAGCTTGGAGTATCCTTGAAAAGAATTTTTAAGGAATTGCATGTGTCAATGTTGTTCAACTATAGGTCCTGAAAGTTGATTTTGAAAATTTCAAGATGAAATATTAAGAATTGGTAACAGATACTTTGCTCTTACATTAGCTATTGTCAATCAAATGAAAACTAATGATGAAAAGGTTGCTATATTTTTATTATACAAAAGATTCTTAAATCTATGATCTCAAAATTTGATGTGGCATGTCAATTCGAAGAATCTAAAGATTTATCTAATACATTTATTGATGAAGTAATTGGATCACTAATGATACATGAAGTTAGAATAAGCTAATATTTAATTGAAGAGCAAACATACCAAACAAAACAAGTTTTTGGTGATTTAAATGCGGAAAGAGGTGGTAGTACTTCACATTGTAGAGGCTGAGGTAATCAAGGAAGAGAAAAATTTAATGTAAATGAAGCTCGTAGGGATGTTCAGAATTAGGAATTTAATCAAAATATAAAAGGAAATTGCGGATATGGCCAAGGTCGTGGTCAAATGTCCGGACAAATATCAATAAGAGGAAACTCTTTCAAAATAAATAAGTGTCATTTCAATGTTATAATTATAGTAAATTTGATCATTATAGTTATGAATGTTGTAGTAATCCTTCAAATAAAAAATAGATTAATTGTACAGAAAAGAAGAGTGAGATAATAGAAATTTTGCTTATAACTTGCAATGCTACGCATAAAACTAAAGATTCTATATGATACTTGGATACTAATTTTAGTAATCATATGTCTGGGAACAAAGAATCGTTATTTAAAATCGATGAAAATTTTCATTCTACTGCCAAATTTGGTGATAATTCCACCATTAAAATTGTAGGATAAGGAAAATTTTCAATTTGTGCAAAAGATGGTACTTAACAACATATATCCAATGTCTTTTATGTGCTAAGATTAAGAATAATGTGCTAAGTATGGGGCAATTGTTAGGTAAGGGTTATAAGATTAACATGAAAAATGGATGTTGTAAAATTGAAAATGAGCAGAAAAAATCAGTGCAAAAGTCAAAAGGACACCAAATAGAATGTTTCCTCTTCATATTCATAGTGGAAGGTCATCATGTTTCAAAGCTATTGTGAAAAATGATTCATGACTTTGGCATTTAAGATTTGGATATTTGAATTTTAGTAAACCAAGACTATTGTATCAAAAGAATATGGTAATAGGATTACCATTGATCGATCACTCAAATGATGCATGTGAATACTGCATTATGGAAAAGCAATATTGAATTTCTTTTCCAATAAGACAGTTAAGAAGAGCTAAGGAACTACTTGAGATTGTGCATTTAGATATATGTGAACCTTGATCATTTGGAGATAAAGATATTTGATAATCTTTATTGATGATTTTAGCAGAAAAACATGACTTTTCTTTTCTAAAGAGAAGTCAAAAGTATTTTCGATGTTTCAAAAGTTCAATTATTTGTTGAAAAGAAAAGCGGCCATCTCATTAAATGCTTCGAACAATTATGGAAATGGTTCGAAGTATGTTGAAAATAAAATCTTTGCTAAAAATATTTTAGGCAAAAGCTGTAAATTTAAGAGTTCATATACTAAACATGTGCCCAACAAAAAGTTTAAGGAATATAACACCAAAAGAGACATGGAGTGGCTATAAGTCAAATGTAACATGTTTTACAATTTTTTATTGTATTGCTTATGCTCATATTCTTAATGAAAAGAGTAAGAAGTTGAATGACAAAAGCGAGGTATGTATTTTTATTATATATAGTGATAATTTTAAGACTTATCAACTTTATAATCCTAAAACTGAAAATATTATGAATAATAGAGATGTAACTTTTGTCAAAGATAAGGATTTTCAACTGCCAAAAAATAAGGAAAAGATTATTCCTTTGGAATTTATAGAAAATGAAAAAGAATTGCTAGAATCAAATTGAATACAAGATGAAGCTATTTCACCCAGACGAGAAGAGTCATTACAATTACTTCTTTTTTATTGATTTTGATGATGACAAGATGATGTGCTTTTGTACTCTTGATTTTGATTTTATGAAATTGTGTTTGGTGTTCTTGATTAAGATTTTCAAAAGTATGATATGTTTGTGAAATTATCATTTTGAGATTATGACACAAATTATGATAAGATGAGTTTGAAATTCATGAATAACTTGAAAATGAAATACGCTTATGGAATACTTGGAATAATCTTGGAATATGCTCAATTGATAACTTCACTTAGAATAATCATGGAATATGCTCTTCGAGATGTACTTTATCTTGAATTAAGATTTATTTATTCATTTATAATTATCTTGAGTGGATTAACATGCTTGAAGTAGAACTTTTTTAAAAAATTTAAATTTTGCAAAAATAGGAGAAAAGATTGACCTTTTGGCTATAAAAAGTCAACCTTTTTGTTCGTTTTTCATGCAGTCTTAACTGGAGCATACATAAGGTCGGTCTTTTGGTCAGAAAAGGTCTACCTTTTATATGAGGTAGAAATTCAAATTTCAAGGAGTTTGGATATACATGGAAATTATCTTTTAGACTATGTTTCAAGTGATCGAAAGACTATAATAAGAGGACATGAGAGGGAGAGCTAGAAGGCATAAAAAAATTAAAGAAAAATACTGAAGTGAAAATTTGAGAGGCTCCAAAGTAGTTCATTGTGAAATAGCTTTCTACGGAGGTTCAAAGGTGAAGTTGAAATTGTAAATTGTTGAAGGTGTTGTCATTGGGTATTCAAAGCTATAAAGTATTGATCAAATGAAGAATTGCTAATCTTGCAGATGTGTTAAACTAGTTTGCTTTTTATTTAAAGTTTTGTTCTTTGTATTACCTTGGTGTTGATGATGATCAAATCAAGAGAAAGATTGTAATACCTTAGTATTGATGGTGATCAAACCAAGAGAAAGTGAATCAAAGTGTTGATTACTTCATGAGCCTACCTGGAGCTTAGTACCAATCCAGAAGACAATTGAATAAACTAAACCACTATAACTTATGTGTTAAAGTTAACTGGTAGAACCCAAGTCACTGTGCTTGGAGAGTGGAATAGGATAGGAAGATTTGAACCACTATATGTGTTCTTGTCTTTATGATTTGATTATTGTGGTTTATATTTTCCCTTGATTCGTATTATTTTACCAAAGATCTTAGAGTAACCATCTTTCAGGACAAATAGAGATGCAGCTTCGTCAAGTACCTGTAAGGTAATTATTGGACCCTGAAGAACTCTAAAGCAACCAACTTGGATAAGAGAGTTTGTGATAAGTAATGACAGTGATGATGATATTGATGAAAATGATGATGAAACCACTTACATGTTTTACTTTTTTTTAAAAAAATGATCTATTAGATTATGAAAGTGCTGTAAAAGATGAAAAATGGAAGAATGCAAAGCTAAAAGAAATAAATTCAATAGAAAAGAATAAACTTGAAAATTGATTGATCCTCCTGAAGGGCATATACCATTGATGCAAAGTGGGTTTATAGAACAAAAATTAATACAAATGGTGAGTTGAAAGTACAAAGTCATACTTATTGCTATGGGCTACAAGTAAAAAACTAGAATTGACTACGATGAAGTCTTTGCAGCCGTAGCTTGGTAAGAAATAATCGGGTTAGTTCTCTCATTGCATGCTCAAAATTCATAGTCTATTTTTTAGTTGGATGTAAAGTCTTCTTTTTTATAGAGAGATTTACTTAAAAAGGTGTAAGTGGAACAACCCTCTAGTTTTATTGAACCAAATAGTAAAAAATAAAGTCTACAAATTGAAAAAGGCTTTGTGTGGTTTAAAACAAGCCCCTCAAGCATGGTAGATTCACATTGACTCTCATTTTGAAATTATAGAATTCATCAAATGTCCATATGAATATACTTTTATGTGAAATATGGAAAATGAGACAATATTGATTGTTTGCTTATATGTGGATGATTTGATATATATTGAAAATGACTAGTTTATGATGGATGAATTTAAATAGTTAATGGAAAGAGAATTTGACATGACTAATATGAGATTGATGAACTATTATTCAAAAATTGAGGTTCATTAGCCAAAAAAGGCATCTTCACAACTCAAAAGAGATATTCGAAAGAAGTTCTATAACATTTTCAAATGGAAACAAGTAAGCTTGCTTGTACTTTGGTTATTATAGGATTGAAATATCTAAAGATAATGGATAATGGTGGAAGGATAGTGGATAATGCTTTATATAAGCAGATTGTGGGCAAGTTAATGTATTTGACAGCTACAAGACCAAATATCATGTATACAGTTAGTTTGCTGAGCAGATACATGAGAAGTCTAAGACAAATACATCTCTAAGTTACAAAAAGGATCCTACGATACTTGAATGGGATAATGAATTTTGTCATTTTATATAATAAAAAGCTCTTATCTTACAAGTTTTACTAAGAGTGATTATCAGGAAATCTAGATGACAAAAAAGTACATCTTGATATGTCTTTTTCTATGGAGATGAAGTGGTATCATGGTCATCAACCAATTGTGATCTTGTCTACCATGGAAGCAAAGTACATTGCAGCAATAACATGTGCATGTCAAGCTATTCGGTTGAAAAATATACTCAAAGGTTTGAATTATGAAGAAAATGCTCCAATTCGCATATTCTGTGATAATAATTCAGTAATTGCATTTTCTAAGAATCTAGTTTATCATAAAAGAAGCAAGCACATTGACATGCGATATCATTTCCTCTGTTAATTGGTGAAATAGAAGGAAATTGAGCTAGCATTATTAAGCCATTTTTCTACTGTTTGTTTTGGATGATAATTGGATAAGAATGTGAGCGATTGAGATGATTTGAGTTGAATATTGATTAATTTAGTTTAATTATGTGAAAACACTTACCATTTAATTAATTTGTGCAAAATAGAAAAGTACGTGCAATTTCTTTACCTAAATCATAGAAAAATGGTAGATTTTCACATCACAAACAAGCTCGACCGGGCTTCCCTAGTTGCCACATTAATGGGCTCAAAAATAATTTCCGTTGATATGTTGTGGCGCTCGTAACTCCTCCCAAATCAAAAGTTATGAGCAATTGAAGAAGACCCGCTTATTCGGCACAACATGCATCTATTTTGAGAAGTCCAAAGCTCAAGATCGAGTCGACATTTAATTTAATGATTTTGAAGATTTTAAGAGAGTTAAAATGATGATCAAGGAAGTCTAGATTGATTCGGGATGTGTTGGGGTGAAACGGATGAAACTACTTACAAAGCTGAGCACTCCAAAGTGTCACACAGTTCAAACCATGTGGATTTGGGTGCTACATAGTTTGAACCATGTGGGACCCTGGGCTACGCAATTTTGAGCATAATTTAGAGTATGTGCGCAAGTCTCCCCCTAGATTTTTATATAAACACCTCATAGGAACATCCCAAAGCATTTTAGAATGTCCTTGGAGTTAAAGTTGAGGTTTAGGAGTGAGAGGAATGAAGAGCACAAGGCAAGAGGCGAGACAGCGAGTTTCCTGAGGCGATTGAGACACCATCGGGGCTTCCAATTAATGAGATTCCTTTTCTTCTTTTCTTTTGGTTTAATTATCTTATTTATGATGGACTTTGAATAAAATATTATTTTGTATTTAATTTTTACTTTAAACATGTTAGGCTAAATCCATTATCAAGGATTTAGGATGTAGTATTCATATTGTGGTTATGCTTTATTTATGAAGGATATTAGTTGTTAATTTAATATCTTATGATTTGACGCTTGCCTAGTATCTGAGCTCTCACTTTGGCAATGATTCTCATATATTAGGTGATAGAACTGAAATGTGGAAGTCTAATATATGATAATTAAGATATTAAATCTAAAAATTTATGACCATGAAAATAGTCATGATGGCCTTGAGAAAGTCCATTAACGATCACAAAACTTAATGAATCATAATTGACTTAATCCTATGAAAATAGGTGATTAAGAATACATTAGGGTTATGCTTTGTAGGTTTCGAGAGAAGGTACAAGGACAGTTTATGGTTTGTTCTCTTTTAACACTTAATATCCAGATTAAATAAGCACTCCATATATCCCTTGCAAAAGATTTCCTAAGTACTTGCATTCCCTGATTTTTAATTCCTTATTTTATGTTCTTAAGATCAAATTTTTTTTTGTTATTTCTTTCACTCTATCCTCCTTGTGTTTGATATAAGTGTTTAAATCCAACATTTTAATTCCCAAATTCTTTGTGGATTGATATCTATATATTACAATTTACGACTCGCGCGCTTGCGGTGAGATTGCGAATAATTATTTTGGAGTCGTTGCCCGGGAATTCAATGTTATTTAGTACTTTGTATTTAAAAAATTTTCTTCTTTTTTCTTTGTATATTCTCTTTTTAGATAATTTTCTTTTCTTCCTGTTTCTTTCCTCTTCTACTCTATCCTTTTTTCTATATTTTTCTATAGGTAATTTTTTTGTTTTTGTTTTTCTCTCTAGAAGTTATTTGATAGCATACTATGATCAGTGGTATGATGATAGAATGGATGCTAGATCTTTTCGTAATGACAAGATGGACAAAACTGAATTGTTATCAAGAAAATTAGACTTTTTGATGATGAGAAAATGTAAGCAAAATTCATATGGAGAGGAGGTTCTAATAAATGCACATACCACCAAGACTTGGGATATGAGCAACAAAATTTTTACCATCCTCATCTTGTTGAGAACCCTTCCTCAAGCACTTATAATCCTAATGAGCCTACACATTCTAAATTTCCTTGGTCCAACAATATTTCCTTTCAATCTGAACGGAATTACTTTCCACCTCAAATTCATGAATTAACTATGAAAATTTGTTGAAAAAAATTATCCCTCCATTGCATCAACAGTTTTAACCATTGCCTAAGGAATCTTATATTCAATATTTTTTTAAAACGAATTCTTAAACAACAGGAGGCAACGCTACGACAACTGCAACACTAATTGCAGCAGAATGATAAAAAAATTGCTCGATTAGAAAAGTGTGTTATGGGTTTAGGAGATCAAGTTGAAGAACAAGTTAGCCATTCAAATGAGAATTTCGATGAGCCTCTTAATCAACCATGCATAGATTCTATAATTTTTTTGAGAATTATTGTGAAATTATTGAGAGTGATGATGACTAAGTAGAGGATAAGATGCATGAAGTTGAACAAGAACAAAACTACAACTAGAAATGTCATGAAGAAGTTTTGAACAATGAGAATTAGGAAGGTGAGGTGCAGGATGATGACAAAGAGCAAATTTAACATCAGCCAAATCCTAAAGAAGTTCAAGATGAAAGCAACAAAAAAAATTAAAGAACCTAGCCCATTCAAAAAAATAAAAATGGAGGAGTCAACTATACCATCAGAGCTACACACGCCATCATTTGTTTTTCTACGGAGAGCAGTTGAATAATGTTGAAAGCTAAAAAGGGAAATTAAGGTGCTTAAATAATGGAATGTAATGAATATTTTTGGATTTCCCTAAATATCCTGAAATATGGTAAGGAAAAACTTAAATATTTTTAAATTTTTTTAGATATCTTGAAATATGGTGTGGGAAAGTAAGCCAAACTTAGTATAAAAAAGAAAAAAGGAAAGCAAGGGTAATAGCGGGCTTTAAAAAAATAAAAAGAAAGAGAAAAAAATAAGTATGAGGGTTGTGCACGAGAGACTCAAGTTATTCTAAAGATGGTTCTGACTTGAATTCTACTTGACCTGAACTCAATGAATTTGAACCTTGCATTTCTACATACAGAAGACCTCTTGATCATTCAATTATGTGTCTCGTAATTATTGAAAATAGGAAAGGGAGATGTGCATATGGACTACGAAAATTAGGAGTTTCTAATTCATGGGGACTGAATCGTGGAAATGCATATGACTTAAGTTGAGTAATTAGAATGTTGATGGTTGTTTGATAACTACATGTCAAGAATTATGTTTAACAACTCTACAAAGTTGTTTGACATTCGATTCTTGTATGCTTGAGATTTGGCCTGATTACTAATTTTAGATTGTTTGGAAACTTTTGAATCATGAATTTAATTTATAGTTTGTGGCATGATTTTTTATTTGCTCGAGAACAAGAGAAGGTTCAAGTGTGGGAGAATTTGTTAAGCAATTTTTATAATATTTATTTTGGATGATAATCGGACAAGAATATGAGTGATTGAGATGATTCAAGTTGAATATTGATTGATTTAGTTTAATTATGTGAAAACACTCATCGTTTGATCAATTTATGCAAAGTGAAAAAGTACTTGCAATTTCAGGACCCAAATCATATAGAAACAGTGGATTTTGACACCACAAACAAGCTCAACTGGGCTTGCCCAAGTTTCCACGTCGACTGGCTTGAAAAAATGCTTTCAATTGATATGCTATGACTCCTGTAACTGCTATTTAATCAAAAGTTATGAGCAGTTAAAGATGACCCATTTATTTGGCATAAAATGCATCTATTTAGAGAAATCCAAACCTCTAGAACAATTCAACATTTAATTTAATGATTTTAAAGATTTTAAAGGAGTTAAAATGATGATCAAGGTAGTATAGAATGATTCGGGACATGTCGAGGAAGTTTCGGGCGAAATGGAACGAAATATGTGAATAATCGAGATGTTAAACTTAGAAATCTAAGACCATGAAAATAGACATGATAATCTTGAGGAATCCTATAAACGACTACGAAACTTAATGAATCATAATTGACTTAATCCCATGAAAATAGGTGGTTAAAAATACATTAGGGTTATGCCTTACAGGTTTCGAGAGAAGGTACAAGAACAGTTTAGGGTTTATTCTCCTTTAACACTTAATATCCAGATTAAATAAGCACTCCATGTATCCATTGCAAAAGATGTATGTGAAATCTTAAATCCTAAGTACTCACATTCCGTGATTTTTAGTTCCTTATTTTATATTCTTGAGAACAATCTTTTCTTTTGTTATTTCTTTCACTCTATCCTCCTTGTGTTTGATATAAGTGTTTTGATCCAACGTCTTAAGTCTCGAATTCCTTGTTGATCGATATTTATATACTATAATCTGCGACTCGTGCACTTGCAAACGTGCATATTGTAAGACATTCTATCAAGTGGCAAATATATTCACTAAGCCTTCGAAAATTGATGTCTTTGTAGCATTATAAAAATTTAGTTGGTCTTTATAACTTGGATGATTCGATTTAAGTAAGGGCTTGTTACTAAACCTCCCATTCCACATTCGTAGTGTGAGGAAATGGGAGGGGCCCATTACACCACAAGAAGGGGATAGGTCTTTTCTTTTCTACCTACACCCCCAAAGCGATTTTGGAGTTAAGTTAGGTTCGATTTTTTGCTAAGTTAAAAAAATATTTTTTGGGCTTAGCTTTTGAGGTATGTTATTCTTATGAAATTAGCATAATTGTTGTGGAATATGAGTGTTGTTTTGATATATTTCAAGTAGCATTATTGTGAAGTTATTTCTAATTATTATTGTGATATTATTTTCGAATAGTATTGTGATATTATTTCCAAGTAGTGTTATTGTATGAAATATTCCCAACATATATTATAAAAATTATAAATAAACTTGGGTGCATTTGGTAATATACACGAGGAAAGAGTGGAGTGAAGTTCTGAAAATTGTTAAAATGATATGATATAACAAAGTTAAAGTGAACTAAATAGGTAATCATGTGAGAAATTGATTGAAATATATGGGTAAAAATGGAAAAGTAGAATAATTAGAATACGTAAAATGATTATGATGAAGGGAAAAATGAGTTTCCCCTTTCGCCTCACTGTTTACATTACTAATGCACCCATTTGAATTTTTGTGCATTATTTTAATATTGCAACTTCAACTACACCAAACAAAATAGTTTGAGTTATTCACTTCAATCAAATCAAACAACCTGTGCTTATTTAGCTTCAATAGCTCATCAATATTAGTTATTTATCAGCAATGAGCTAATTTTGTGCCACATTTTTGACGCTGCTTAACTTTTTTTGTCACAAAAACTCTATTTACTGACATAAATAATTGTTGTCGCTGAAAACTAGATTTTAAAGACAATAACATAGCAGATGTTGTAGAAAGCAAACTTTTAGTGACAAATTTTTAGAAAAAGTCATAAAAACCTTTTTATGGCGGAATTATAGCGACGTTACATTGTAAATGAATACAGAGTCGCCAAAAATCTGTTTTATTGTTTTGTAATGAGCTTCAACTGAATCAAACAGCGTCTTCGAAATTCTTTTCGTTGATAAAAGCAACTTAGAATTGGACCATCCACGTCATGAGAGAAATAGTCCCACCAGATTAATCCATTTTGAGAAATATTCTTAAAATAGAAAAATCATTTTTGGGTATTTTCTTATATTTCTATGATATGAAAATATACTAAGTAAGAGAATATGAAAATGACAAAAGTTACATTCATACATTTTTTTGATGAGAATTACATTCATACATTAGTTCTCAGTATTTTATACATTATAATTTATATTATTTGTATATACGATTATTTTATGATGCGTAGGTTTTTTCCGACCAATATGTATGTTTCACTAAACTTGCAAGTAAATCCCCTTCCTTACAGATGCTGATGGGTTCATTTTTTATTTCAAATTTTTTTTAACAAATTCAGGGTGAAATCTTAATGGAAATACACTTAATTATAGTTCTAAGCAAAATATTGAAGGTATATTTGCAATTTTATCAAAAAAGGGATACACTTACAGTATCACTACATGTTAGCGATTATGCATGAAAATTTTCCTTAGATTTCGATTATTCTATTAAAATAAAAAATTATTTTAAACTCAAGGTGTATTTTTCCTTTATATGTGCTTTCTAGGTAGCTATAAGAATTTTGAGGTATATTAAAATCCAACATTTAGTGATATTGTAAGCATAGATCCATATGGATTTTTAAATGAAATGTCTTTAGGCGTTATTATTAAATGAGTAATTTCAAACACGACGAATAAAACGAATTTCGTAAAATCATTTTAGTAAACTTCAGATGCACAAAATTTCTTAAAGGCCATTGGCATGAAATTGGCCCCTTTATTTAGTGATCAACGAGCTCCAGTGATCCAACAGTCCATTGAATAGCAGGTTTGCCTCAGTTTTCTCAAAAGAATGGTGGCATGGGTGTGAAGGCCTCCATTATGTATTGGTGAAAGTCTGTGAAAGGACCGTTCTCATATAATTGAATGATTGAAAAGTGTAACCTTTTCCACTCTTTCTTTTAATTAAGTTCTTTTCCACTCTTTAATTCTCTGTTAATGCAAAGAAAAAATAGTTTTTAATGAGGCGCCAATATTAAATTATGAAAAAATAATGAGAAAATATAAAGTAATTAAGTAGTTTTTTTTATCAATATTATATTATATATTATTTTCAACTCATATTACAAAGCTTAAGAATTCTTACATCATTTAGGAGACGACAGATCCCACAACAAACATGGGAGACCGAATGCTCCCACCATATGAGTAAGGCAAAAGGAGTTAAAAACATATTAACCCTTACTTTCAGCAGCTCGTTTGGCAAATACCTTAAGTAATTAAAGTATTAAATTATATCAAAAATGTGAAAAACAAGAGTGCAAAAGGGTTAAAAAAATCCCCACTTTTTTTTTTAATCGACAATGCCGTTACAAGTCATGTAGTTGCCGTTACAAGTGAATCACATACAAAATGTTTTAATAACAAATTTTACTTTCAGTGACAATATATTTATTTTTATTGTAAATTGTAACCTTCAGTGACACTGTATTTCTTTTTACTATGGTTACAAGGTTACCTTTCGCATAATATTAAAGTACTTTTTGCATCATAGTAAATATCACTGAGGTCATAATATTGTTAACTAGTACTTTTCGCGACAAAAAATAATAATCACAAAATCGTGTTACAAAATGTTGATTTTCTTATAGCTATATGATGTTCGAAATGTAAACCACAGGTGGTCAATGGTAATTAAGATTACGCTTGTGAAGATAAAAATTATGCAATATCAAATACAGTTTGATCAAAACTTTAAGGTACGAAAGCAAACTCTACAACAAAAGTCACAAATAGCAATATAGATAAATGGTTGCTATTGGTATTTTTCTTATTGCTAATAAGCATTAGCAGCGAGTTGGCTTCATGATTGATACTAAAGCCTTGTTCCAATAAGTCAACAACAATGCCACCAGGCCAGCGACCTGATGGTACGTTCTGCAGGCGGAAAAGAGACCTGGGCGTTTGGCATGGGATCAAGCCGCAGTCCCCACAGTTATGGGGTTTTATTAATTTCCTCCTGTGAGGGTGTTTACAAGTTTCTTCCCTATTGTGAAGATATTTATAGGAATTTTTTTTTCATTGTGTAAGATTTGAATGTGTTTAATTGTAATATCATATATCATAACGTATATATATCGATAAAAAATGTCAACAGCAATGACACCTAAACGGTTGCAAATTGTACATAAATAGAAAATTTCTAGATGTGAATTACTAATAATTTCGTTGGAAGTATTTGTTCCGGTGACTAGCCGATGAGAACAATTTCGTTGCAATTGGTACCTCAATTACAGCAAGATTTTTGGCTGCGAATTGTGTATAAAATTTATTGCAATTTTACTCTCCCGTGATCAGATAGTGAAAGTGTTACACAGTAGAAATGAAATTGATACAAATCGTGAATAGTTTCATTGCAATTATTGCCGTGAATAGCAGCAAGGCACGCATTTGCAACGAATTCCTTCGTTGCTATGTGCCAAAAATCTAGCTAAGTATTCAAATATTCTTTATTTACTCATGATGCACGTGGGCTGTGAAGCAGACCACCATTCCTTTTTTCCATTGCTATTTGAAAATCCAGCTGGCTATAGCATGTCCATAATTATTGGACATGTCTCATGTAAATTTCACGATAACATATTATCTGTAGCTAATATCAACCCCGCCCACGTGCATCCATAACCCTGTTAATCCTGCCGACCTGAATTTTAGGTCGTTTGAGACACGCTTTGGGCTGCTGATCTGTCATACTCATTTGCACGTTCATGCATCTTAACATATGTTAATATATTTAAGCATTTTTTACGATTTACCGATGAATGCATTTTTTAAAGCAAATATGGACATGCATATTTTTTTAAAAAATAAAAATTAATCCCTTAATTAAACAAATGATGTTAATTATAATATACAAAGTGAATTTTTCATCAATCATCACTGAGTACAAAAATATATAAATTTTATGAAATTACTTCTATATAACCAACATATTAATACATCATGGACAATGGTTCAATACAACCATATTGCATGAAAATGGTCATGTCATTATTTTTATTTTAATAAGTCCCAAATCTAAATTATTTATTTTGTTTAATTTTTGATTTTGCATAGTCGATCGCAAGCAATGTAGCCGACCCGAAAATACTTTTTTTTGAGTTAAAGGCAATATTTTTTTATTTTCTTAGAAAAAAGTTTGAAATAGAAAAGGAATGCACAGATTTTTTTTTTTACATTACATCTCTCAGGTTTGAACCCTAAATCACACGCTCACGCTAAGATATGAACCACTATGCTATACCTTGGTTAACGAATGCATAGATGCTTTTATGCACCCAATTGCGTTAAATCATCGACCAATATGTCAAATTCATAAATATCAAAGATATATCATCCGTTGTCAATTCTGAAGGCAGGCCACATTTTCCAAGTTTGGGATAGGGACGGATTGAAATTTTGAACCTAATACGAAAAAAGAGTCCAACTGCCTAGTTGTTGATTTGAAAGAATATTTTCTCAAAATTAAAAAAACTAAAATTACGATGGAAAGTGGAGATAATCTGGTTATTTTTGAAATGGGATGCCTATAGAACCTGGACTGACAAATTTGTGCAAAATTTGAAGGTTATTGTGTAATTTTGCAAAATAGGAAAAAAAATATGCCAAAGAATGAGGGTATTTAAGTAGGGGCTGGATCATTTGTGTTCAGCCTAAAAGGGTATTTTTTAATTTAAATTTTTTTAATATATTAAATCTCTAAACCAATTTTTACTATTTTTAGAGATGTGTATGTATTTTTTGTTTTTTTAAATGCAAGGATATTTTAGTCATTTTAAGGGTAAAAATGACAAAAATACCTTTGTGTTTAAGAATAAATATATTTATAATATCCGTCATGATAAAATTTGATTTATAGATTAAACAAGAATGCTTTTATGAAACTCCTCTTCTATGTAATCTCTTCTATTTTTAATATTTTGATGATTGATGAAAAATTCACTCGTTTTATTATATTTAGCATCATTTATATGTCATAGAAGCCCTCTCATTTGTTTAATATCACTATTTATAGGCTTTATTTATAAATTTATAAAATCTATGTATAAAATAATTTAATATTAAATATATTTTGAGCTGGCCGCAAATAGGAAATGATCACTCGACATTTAAGTAATGTACATACATTTGCAAGAACTTCTATTCTTTAGGACTTTGACAATTAGGTTATTCTATTCATTTAAAGATCAACTTAATTTTGGGTTTTTAGAAAAAATTCAAGTTGCTACTGTTTATTTTACAAGAATTATTAGTGTTCAAATTATTTTATAAATTTTAATTATCATATGTTCAATTATAATAATAATTAGATATTTAACAATTAAATCATTTGTAAATTGAAGGCGCAACTACTTTGAGTACTCTGAATATTTTAGAATTAAAATTTATATTATTAAAATATGAATTAATTGTTAAAATTGCAAATATTCATAAATATTTAAGTAAATTTACTATAAAATGGATAAAAATTAGATGATAAACATAAATCATAAAAGATAATGTACATATTAACATCTTAAGGATACTAGTCGAACATAAAAAGTTTTCATTAGAGGAAAGATATAAGAATATATTAATAAATACATCATGTGTTTTTACACCAATATTTAGAAATTTTCTAAAGCATAATTTTACCTTTTTTAAATAACTTCAATCATCGATAAAATCTTATATCTCAATATTATAAGAATACTCAAATTACTTGTTTATTACATATAATAAAATACTATATTTAAATAAATAAATATATATATTAGTTATAAAATTATCAAATTTAACATATTTATGATTTATGAACTCAAGAGCCAAGTGTTTCATATTCTAGAGGCCACGCTGGTTACATCTAAACTTCATCATCGTCAAGGCAAGAAATCGACACTTCCTCCTATCACCTTCACATCATTTCATTAGCATTTATATATATATATGGGATATATTTAGGTGCAGCAACGCTGCACCCGAATTCCCCGTGCAGGTGCGCCATCGCGCTATCCATTCCGGCACGTGAGATCCTGACCATTGAAGGGCCCCGCGAGTAGGCCGCATGAAGGAGCTGTGAGAGTAGGGCGTAAGTAATGCGTGTAGGAATGGAAAGTTTTAGCTGCTGCACCCAAAACTGCTACGCATTTAATATTGGCAGCTATCCTGGCAAGGTGTCAGCTCTCCCGACCTGCCCTCCCGCCCAATTGTCGCGCCCCATTTTTGCTACAGCTGGCAAGAAGCAGAGAAAAGTGGAAGGAAGCTACAGATGCCGCGCCAAAAATTATAGGGGAAAATTTGAAAGAGAAAATCGAAGACGACGAAATTGCAGCAGAAACAGTGGAACGGGAGAGAGATGCAGCAGAAACAATTGCAGATTTAGCAAATTTCTCAACGGAAAAAATTCAGCAAGCTGATGTTCAAACACAAATTCAATTGGTGTAAAATCTAGGAAGGTAGTCTTTGTGTTCATTGTAGATTTTAAAAATGTTCGTGCTTAGTCATTGTAGATTTAAAAAATGTTGGAGCTTAGAAATTTAAAATGATTAAAATTATTTAAAAAATTGACCTGAAAAATTTATTCATAATTTCATTAAGGCTATTAAAAATTATTATATGATTTAAATCTCAGCTATTATGTGATTTATAATTATTACGTGATTTATCTGTTAAATCACATAATGTATAAATATTACGTGATTTATCCGCTATTGCAGTGTTTTTTTATGACTAATGTATAACTGAAAATCACAAACAAGTTAATCCAAAACTTTACACATTGCATGTATAGCATGCTTATTCAACATGAAAAAAACTAATGCCATTACAAACAGATGATTTTCAGTACCAAAATCCATACTTTGGCATGCTGATCCATGTATTAGTATATTGATAACCAGAAATAGATGACCTAAAATTCTGCAAATTACATCTTGACATGTGCTTGTTCCATGCATATACTACAGTTAGCATGCTGATAACTAAAAATATCGAGAAAAAGTGATTTAATAAACTTTGTATAGAATTTGATTCCTATATGAGATGCCAATTGCACAAACGTATGTGTAGATAGAAATCCGTTATTTAGAAGTCAGTATCGAATAAGAAATGGATCAAATATTATTTATTTATCACTAGTTTTGGAGTGCATATTAAATAATTAAATAGATTTATCAAATTAATATGACCAACAATGACATTAGCATACTAATTTTTGAATCATATATTATTCTAATAGATATCTGGACTTAGTATAGCAGGTGTAGTTTTGTAGTTTTTGTATCATTATGCAAATTATGAACATCTAGTTGTATAGTTATCTTATCATTATACAATCTGTTATGTTCCAGAAAATGCATTTGGCATGCTATATGGAATTATTAGCATGCTAATAATATGGCGTAATGAGTATGCTGAAATCAGAATTCTGCACCATTTATTGACGTATTCTATTCCTCGCAAGTTGAATTACTTATATTGTCTATGAAATGTGGTTTTCTAGGTTTTTATTAAATGACATCATCTACGAATGTGGACAAAAGTAAGTCTCCATTGCCCACAATGGAACTACAGGAGATAGTACGTTAGTTGATGAAAGCATACAGAGTCCACCAGGTGTGATTACCTTTACTCCCAATGCGCCTGCTGAGTTAATTCCTTTTATTAGGCAAGAGTTTGATAGCGAAGAAGATACATATTCTTTCTACAATTTATATGGAAGATGTTGTGGCTTCAGTATAAGAAGAAGCGATGTTAGAAGATCTAAATTAGATAAGCAGATATGCTACCGCATTCTGAAATGCTCAAGAGAAGGACATAGAAGGAATGTAGAAATTGCTGGGAAAAAGAGAAAACAGATGGACATCACTAGATGTGGATGTCTTGCGTCACTAACCATCAAGCTCGTAAGGAACACTTCGAAATGGATGATTATGAGTTTCAAGAAAGAGCACTCTCATAGGTTGGAGACGCCCACAAAGTCTCATTGTCTGCGATCCCATTGGAGTGTGCCGGCTTCACAACTCAATATAGTCGAAGATCTCTGCAGGGTTGGCATTAGAGTATCTAGATCACTGCAATTCATGACAGAAGAGGTTGGGGGTCGTGATCAGCTAGGATTCACGGAGGTTGACCTTCGTAATGCCTTAATATCAAGATGGATGTCAAGGTATGGTGGAAGCGCCTCAGCTTTACTAGAGTACTTTCAGAAGCAATTTGCGGCGAAGGCAGATTACTTTTATGAAATTCAGGTCGACGGGCACCGTCGGTTGATGTCATGTTTTTGGGTAGATGGGGAATCCAAAAAGGATTATCAAGTTTTCAATGATGTTATTTGTTTCGATACAACTTATCGAACAAATAAATATGACATGCCTTTTGGCCCATTTGTCGGAGTTAATCACCATAAGCAGTCAGTTTTACTTGGTGGAGGCCTTTTATTTGGTGAGAGTGGTTATTTAGAACATGGTTTCATGCTATGAGTGGTGTACCACCCAAAGCCATTGTCACAGATCAACATCCAGCAATTGCAAAGGCCATATCCATAGTCTTTCCAACCACAAAGCATATTTTTTGTTCGTGACATATACATAAGAAATTTCCCGAGAAATTGCAATCTGCCAATGAAAAATATCCTGAATGTAAAATTGGTTATACAAGTTGATTCACAATGCCAAGGATACAGACGTCTTTGAATCTAGTTGGTCAAAATTAATGGATGATTATGATTTGAGTGACCATGCATGGCTCCAACAAATGTACAGTGTGAGGGATAAGTGGATTCCAGCTTATACAATAAGTATTTTCTTGGTAGGGATGAGCACTACACAACGGTCTGAAAGCATGAATACCTTTTTCAACCATTTTGTTGGACCAACCACTCAATTACTTGAGTTCGTGGAGGCATATGAACGTGCAGTTAAAAAGAGGAGAGAAGATGAGAAGGATGCTAATTGTAAAAGTACGTATGATACTCCTGTTTTGAGAACTAAATTTGTTATTGAGGATCAAATTGCCAAATTATATACTAGAGAGATATTTTTAGAATTTCAAGCAGAAGTAGAGGAGTCAAATTATTATAAGCCTAAGTCAGAGGTCATGGATGAGAGTCGTGTGATCTACGAAGTACACAAGTATAAAGACCCCACCTATAGGAGAACAGTTACCTGGTGTGAAGATAGGCAATTTGCAACATGTTCATGTCAACTGTTTGACTGACATGAGATTGTTTGTCGGCATATATTATCCATATTCCAGTGGCGTGACATCGTCATTATGCCCGTTAGTCATTTACTTCGTCGTTGGTCACAACGTCCAAAAGAGAATGTTGAAGCTCCACTATTTACAGAGAAATGTGATGCTACAAATTCACCAATGGTGCGTCGGCATTTGACACTTCCAAAGTTAAATTTCATCTTAGAGGAAATGACTTCGAGTTGGGCTACTTTTCAGATAGGAACTACATCTTTAGACACTCTTATATCATCTTTGCGAGAATATATACATTCACAAAAGTTAGCTGGATGTTTGAATGAGCATCAACAGAACCTGAATGGTGGAAGCAAAGGTTTGAATTTTGAAGATAGCAGCCATGTACATGGGGATGATGGGGATGATAACATCACAGGAGAAATTCAACCTTCAATTAGTGACAATGTACAGCCTGTCCCAACTCCTTCAATTGACTACCCAAATATTGTGCAGCGAAAAGGACGGTCAAGCAAGCGATTAAAATCGTCAGTTGAAAATGCTATATAGCGCACTGGCCGATTGTGCCGCGGATGTAAGAAGTTCGTTGTTGGACACGACAGACGAAATTGTCCAGAATTACATAAGAAGAATTGAGGGCAATATGTTATGATGATATCATATTTGATTTAACCAATCAAAACCTAATACACTTATACAATCTTCATAATTTCTATATCTTTCATTCTCTTAAGCTAATTCTTTTACTTTCTACAGATTAGTGCATGCATGACTTTTAGGCTAGTGTGGGCTCCACCAATGCTTTTGTGCGTTTGGTACTATCGCTCTTATACACTGTCATTGGTTGTGTGTGTAAAGTTGTCAACGAACTACATATGCATTTTGATTATTTTATTGGCAATGCAGGATGGTAATGAAGCATGTGGGTGTATGCATGGATAGATAAGCAACAACATGACCTACGTTCGAGTTTCATTTATAGAAATTATGACCCATTGTAATTTCAATGAACATTTTCAGATTGAAGTGTATTTTTGGTATGGAAAGGAAATGAGTTGTATTTATTTGTATTTACATATATACAATGACTCAAATGGAAATGTATTTTTTGTATGGAAAGGAAAGGAGTTGTAAGAATGTTGTATTCACATGTACATAATGAAAGAAACAGAAGTGTTTTTGATTCACAATACCGAGGATACAAATGTCTTTGAATCTGATTGGCCAGTCAGCGTGCTGACTCTCAGTTTAACAGGACATAGCACGCTCATTGGCCAGTCAGCATGTTGACTCTCAGTTCAACATGACCTGCACATTCCATTTCATTTCAAAATATCCACCTGTGCATATAGTATCCTTGATTGTGCATACAAACAAACAGATGACCTGCACCTTTAATTTTCACAGGCAACACCTTAACAGGACATGGCACGCTCATTGGCCAGTCAGCGTGCTGACTCTCAGTTCAACATGACTTGCACATTCCATTCCATTTCAGAATATCCACCTGTGCATATTGTATCCTTGATTGTGCATACAAACAAACAGATGACCTGCACCTTCAATTTTCACAGGCAACACCTTAACAGGACATGACACACTCATTGGCCAGTCAGAGTGCTGACTCTCAGTTCAACATGACCTGCACATTCCATTCCATTTCAGAATATCCACCTGTGCATATAGTATCCTTGATTGTGTATACAAACAAACAGATGGCCTGCACCTTCAATTTTCACAGGCAACACCTTAACAGGACATGACACGCTCATTGGCCAGTCAGTGTGCTGACTCTCAGTTCAACATGACCTGCACATGTCATTCTATTTCAGATAACCTATACAATCCATTTCACACACTCACTTGAGAAGCATTTCTATACCACGCTTAACAGAAAATATTCACAAACACACAACCTGTTGTTATATCAATCAACACCGTATAAAGCATATAGCATGCTGATGCAACCCCTCACATCAAAGTAAGCACAAATATAACCTACAATTGTCATGCCAACACATAAACCAATATAAAGTCATCATTCGCAACCTATAAAGTACTCAACACTACATATTCTAATGTATTCAGTCTTACAAAGTAAACAAATATATCTTCCAGTTCAACACAGAAAGTATAAAGAAATAGAAAAGCTAGTACTACACGTCCTCCAACTATGTCTTCACTTATCTCCGTTGTCGTCTCTCTGCAACGCAAGTTCAACGACTTCAAGTCTCTTGTTAATCCTACCGACATGCTCAAGGAATTGCTCTACCCCTCTGGCAAGGCGTCCGATATTCCCAGAATATAAGGCGCCGACATTTAAATGATCTGCGGTTGGTATGTCAGAAAGAGAGGGTGACGACTATAGTGAATTGGATTGACCTTGTGATTTGGGTGCTGGACGAGGAGATATGGAAGTTGATATTAGTACTTCAATTGGGGTATACACAGCGAGAGTATAAAATTTAGGAGTTGTTGAGGGGTTCTCTGTGGGAGTGGCCATCACGGATGTAGGGGTGGGGATAATAAATGTCGGGGTGGCCACCTCGGATGTAGGAGTGGGAATAACTGATGTGGGGGTGGCCACCACGGATGTGGGAGTGAAACTGACATCCATTGGAGAAGTTCTCTTTGCTTGAGTGACTTTTGGTGGGTCAAAGCATGTAGATAAAAGCTGGGAGATGTGAGACTTGATTTCTCTCTTCATCTCTTCGATCTTAGCACTCAACACCTCCTCTAGTTGAAGTTCAGCAAATGATGGCATTGCCTCCCTGGCAGCTGAATCCCTGGCACTCGAATGGACACGTTCAACACCATCATGCTCTTCCTTTTCGTCACTAATGTGTTGCTCGTGTAGTGGTGTGATCGGCTCACCGATATTTGACTCCTCTGTCTGCTTGCGAATCTCTTCCTCTTGTGTGTTTTTCCCCACCTTTGGTGAAGTAGGAAGCCACTCATTAGTCTCTTTATTATGCACGTATCTCATCCTGCGCATCAAACCGCCATCAATTTTATCTGAGAATCTATGCCTCGTCACCTCCTCGCTAGACAAATCAACTCCAAAATGCTTCAAAATCCTGGTGATAGCCATCCCATATGGCAGAGCTCCATTCTTCTGCTTTCAACACTTAAGCATGTGGTCAAAAATCTCAACAGGTGCAGCAAGTAGGATCTCCTTCTCATGTGCATATAAGCAGTAAGCGTCATGGATTGACACTTCGGATATTGACCCAGCTCTCGGGAAGACGTTGTTCACGATCACATAGTGTAGCAGTTTCATATTTAAAGTGAGCAACTCCCGAGAAGTTAGCCTAGCTGCCTCCTTTCCTTTCTCTTTGTCGCCGCTGAGCAACGTGAATGACATCTCCTTTCTTATCACTGGAGGATGCACACCTGTCCATATCGGTATGTCAAATACCTCTTTCAGCATTTCATCATTCATTGGTATCTTCACTCCCTTGACATATGTAATGACCTCTTTATTCATGTTACAGTAGAACATTCTCACCAGATCAGGGTAAATATCTTCTTCAACCATCACAAATTCAAACAATCCACAGTCAACCAACCACTTGGAGAAAGAAAAATCACTGAAGTCTTCAATGCAAAGTGGTCGACCCTTCATCACTGGCCTCGATTGAAACTTCTCTTTATAAATCAACGATGTCCGCAAGTCCAGGAAGTATAAAGTCTACTTGGAGCTCTCTTCTTCAACGACTATTTTTTGTTTCTTGTCCGGGAGATTAATGCATGATGGCTCTGCTTCTCGTCGCTTTCGAACTGCAGTCTTCTCTGGCCTGGCATTACTTCGTGTATTCACCATGTTGTACTGATTTCACAATCGTCCTGCAAAGTGTGAGACAAATTTCATTATGGATCATCAACCACTTATGATGCATCATATATTATTTCATTCATTTTGAAAGCAACAATGGGATGAACAGGCTGATAAGACAGTAAGTATGCTCATATACACTTCTACACCGACAAAAACCGTGCTAAGTAGACAAAAAGCACGCTGAGTACACCAATAGATTGCTCTGTAGCCCAACAGTGCGCTGAGTACACACACAACATGTTGAGTACACCAACAGCACGCTGAGTGCACCAACAACACGCTGGTCTGATATTCTATTCCAATAATGCGACAAATGTCAACCAAATATATATAAATCATTGCTTCGTAATAAAATAAGTTGAGTCCTACCGTTGAAGGTAATCAGAAGATGTAGCTTAAAACGATGTACATAATCAACTTAAAACGATATAGGTAATCTCCTTAGTTTCAAATATTTTGTCCACAGCTTTTGAATTAATGACAATTTTTCCTAGTGCATACAATATAGAGACAATAGCAACCAAAGAAATTAATGGCAATTATGAATTCGTCGTTGAATATTAGGAAAATTAAAAGAGACTATGAATCTAACATCAATAACAGCCAAAGCAACTCAATGGTTAAATACTCTAACATTTGTCAAGCAACATTCCTTGTTTAATGAACATGTAGCAAACTTATAGTAATAAGTATAAAAGTTGTCAAGTCGTTGAACTCCTTTGTCATCTAATACAATATGTTCATTCATCATATAACATGCTGTCACTTACAAATTAGTGTGCTATGCTGGACTTAGAACAATATGCTATAAATATTATGGATTCATTGAAGTAGCCATTAGCACCTTATTAAATGTTAAATATTCCTCAGCCTTAATATAATATGGAGATAGGGTCATGCGTTAGAAAGGTTTCATATATAAGTGAACCTTACGGAAGGCTGTTATGTCCAAAAATTTCATTAAAAGGTTTTAAATAGAAGGTTTTAAGATGGATTCAAGCAGTGATTTCATAGCTATTTTATTCAATTTCTTCCTGCAAAATATTAGAGCATAGCTAATATTGAGACAGCAAAATCTATGCAAGTATGGAGACAGCAAAATTACATGGCAAAGATGGGCCTCTAAATATAAGTTATAAAATAATTTTAATAAAAATACAATTAATGAACAATATGCGGGCAGCAATTAGTGGATACACAATAATACAATAGGGGCAACAATTAATGGACAAAAGCACAAATTATTTTTATATTTAAGTTTGTGTAAAAGGAAGATAACCGGCGACGCCGTCTTCCTCTTTTCTCCTGGCGACGCTGTCTTACTGATGGCAACCTCTTCCTTCCTCGTCAAGGCCGGCACTGGCAGCCTCTAGTGCGCCGACAATCCTTTATTTTTCGTCGCCTGTCTTTGTTTTGGCTCACCAGTCATCTCCTTTGGTCCCGCGGGTCGGCTTTGGCAGCGTCAACGCTGGCAATGGTGGCCCCAGTAGCACTCAGCATTGTCTCCCTCTCAGTTCTGCAGCCGCCTTCTCTTCCCCACGATCTCCCTCTCGCACTGCGTTCCTGCTCTTCCCCGCGCTCTCCCTCTCTCTTCCACCTGCGCTCTCTTACTTCCCAACTGCCAGCCTCCTCTTCCCTGCGCTCTTCCTCTCTCTTTTTCTAGCTGCCAGCCTCCTCTTCCCTTCTCTTCCTCTCTTCCCGCTTCAACCTTCCCGCTTCCCAACACTCTCCCCCTCTCTTCCCCACGCGCCACCTTCTCTCTTCCCCACATTTCCATGACGGGACAGGAGTCAGCACGAAAATCGGCATGCCAGCTCCCCACGCTAACCTACACACAGCAGCTGCGGGCTAAACGCAACTTTCAAGCATGGCCGAACGAGCGGCCAGGATCTTACGCGCCGGAATGGATGGCGCGATGGCGCACCTGCATGAGGAATTCGGGTGCAGCGTTGCTGCACCTGAATATATCCCTATATATATAAATGAAATATTCAGGTACAGCTTTACTGTACCAAAATTACGATGCAATTACCTCAAAATGGATTCCATATGATCATAAAATTATAATCTACTCTACCCATTATATTTAGAATGAGGAATGATCATGTTAGCCTGGGCTTAGCCTACCTCGAAAATCCTATTTAAAATAAATTTTTTTGTTTTTTTCTTTATACACTTGTTTATCTAAGTGTATTTAATATATAATCAAGTTTTACCATTTTTGGATATGTATATATATATTTTTTAGATTTTTAAAAATAAGGGTATTTTAAATACATATATACACATAGATGTTTAAAAATCTCAAAAAAATAGATAAACATATTCAAAAATGGTAAAACTTAGTCTATATTTTAAATACACTTAGATAAACAAGTGCACAAAGAAAAAAGTAAAAAAAAGTTGTTGTAAATAAGTTTTTTAAGGTGGGCTAAGTGGGGCATTTACTTAGCCCGAGCTAACAGGATCACTCCTCATTTAGAATTATGTATTTTATTACTATCCCAATTTTAATCCCAATTGGATATGTGTATGGATCTCATCTGAAAATGGTAAATATTCAATACAATAAAATATTTTGATGTAAATAACAACTTTAAAATTATTTTTTGAATATGAAAACCATTTGCGATAAAATTTATATATGGATAAATGATTGTATAAAGTATCAATATATCTAATACATGTGGGGCTCATTTTGGGCCAAATGCACCGTTAATTACAGTGCAGACAAATTCACAATAAAGGAAAGGTTCTCTGTATATATGTATCTATATTTCGTCCTGTGCATTGATCCCAGAACCAAGAAAATGGCATAAGAAAATTCTTTAATGTTCCAATTTTGATTCCCTACAAGTCTGGAACATAAGCATGCCGCATGCATGCTCCGAATCTACACAAACTTCAAAAGCGTGCATCATTTTTGCAAAATAAACCCTGTAAGTATGCAAAAATTTGAGTTTTAGCACCTAATTTGGAATTTTAAAAAATATACTCTCTAAGTTTTAACCTCTGCAAAATGACTCTATATATTTGTGATTTTCAACTAAACATGGATAAAAATGCCCATATATGCTGTCCTGACCCTTGAGAACACTACTTTGAAATTAAATTTCATAACTTAACTTGCAAAATGAACCCTAAAGATTAGTGATCACGAAGGATGCCAATATAAGCTCGAAATAAAATATAATTTTTACGTAATCGAGTATTGTAACTTTATAATTAGAAATAAAAAGATCGACTCGATATTTTTCTTAAAAGTGAATTAAGTATGTTTTAACACAAATTGAATCGGAATTGAAACGGAACTACAGCCCAATCCGAAAAAAGAAAGAAAGAAAGAAACAGAACCACATATTTTGTGGAAGTAACGGTTCACTTGGCATTTTGTGGAAAAAACTTTTCCGTCCCTTCCTAAGCATATTTCTATATGGTTTGATATTTTAATTATAACTACTAACTTTTTCTTCTGCTACGTTTATAATCTAATATTTCATATTTTTATACAACTACTCTAGCCATTTTATCTATATCTAATTATTACCTCTATTTCAATAAAAAAAATTTATTACCTCTATCATATCAACTCCCTATAAAAAATAGCATTTCGCAACGTACTTTAGCAACGCTTAGCATTTTTGTCACCAAAAGCGCTATTTAGTATCATATATAGCTATTTATTAAAATTTTGTTTTTATATACAATAATGCGTTGAATCGGAACTGAAACCGAACCATAGCACAACCGAAAAAAGAGCAAAATAAAAAAAAAAAAAAAATCGAACTATAGATTTATTAAGGTTGGGTTATTGAAAGTAAGGGTTCACTTGACACTTTGTGAAAAAAATATTTCCCTTCCCTTCCTAAGGATATTTCCGTATGGTTTGATATTTTAATTATAACTACTTACTTTTTCTTCTGTTACATTTATAGTATCATCATTTCATATTTTTCATGTTACCTCTATCATATCCCATTGCTCTTTATAAAAGATATAATTTTGCAACACACTTTAGCAACGGTTAGCATTTTTGTCACCAAAAGTTCTATTTAGTATTATAAATATATATATATCTATTTTATTAAAATTTTGTTTTTATACAATAATATAATATATGTCACAAAAAGCAATCTTTTAGCGAAAAAGTATCATTAAAAATATGATTTTTATCACCAAATTCAAAAATTATTATTAAAGATTTTTGTGATTGATAATGATCCAGTATAAATTGATACATATTATGACAAATTTTAACATTGATGTATTTTCTTGCAAATAGAGGTGCAATTTTGTTCATGTAGGTCCAGATAGAGGTCTATCCTGCTCTTACTCTATTTTTAAAAGTTTCTATCCTATCTTATTTTAGGTCGAGTTAGTTGGAGGTCTACCTAACCTTAAGCTTTCAAGAACGGATTAGTTTTAGTTCAGATTTCAAATCAGCTTCCTAAGAAACATGTTTCATGGACTTGAATTAAGTCCTCTGTTCCAACCCCACAAATGACTTAAACTGTTTAATAAACATTCAATGACCAAGCAATCTATGAACAACTGTAAATCATATTAAAGAATCTATCTAACCCATATAATACAATGTGGAACTGACTTATAATTTTATAAGTAGAATTAAAACAAACACCATTAAGCACAAGCTACACAACCACATAAAAGCCCCAAATTGAACCTTCTCAGACAAGTGGATTTATCAAAGAAGAATTATGAGATCCAGAATGGGAGGTGAGCAATGTGCATTCATGGCATCTTTGCTACCATCACATGATCTGCAGCTATTGCTATCGAGTCCATTCAAAATCCATGTTGTCACACTAGCGACTCTCAACTTTTCATCTGACAACCACCATCTTTTTTTCTCAAGCAGATCCTATTGTTGCTAAGCTTAAAATTGTTGCCAGTTGTATCATGTCTGAGAGCCCATGTTACCTAAAAATCAGTTGTTAATTGCATTCTATCTTTCATCATGGCTAGCCACCATCGATTTTCATGGTAGTCAATCATCATATGTCAATGATTCTGCCGCCTCTGCTTACATTTTCGCTAAACCCACATATCTAGGTTTACCTTTACCACTTGCAACCTACTTAGAATGAGTTGGGAATTTGGGAGGAAATGAAAAAGAAGACTAATAGAATGGGAAAACCCTAGCAAACCCACTAAAATGGCAGAGAAGATGTCATCAAAGAAGGAAAGAAAGTAGCGGGAGGTGAAGTAGAAGTGGGCAAAATGGTAGAAGAAGTTGGCAACTAGGAGTGAGGAGCAATGGGCGATGGCAACACTTCTCTTCTCCTGCAGATCAACAAGTCTAGGCTACTAGGGTTTTTCAGGAGATGAGAGAGGGGAGTCGATGGCAGGAAATAAATCATAACCTGTCGAGTCTTAGGGTTAGGGAAGCTTAATAGTATATATATTATATATATATATATATGATATAATTATAATACGCAATTCGGGTCGATTTTGGGTACTAACTCCTGAAACTGATCATACCCGAATTCAAACAAGTATTTTACCTACTAAACTAAACTAACTCTATGGGTAACTTCATTGGAACCAAACCTACTTGATTTAAGATACCGAATAAACCAAACTTATCCGACGCAGGAGTACTAGGGCCGATCTAGAGTATCCAGACCGAGTTGCACCCTGCTAAAAATTTTACTACTAGATTTTCATGCATGGGTAAATAAAATCTAACCCACCTCAATGACTCCCTAATAATTGCTTCTAGAGGTCTCCATAGTCCACGCATGTGAATGATATGACTCTATACTTTACAGCCTTATCTTCTGCCGCATTCCAGAAGCTATCTGATTTCTCCTACATCAAAAGTGTGAGACAAAAGCTAGAGGGTTGCCTTCATGGTAGCATTTGGCGCCATGGATGTCATTGATCGGGTGTTTGATTTCCACCTGGTATGGGGTATTTTACAAATTTTCTTATGGTATTAGAGTATTTTATATATTTTTCTTGATGTCGGTGGTTTACAAAAAACTTCCTCTGTTGTGTGAGGGTTGTAAATGTACTTGATTGTAATAACTTGTCATAATGTATAAATATAAATAAAAAATTATAAATAAAAGGATTCATTTAGCTAAAATTAGAAAATTTCTTCTAAAATTGTTGTTTAAGACAAAAGAGGTAAATTAATCTTTTATATAATGCCGAAAAAGGTAAAAAAATCTTTTATCCCTATAATATTTGACTCTAATTCTTAATATACCCGTAATATTTTACAAATTTCTCTTATACTCGTAATATTTCATCTCAAATTACTATCATGCGCATGTCGTTAATACAATCATTATCTACCAATTGAAAAGACAATTTAGCCCCTCTAAAATTTTCTTAACTAAAATTATTCAACCTTAATATGATTCTTGAATCGTTTATTGCTAATTTATTATCATCGATTTAGTCATATTAGGGTTGAGTTGTCTCAATTAGAAAAGTTTATATGAGCAAAACCATTTTTCAATAGAGTAAATAACGGTTGTGTTGATAGCATAAATATGAGAGGAATTTAAAGTGAAATTATTATGAGAATATGAGAAATTTATAAAATATTGTCGGTGTATAAGGAATAAGGATAAATATTATCAATAGGAGAGGAATTTTCCAAAATACATCTTATCATGTGTTCCTTGAGTAACTAAGTATCATATTTTTTAGTTGTTGCCTTTATATTTCAATTAATTTTTCACATTTTTCTATGCTTAATTACCCTATGTTCTAATCATTATCTTTATTTTATTATATTACTTTTGCTCTTTAAAATTGTCTTACATACTTGCTTTTCCATCTTTTTTTTCGTACACATGTACCGTTATACTGTACAAATAGCAAAAGCATAGCCCAATCAAAACACATTTAAGTCTCGTAAAAAAAAACACGTTTAAGTTAAGCAGCACGTTAAAATTTTGACAAAAAAATGGAGGAAGACATTGTAATAAAAATTTTTGAGAAATAATGTGAAGATAAATTAGTTGTTTAGAAAGATGTGAAAAAATTGAAATATAAAAATAATAATAGAAAAAGTAGATTACTTAAGTAGTTACACCACATTAAAAAGGAAAAAAATAAGATTTTTTTCTTCTTTCTTTTACTAAACACACTCTTAATATAAAATTTTACGGTAGAAGCTGAAAGGCAAGGCAGGGGCACCATTAGACATTAGTCAATTAAGTAGACGAAGGAATGAAATGAGAGGTAAATGAGATGAGATTTTCCATACTCAAAAAGAAATTTTCTTAATTTCAATATAATATTTTATTTTCAATACATAATAATCTTAGTTTTTTATTTACAATATTACTTTTTTTTATTCACAGTATGCAATTTCCTTTCTCACTATATAATAATCACTCTTTATTCAACATCTTTATACCATTTACATTACAATAACATCCACAGGATGTCACCACTAGGGCAGTGCCCTGGTGGTACCCATGGCGTCCAGCATAGTTTCGAATCTCGCCAGCTGCAGGTATAAAATTTGCAATTTCCCAATACAAGTGTGGATTTTACAAATTCCCCACTGAGATGGGAATCTTTTAAAAAAAAATTTCTATAATATGAGGGATGTTAAGGTGTCTGATTTTGTCATAGGGTATTAAATAGCAATGAAGAAACGTCGACAGGATGTCACCCTTAAGTGTCCAAGTTGAATACGGCCACGTGGCGATTATTAATTCCAGAGATACAGCAATCACAGAAACCTCATTTATGCATTCAAACGAAACAAGGAAATGGGTCCATTGAAAATAGAGCCTGATTATACACAGTATATATTGTACATAGGCTTAACTTATAATGTTCATTTTTTATTTTAATTTCATTTATTGTTAATTTTTCTTCATCGATTTTTTTTCCTAAGTTTATTTAATCTATATGCCAAGTTTTTTCATTTTACAATACTTTTATATATTTATTTTTATTTTTAAAAATCAAGTTTTTAAGGGTTGAAAATGACTTATATGCCACTGAAATTGATGATTTTCAAAAATAAATCATAAATATATAAAATATTGTAAAATGGAAAAAATTAGTATTTAAATACACTTAGAAAAACATGTTTATGAAGAAAAATAAAAATAAAAATAGAAAAATGAAATTATAAGTTAAGCATAAGTACAGCTGTATATAATCACGCCTCTAGTGAATTATATGATGCTATCTAGAAACTGTACGATGCACTAGTGATATCCTGAAAAACTTCATTTACACAGTCACGGTAATATATAGGAACAAAATAGATATTTATTTATAAATATTACTTTATTAAATGAACTAATTTTACAGCCCATCTGTCTTTTATTAATATACTTTTATTAAAAATAGGTTAGGCGTACTCAAATACTTTTTCTATATTAAAGTATAAAATTTTATCAATACTCCAAGATACGTAAATAAAATAGGTAAATTTATATTATCGATGAGTTGAAAAATGAAAATAAATATTTTAAACGTATATATTTATAACGCCTTAATTTAATTTCTATTACAACAAATTTTAAGTATTGTATATTCAGTATTTAGATATATAAAAATTAACTCGATATGTAAATTAAAATTTCGCAATAATAAATCTATACATATCACTTCCAAGTTATAAATTTATATAATAATTAAATCAATATTTATAATAGTATTTAGACATATAATTATTTTTAATTAATGAAGTACTAAGCTTATTAAGCTTTGAAAACCATTTATATTCATAAAGATTTAAATAGATTTAATAAAAATAAATAATACGTAGATAGTAGATATATAAATCATAAAAGATAATCGTGAGTATTATTGTTTTAAGGATATTAATAGATACGTAAAAAACAACAAATGTTCATGAAAAATAGGATACAACTAGATACTTGATAAATGCATACATGCATTTCATCCATTTTTTAGAAAATTTGTAAAATCTTAATTATACCTATTTTTTAAGATAACATTGAATATTGATAAAAATAAAATACTCAAATTTACATGTTTCTTATATAAAATAAATATTATTCAGATATACGAATTGAAAATTTGTTTATATAATAAATTTATAATTTATAAATAAAGGCTCGGCTTCTATATAACATTATAACTAGGTTATGTAAAAGTGTTTCCGTATAACCCTTTTTATTTTGAATATTCTGATTGTTGATAAAAAAAAATCTACTATATCCATTGTATTTAACATTATTTTTAGTTGGAAGATCAAGTTTTATCAAAATTAAAGATGTGCATGAGCTACATTTGTATAAAACTATATATGTAAAAATTGTGAAAATTTGTAGACTAATTAACATATGCATTAGAATATAACAACATTTTGTAGAATTATTCATCCATGTAAGGATTATGTTTTAGATGATTTAACGGCTGAAAATACAACTTTAAAATTAACATTTAATATTAAACTATTTTATTATATTCATTTTATATACTCGTAGATGAAGCTTATACACAATGACACTAAATATATAAAAAATATATATAATTTTTTTTAAAAATAATATAAATGGTCTTAACACAATGCATGGAGTGAATTTCTAATCAATCATCAATGGTGTAAAAATAGATGGGTTACATAGAAATAGGTTTTATAAAAGCATAGCCCTATAAATATATAGGAAAAAATTTATTTGGTCTTATTATTACACATTTGAAAAAGCATTTTTAATTGTTTTAAATTTTTTTATAAATATATGAGTTCCATCTAGATTTTTCACTACGTGAGATTTGATGTTTATTGAATTTATTTAGCATTTTATTTATTTGTAATAAATAAAAGTAAATTAAAAAAATCAAATTTCATATTTTAGAAGATTTAAATGAGGATCATATGTTTGCACAAAAAATTAAAATAATTTTTTTTTTAACAGCCCATGTTGCGCTCGCAATCGGTGCAACCGCGTAGAATATCTGGCGTTCTCAAGTGGGATCCCCCACAATGTCTTTGAAAATAGGGCTATTTGCATTTGCAATTTTATTTCATTTATTGGCAAATTCGCAAGCTTATCTAAATGCTATTGATTTTGCAGAAGTTTTTTTTGTTTTTGTGCAAAAAGGCAAAGTTGGACATGTAAACCCACTTTGCAATCAAAATCAATTGGGACACGATATAATTAAGAATGATAACTTTGGTAAGTTTACGTACGTGGGCCACATAGTTCAATAATTAAGCTGATGACATAAGCTTTTTGAAAAAAAAATTACAAAAAGAGAGAGAAATGGGCCCCACATGATCATCAAATCATAATCTACTCCACCCATTGCATTTAGAATAATGTATTCTATTACCATACCAATTTTCATCCCAATCAGATACTTTAAAGTTGTTATTTACATTAAACTATTTTCTTACGTTGGATTTGTACCATTTTCAGATGGGGCCCATATACATATCTGATTGGGATGAAAATTGGTATGATAATAGAATACATTATTCTAAATACAATGGGTGGAGTAGATCATGATTTCATGATCATGAGAGGCCTATTTTTGGGCAACTGCACCGCTGTTCCGGTGCAGTGACGCTGCACCGGAACAGCTCTCATATATATATATATATAGCACTTGAAAATATTTCATGAATGATTAGCCACGCCATTATTGAGCTATTCCATTTTCGACATGAAAATGAGGGTTTGGATCTTACTTGTTTTTCACGCCCAATAAGTTTGGACCATTCATTCCAATTTGATATGGGTCGAGCACCTACCACTCAATATATAGGGTCCCACCCCAATAACTCAATTTGGACCCACCTTGTTGGACCTTATTAGTTAACTGACATTAATTTCAACCATTACTTGGGCACATGAATCACGTGCATATGGCAACCCCCAACCACTACTCATCTAATAACAATTTGTCACGTCTATCTACCAATAATTTTAATTCTACTTTCGGTCTATGCTAAATTCCAACGTATAATTCAAAATTACATTAATTGCAGCCAGATTTGATGTCCTATGTCCCGGAATATTAATTTTTAACCAATTTAAATTCCCTTCGCATTATTAATCCATCCGAAAAGATTGATGGGAAACCCTAAACTGTAAAATGAAATAGGAACGGTCGTGTGAGCCATTCTAAAAATAATGATAAACGTTTAGTGAATATGGTTTTAAAAAAAATAAGACAATAGTTGAAAATGTAAATAATAAGGAAGAAAATAAAACTATTTGTAAAGATATTTATCAAATCAAAAATTGAAATGTATCTACTTTTTGGCTGTAATAATAATGACAACCTATGACCAGAGTATGACGTTGGTCTCATTGAAAAATTAAAATGAAGATCGGCTGGTCATTTTACGCGTATGGCCTCGATTCAAGAGCGACCTAGGGGTGCAACTCGGGTCGGGTTATACCGGGTTTGAGTGAACCCAAACCCTAAGCCAACCGGGTTGGAGTAAACCCAAACCTAAACCCTAAGCCAACCGGGTTGGAGTAAACCCAAACCCAAACCCTAAGAATGTAATTCGGGTTCGGACCGGGTTCGGGTCAGGTTCGCATTGGTTTTGGTTTGGTTTCGGGTTAGAATTCGGGTTACCAATAAACTATTTTTTTCCAAATTCAGTTGTAATCTAAAAGAAAATTATTGAAATATACATATACGTGTTTATGAAGTCAAGCCTCACGCTGAATTCTACAAGATACTTTCAAAGAATTCTGCAACATCATGCTGAATTCTGCAATATTCTTTGAATGAACTCTACAAGTAATTTTTCAGCACCCTATAGACACAAATAAATGACATATTAATTAGTTTTATGACTAGTTGGTCATTTCTATTTAATAGCTAATGGAAATAACTCAAGTATACCAAATAGAAAATGAACATATCATACCAACTTTGTAGTTGAAACTAAACATTATCGTACAAATTGCTGAAATTGAATTCAAATTGAATATTTATCATACAAATTGCTAAAGTAAAAATTGACCACTTGTCATACCAATAAACTTAAAATATGAATCAAATTTATACTACAATCTGAAATTCAAACTAACAGATTTCTCACACTAATAGAAAGCATAATATGAAATAGATTTATCATGTCGACTCAAATTCAAACATAATCCACATAACAGTTATTGAAAGTAACTAAATCTAAATACATTAAGCATAATGGTTCAACATTCCAATCTAATTTAAGTGCAATCCAAATTTAAAATGACAATATAAACAAATCTCAAGTTTAAATAAGTTTATATTTACTTTTAAACAAATTCAAATTTCAAATGAGTTCATGTCTCCAAAGTTTCCAAAAAAACTAAAAAACTATTTGAAGACTTCCAAGTAATTTCTCCCTTGATTTTTATCTACATTTCTAATGTCAAGTTCTTCCTCTTCGATTTACATATTTGAAAATAATATGCATCAACCGAGACGAAAAAATACATGTAACTGTTAACAATAAGAAGATAATAATTATAAAAAAATATCATAGAAATTAAGTTACATCAAGTATGCTTTGATAATGCGCTTTGCTGTCGACGTGGGTTCGAATCCCGTGTGGGATATTCGGCCCAAAAATAGCGTGGGAGCTTGTGGTCTCCCGGGTGAGGGGGTGTGAGAGCTTGTGGTCTCTCTGTTGGCTGTTGGAAGTTGTATCTTCCAGTTTATTTCGTGAAGTTGTGTCTTCAAGATTTCTTTGGGATGTTATTCTGTCCCCGAATTTGTAAGAATGTCTCAGATCTTCAGGTAATATGTATTGAGATGGATGTAATTAATACCAATCAAAAAAAAAAGTATGCTTTGATAATGAAGAAAAAGGTGATTTGTCTGAATTAGAGTTAGTAATGCCTAAAACATGTATATATATATTAATATTACAAAAAAGCATGTATAATTGATGAAAAATTTATATAAACTACACCGGGTTCGGACCGGGTCGGGTTTTGGTACCGGGTTGGTGCTAACCCGGTTTTGGTTTCGGGTTTCTACGGGTCGGGTTGAAACCGGGTCTATTTTGAAAAAATCTTAAAAATAAAACCCATTTTTGGTTTTGATACCGGGTCGGGTCGGGTCAGACCGACCCGGGTACCAAGTTGCACCCCTAGAGCGACCCCTGATATTCGACGGTTAATACAAGGAGTCCACTTCTGTTAAACAGGCTATGTACCTTAATCTATTTTTTCTACCTTGATTATTAATTAAAAATACATTTGTATTTAGCATCATTTATTAGTTAGGCAAATTAAGCATGTGCATAGGTGTGACACTCTAAAGGTTAACGTCAATCTTTAGATGACAATCATCACATTTCATTTGAAAATCCAACAACATATTTCTAGAATTATGAAACGGAAGAATCAAATGAAATTACCTTGTACAAGCATACTCATATTATATAAAATCTATTATAACACATAATATAGAAATATGAAAGTCACACAAAATAAACCATCCAAATCTGCTCCTATCCACCATCATCAACAACCATATGTCAACTCTATAATAAAAATAATTTGATAAAAAAAGTTTTCACTACATCACTCATCTATGCATTAAATGAAATGTTAAATTTGATTTTTTCACAAACTAAGAAGCTAAATGAAATGAATTTTCCATCAAAAATACCTCATAAGATAATACCTATGCAGCTGGACATTCCATTGCTACAGTATCCAAGATGGAAATTATAGAAATTGATAAATAAATGTTGCCCTCTGTTGTCGCATCAGATTGGAGATATTTTACTTTCCCTCATTAAAAAATTCCATATAAAAACCGACAGTGGAATGATCAAAGTAGTGATGATCTCACAAAAATATATAATCACGCAGTCAATGATGGGGCCTACACCTTAGGATTCGAGGCTCACAAGTTAATATTTTATTGGTTCATCTGACCATGCACGATATTCAAATACTACCAAAGGGAGAAAAAAAAAAAAAAAAAAAAGCTTTTTGCATATTCGTACCCATAAAATTTTGATTTTATAAACCACTTTCATTTGCTCATGCGTTGCGCTAGTTTTCTTATGGCCTGTTACATTTGGTAATAGGAAAATAATATTAGAAGAGGGAGGAATGGTGTATATTAGAAAATGAAGAATTATGTTTGGGAATGAAAAATAATATTAAAAATTGAAAAGGCAGGAATGATATATATTGAGAAATGAAAAGTTATACGAGAATTATGTGCGAACAGAAAATTTTATCCATTTTCATTTCATGGAATAGGATGACACTAACACACGCCGAGAAACTAATATTGTATAAGTATTTTCAAGGGCACCCAAACATTCCATGCTTTCAACAAAATAAAAAGGGTAATTTGTAAATATAACCACTTATTTTAACCAAAATTGTAGATATACTAACACAGTTTTATGAAATTAAAATAACTCCTACAATTTTACTTAAATTACATATAATCCCATGTTGACGATTGGAAGGTAACGGATCGTTAAGTGAAAATTTCCATTCCAAAATTACCCTTCGTTAATTTGCAAATATACCCATGTAGTTTAACTAAAACTGCAGATATACATACACAATTTCACAAAATTAAGATATCTCTACACAGTTTCACTGAAATTGCAAATAACCTTCATGAGCCCGCTTTCTCGTTAGCTATAGATAATATAGGGTTTAAAATTTTGAAAAATGAAAAAAATAATCCTATTTAAATTTATATTAGAATCCATCAATTGCTAAACACTAACTGCATGTTATATTGAAGTCTAAATAGGCTTAAAATTAACTTGAAAATATTACATCCCATTACAATGATTTGAATAAAATTATAATAAATTTTAATGTTGTCGATCAATTAAAAGGAGGCAAACGTTCTTGCATGTGAACCAAATATGGAGCACCGCTAGAGCATTGAATTCCAATTCACCACCGTCTTCCCCTAATTTGTCATGGTTGTCAATCCTAAGTGATTCAACCACCATATTTGAGCGATGCGCTTGGCATGCTCATCTTCACCAATTTGGACTTTGAAGTGACAATGGATGTGCACACGGAGATCTATAATGTGGAAAATGAGCTCACATTGGCATGCTCATCTTCACCAATTTGGACTTTGAAGTGACAATGGATGTGCACACGGAGATCTATAATGTGGAAAATGAGCTCACATAGTTACACTGGTGCAGATTTAAGCGACTTAGAAAGTAGAGTAGAGAAGTAAGAAGGAAAAAAAGAACTTGGGGAGCTGGGTCTGGCAGCGGGGCAAGAAATCCTTCTGCTAATTTTCCACATTATACATCTCTGTGTGCATATCCATCGGCTCTGCCCATTTTCCACATTCACATACAAGAACATTCGCCTCCTTCAATATAACAAATAGTTAGTGTTTAACAATTAATGGATTCTAATATAAATTCGAATAAGATTATTTTTGTCATTTTTTAAAATTTTAAACCCTATATTAACTATAGCTAATGAGAAAGTGGGTTCACGGAGGTTATATGTAATTTCAGTGAAACTATGTGAGGATTATCTTAATTTTGAGAAACTTTGTGGATATATTTACAATTTTAGTTAAACTATATGGGTATATCTGCAAATTAACAAAGAATAAGTTTGGAATAACAATTTTCACTTAACAGTCCATTACCTTCTAGTCATCAACATGGGGTAATATGCAATTTTAGTGAAATTTTGTAACGGATATCTTAATTTCATGAAAATGTGTGGATATATCTGCAATTTTGGTTAAACTATATGGGTACATTTGCAAATTATCATGCCTCAAGTAGAAATACTCGATTTAGGGCAATCAAAAATGACTTTGTACATCTAAATCAATAGTCTTGCTTTAAATAATGTTGCACGTATTGTAAACAAAATGATTTTAAAATATTGATATGCACATCAAAATTAATTTAAAAGTTTTAACAAGTTTATAATATTAATGTCAAACATTTTAATGTTGTTGTATATTTATTAAAGTTATTTACGGTGAAAATTTCTATATATTTTAACAAAATATGGTATGTGAAATATGTTGGATCATTTAGATTTACTATAATCACCTTAGTATGCTCCAACCAAGGCTTCCACTTTTGTCACCAAGGAGTTGATGTGAGTTTCTGTAGAGTGAATGTTAGTTGAAAAAGTTTGAATGTTATATATCGAGAAATAAAAAGTTATATGAGAATTAGAAAAAATAAATATGAGAATAGAAAATTTTATCCATTTTCATTACATGGAATGAGATTATCCTAAAACTAATAGAGATTTTTGCAAAATATATCTACAAAGTTTGGCCACTATTGCATCCATGTCCCTAAATTTGCTAAAATTGCACATATGCGATAAAGTTTCTATGAAATCACAAGTGCATTTCTTCCATTAATTCATCATTAGACCTTTCTATAAAATAACAATAATGTCCTTTAATCTAAGTGATCCACTTATAATTTTTAAAAACATTATAACCATATTTGTAAAAAATCTAAAATAATAATATATTTAAAAATATATAAAATAATAAAATACCAAATATGTCTATAATATTTGAAAAAATTACAAGTTTATTACCTAGTTAAAAGACATTATTGTCATTTTATAGAAAAGTTTAATGGTGTACTAATGGAAGAGATACACTTATAATTTTAATTCAACCCTTACAAGCATATTTATTTCAACAACGGGCATATTTACAAAAATAGCTATCGAATATTACAATCAAGCTAAATAATCTTATACAGGAGAAAACAATAAGTTTGTATGATTTATACGGGAGACAATAAACTCCTACTTATCTATATGGCAAACCATATGTTCCCTAGTATCAAAAGAGAGGCTAAATGCTTCCATTTGTGAGAAAGGGGTTTGAACTTATGTCCCTAACGATGGCACTTAGATGACCACCCAGTTGATACTAGTGTACGTGAGTGCATGCATGTGTGAAATTCGGTTCAAATTTGGACTAGGACCATAGCCCCATTCATTCATCTTCCATAAAAAAGTTGATAAGTGTGATAAGTACTTCATTTGTTGGGGGTGACCTTCCAAAAAAGTTTCTAAACAGGGGGATATTTCCCAAAACAAGATTGCTCAATAAATTTCAAAATTAAAAATTAAAGGAAGGCAAGCTTATATGCAAATAAGCTGGAAAAAAAATACCATTCATGATGTTTTTGGTGATCCACCCATTCCGACAATTTAGAACATCAAATTTAGGACATGGTCTAAAATATACGAGATTCTTAGATTGAATCTAAATCATCATTTCTAATACAGCTTTCTAATTCAAATACAACTTTTTAAATTTCCAATACAACTCTACCTGTTCCCGATACAGCTTTATTCATTTTTAATACACATCATTATATTCTCATCCCAAATACAAGTTCGATTCAAAAATTTTGAATCATTTGGATCAACCTTTGTTGTATTCCATAATGCGCATGAAGCAGTTGGGTGGGATATTGGGTGACGAGATGTTCACATTGAGCATTTTTCTTGGTATTGGGATGACGGGACAAGGTTGAATGATTAGGAGCATTGTCCGAAATCTCGGGTGGTCACCTGTTGCGAGAGTATATATTATGATTTGTTATTTATTTATTTATTTTTAAAAAAGGTGCATTATTGGGAGTTGGGCGACAGTCTCTCATGTCTTTATCTTTCGGTCATGTGCATTTATATCGGAATCGCGCGGTCCAAACTTCAAATTTAGGCTTGGTCGGTCAGTTGGGATGCAAATGGGTCCCAATTTCAATCGTAATTGATGATTAAGAAAACAACAACACAGTGCCACATGTTTGCATGTGGCTTCAGGTTAATTTGTTCGTACACATAGGCTATACTTTTATGAAATCTTTTTTCCTCCAATCCTTTTTTCTACCTAATTTTTTTTCCTTTTTAATGCATTGATGATGGATAAAAAATTCACTTCATTTAGTACCATTTATATTATCATTATTGTATGAATAAACAATTTTATAAAATATTATTATATTCAAATTCATGTGTGAATGAATTTAAACATTTTTTTAATTTACACATGAATAAATATTTTTTTAAGTAGATGTGGCCATGCATATATTTGATTGGGATAAAATTCGGTCTCCTAGTTAAATAAATGATGTTAAATAATGAATGGATTGAATTTTGCATTAATCATTAATATATTAAAAATATAGAGGGTTAAATGAAAATCGATCTATGTAAATTGGTTATCTAGAAGCGGAGTTTGTATCCTTTTATTCGGGTAGTCGGCTACCTCACGCTAATTTTTATTTTTGTTACAATATTATTCTAATTGTATTTAATTCATATATTAAATTTTGCACTTTTTAAATATTTTTATTTTTTGAATTTGAAAAATCCGTGGTTGATGTTCGTAATTTAAAACTTATATAAGCACATAAACAATTATAAAATTTATCAAGTAAATTAGATACACTTGGATCAACATTTTTATTAAAAAGTAAAAATAAAATGCATATAATACACTTATTATCCCGGACTAGCATGAGATGCCTATTTTTTTCTTACCCATTGCGAAATCTCAATTATAATTTATCATATTATATATATTCTTCAATTTTTATCTTATCTAAAATTATGAGTTCCAGTTCAATACACACATATATTCGGCTTCAATAGATATAGGTATTTTGAGTCTTTGATTTCTGTTCGTGAGCCCACACGTAACCTTTCTATATGAAAATGTATTATTCTTAGACTTTTGTATATTTCAAAATCAACAGTTTTCTCCTTCAGTTAAGAGCAAAAACTGTTAATTTTTAAAATTATAAAAAATATCACAAAAAATAATAAATCTTCATATAAATAAAGTTATAAGTTCACCTACACAAAAATGAAAATAAAAATAAAATAATAAAAGGCCTTAAAACACTTGAGACTGGATACGTACATATGTAATGAATTGTAACATATTATTACAAATATTTTCCTTTTGACTGGAATCAACAAAACCTTCAGAAGAAAACGACTAACTGTTCGAAGGTACCAACTGCTGGCAGCGCAGTTGGTTAGAGCCGTGGGCGTGCATATTTACTGCCCAGGTTCGAATGTTCAAGCTGCCAAGTGGGAGTTTGATCTCCCTTTATGTGCTGGCGTGGGAGCAGTTGTCTCCCTGATTCTTTAGTGGAGCTGTGTCTCCAGATTTCTTTGGCGGAGTTGTGTATCTCCGTATTTGTAAGAATGTCTCAAGAAGTACAATGTAATATGTGTTGAGATGTATGTAAATATAACCATCCAAAAAAAAACTGTTCGAAGGTGGAATTAAATAAAGCGGACACGTTGTTATTCAAGAGGGACAATTAAGCTAAAATTTTGGAATTTTGTGACATTTTGAACTGTTATTTTTATATTTACACATTTGGGCTATGTCATATCAGTTAATAGTAATAAAGGATAATGATTATACGCAATGCATCTTAGGTTAGGTTAACGTATGGTGCATCGTTTTTAAAATTTTATTATTTTTAGGTTTTCTTTTCATTTTTATGGGATCCTATATGCCAAAATTTACCAATTTTGAATTCTTTTGCATATTTTTACGAATTTATAAAAATAAAAAGTTTAACTTAATATTTCCCACTACCTGCACATGAAAAAGGGTAAATTTTTTTGATTTTTTGAGAATTTATAAAAAATATGGGGTGTGTTAGAGAAATAATAAAACTTTGGATCAAAAATGTTTGATGTAAAAGTTTTTTAAAGAGTAGAAAATCATGTGATAAAATAAAGGTAATGATGATGACTAAAAAGAATAAAGTTAAAATAGATAGGTCAAAGTAGGGCAATTAGTAAGATGTGAAGAAATAATTTAAAAATAGAATAGTTGTGTAGAGTTAAAAGTTTGAATTAGGAAAACTTTAATGATAACTAAATTAGAGGTGATAATAAATCAAGCTGGATGGGTTGGAGCCTAATTTTAATCATAACCCATTTAAAATATTATAATCCTATTCCGTTCATTAGTCCATTTTAAAAAATCAACCTTAATCCATTTTACAATTCATTTAATAAACGAGTTGTTGGGTTGTATAGTAGACGACTTGATGACTTTAACTCTAGCGGACGATAATCTCACAGAGAGAGGCGAGAAGATATATTCGATATGAAAAAATAAAAATAGAGCAATAATGGAACAAAATTAGGGTAATAGTAGGAAATAAAAATCAGGCAGCGGGAGGAAGACTTAGCGAGAGAAAATAACTAAGAAATTTATATTTATTTAAATAAATATACATTAGACTTTAATATGTTAAACGAGTTGAATGAGTTAAATAGATTACTAAATGGGTTGACGGGTTATGAAATCTCAACCCTAATCTGTTTATCTAATTAAATGGTCGAACGGTTCGTGGATTATAAACTATTTATTCAGAAAATTTAATCAAAACTCATTTATAAACGGCTTGAATGAACGGTTGGATGGATTGAGTATGACCATTAACATGCTAAGCTAATATGAATAAAATACACTTAGTCCCGAGAAAAAAAAAAAAAAAGATAGCCCAAAAAAAAAAAAAAAAAAAATGCTTCGTATGTCAGCCTAACCTCTAATGCATTACATATCATCATTATCCAGTAATAAATATATCCAGTAATAATACAAAGATAAGTTTGATATATCAATTAAATGTAATGCATGTACTTATAAAAATAAATTTGAATATATCGATATAAATAAAGAAACTTAAAATGCTGAAGGCTAGGCAAACTTACATGCAGTTGAAACCCAAATGAGATCTAAAAATGTGGAAGCACTTCATCCTTGAATCATCTTAGATTTTTTGCATTGCCTACCGAACTAATCAATCATCCATATGTAGAATCAACGGTTAGGATCATGTCATGATTACCTAAAGGCCACGGAATGGATTGCGTGGGAGACCAGTTGTTTTCGTTCCTCTAATAGAGGAAAAACAAAACATCGACGTGTGCATGCCTTTAATGATAACGTGGGCCACATATTCTCCTGCTTCACTTTCTTTCGGAACAACAGTTGCTAATTAATTATGGTTAGAAACGTGGATTAGAACACTAGTCGCAATCTAAACTCAATTTCTTCGTGGAAAATTCAACACGTCTAAGGTATTGTTTGGCCCAACGGCATGACCACGGCGTCGCATTTTTTTTTAAAAAAATTTATTTTATAAGCCCACTACTTAGCAGATTGAGTAGATCTTCAATAGGAAGTAATTTTAAATTGTTCTTTAATAACGATAATTTTGCAGACGATTTTTTATACATCAGCAGTCTTATATATCTTGGGTGTTCGACATTTGATAAAACTTTTCAACATAAAAGTTTTTAGTATAATTTTTTTTGAAATGGGATAAATAATGTGATATGATGTAGTAAATGATGAGTAGTAAAAAATAATAATAATAAAGTTCAAATAAATACAGTAGTTGTTCACTTGTTTGGGTACATGTGGAGAAAATTGAAAAGTGAAATAGTTGTATAGAAAAGTGACAAAATAATTAAAAGATTAAGTTTTTAAGGAAAGTAAAAAAGTTTTAAATTGATAAGTATTTAGAATTATCAAATAGAAGTGATCAATTAGCCCAAGCTAAGCAAAGCCCACCTCAAAAAACTCATTTACAACACTTTTACTTTTTTCTTCATACACCTATTTATCTAAGTATATTTAATATATAAACAAAGTTTTGACCTTTTTTTGATATATGTATATATATTATATACACTTAAATAAACAAATATATGAAGAAAAAAATTAAGAAATAGTATTGTAGATGAGTTTTTTTGAGGTAGATTAAGCAAAACACTTTAGTTAAGACTAAAAAGATCATTCTTCATTATCAAATACACTTAACCTTGAAAATTTAGTGGGGCAATCATAGGAAATAATTTTAAAAATTATCAAATTTTATAGGAAAAAGATATTAAGGTAAAGTCTACAATCTATAAAAGATTTAAATTTAAACAAATATTTTTCATAGAGTGATATAAGATCACAATTTTTTTATAGGATTAGGAGCATGTTACTTATCAATTATCATCATCCAAACAAAAGTTCTTTTTAGAAAGCAAGGGCAAAATCGTGCTTTACGCCTAAGACCGCGGCCCACTAAAGCCGCTGGTTATTTGCCGTGGGGTTGGTACGGTTCTATTCCATCATCGGAATCTCAGCGTGCAGTTGGATTCCGCGTTCGCACACATCCACATGCGTGCACACAACATTCATATTGCATGAAGTTTTAAAGTTTGAATATGAATTACTTATTTAGTATAATTTTTTTGACGTATGTTTAGTATAAAAATTAATTCTATTAGACACCCAGATAAAACGAGTCACGCCAAATAAAATTATTTAGGAGGCTGGTCTCTACCATTGACTCTTAGGTTATATTAGACAGATTAGATAGAGCGATGACCACTGACAACTGGATGCAGATGTTCTCTCTGGTTCAAGTAAACCACAAGGTTCAGATCATATTCCAATTCAAGTGATGTTTAACCATAAGTAGGATGCACGTCCAAAATGGATTTTGTGTTTGGAAAGTTAATAAAACTTTGGGATGAAAAGTATCTGGTATAAATTTTTGAAATGAGAAAAAACGATATGACATAATAAAGGTAATAATGAGTAAAGAGAATAAAGGTAAAACAGATAGATTAGTTGTATGAGTAATTGTTTAGAAATGATTAAAAAGTAAAGTAGTTGTGTAGGAAAATATAAAAAAATAATTAAAAATAGAATAAATATAAATAATGAAAAATTTTAGTTTAAAAAATTTCTGATTAAGGAAACCATTGAAGATGAGTATGCTAGAATGCATAGTAGTAATATAATAACTATTGATCAGATCAACAAAAAGTTGATGCAATATGGACAAAGGCTAATATGTCAGAGTAAATGTGTGAGGAACAACCTGTTTCAAGAAATAAATTAAAAGTCATTTATTTTATCTCAAAGGCTTAGTTGCATACGATGATAGGGAAAAAGGAGATTAGATAACAAGAAAGGAAGGGGAATCAATTGCTTACAAATGATGAGATAATATGGAAATAGAGGTCAAGAATTAATTGACTTCAAAAGGGTGATCAAAACACTTCTTATTTTGACAAGATGACTTCAGAAAGGTGAAGAAAATATTACATAGAACTTCTTGAAGATAACAATGATAACTGAACATAGGATTAAAGAGAGAAGGAATTGCTTATGTTGGATCAATAACTTCACATATAGAAAGAGTGACAAATGAAATTAACACTAGTGTTTCTGAAAAGGACAATCAACAACTCACCATAGACGAGGCTTCGAAGGCACTTAAGGAGATGTATCTAAGGCCTTTGGATCTGATGGCATGCTGATTGGATTATAGCATAGATGTTAAAATATAGTAGGTGAGATGTTTTGAAGTTTGCAAGGAGTTTATTGACATAGTTGAACCACACCCACAAGCAGCTTTGCTTCACCAGATAAACCATACTAAAATTGTGTTAATTCCAAAACAATAGAAGCAAGTAAAGTTTCAAATTAAACAAAGTGATGACCATTAACAGTTGGGTGCGAATGTTCCCTCTTGCTCAAGTAAACCACAAGGTGATAATGGTTTTAGATTATATTCCAATTCAGGTTGGTTTAACCATAAGTTGCAATATAGGTCCAAAAAGGATTTTAATTTGAAATGGTCTAAGAATAAGGGAGTTGAGGAAATTGTTCAAGATCTATGACCTAAAATGCAAAATAGTAATATAACAGTTGTTGGTAAGATCAATGAGAAGTTGATGCGATGTGGGCAAAGGCTAATGCATTCAAACAAATGTGTGAGAGTTAACCAGCAGATCCACTTATCTTATCTTAGAAACTTGGTTGCATCTGATGACAAAGATGAGAAGATTAGAGAGCCAAAAAAGAAAGTTGGTTGATTACTTTAAGGAGATTGGAAACAACTCACCAAGGATAAGGTTTTGTAGGCACTTATGGATATGCATCCATCTAAGGTGTTTAGACCTAATGACATGTTGGCTGAATTTTATCAGAGATATTGGAATATGATAACTCTATACAAATAGAGTTATTCATGTCAACATTCGAGGGTAAAGTTAGTTAATCTAAGATTTTCGCATGGTGTTAGATTAATTTTGCAATTTAGAGATGGTTTTATGTATTTTTTGCACTTTTTTTTCATATCAAAACGATTGTTTTGTATTTAGGGTATGTTTGGTTGGGGGTAAAACTTTTGATAAAAAGTTTTTGGAGTAGAAGTTGTCAAATTGATTGAAAATGATGTGATATAATATGAGTAATAATGAGGAGTAAAGAGAATAAAGTTAAAATAGATCGATTAGTTGTATGAGTAATTGTGTAGAAATGATTGAAAAGTAAGGTAGTTTGTATAGGAAAATGTGAAAAAATAATTAAAAAATAAAGTAGTTATGGAGAGTGAAAGGTTTTGAATTGAAAAGTTTTGGTTGACATTTTTTTCCTAAATAGACACACCCTTAATTAGCATTTTCGTTAACATTTAATCTTTTATATATCATTTTAAGAGTCTTTTATTATGTTTTTGTAGGTTGGAAAGAATAAATGATTGAAATTTGCATGGAGGAAAGTAAACATGAAGAGAAGGCAAATAGGGTGTTGGGAGCAGTAGTCGCAAAATACACCAAAGCAAGATAGAGTATTGGGAGTTCAGTCCTGGCTAAAGGCCACGACCTCAGAGTGTAGTACACCAAAATAGAGTGGTGGACGCAACAATCATGACTAGGTGTTGCAATGCCAATCTATTCATCTCAAAATTTTAGAAGCTTTCTTTAGAAGCTACTTGCTATAAAAAGGGCCCCCAAAAACTCAGGCTAGATATTCTTTTTATGGGGAATAAGGCTTAATCAGGATTTTGGGGAGAAAAAGAGGATAAAAGGAAGCAGACAAGCCAAGGTGGAAAAATATTCAAGAGTTTTTCTTTTTTTCTCTATTCTCTCTCTCTCTCATTTATTTCTTGCCATTCATTTGGTACGACATTGTATGAGGATGCTTTCTTTTGAGAATTTGCTATGTAATTTATAAACGAATATCTTTATTAAGGTTTGATGAAACATTGTGTGGATTAATGAATTTATCTTTTTCTTCTATGTAATTTTTATATTTAGGTTATCCATCCAATGCTTTCTTAATGCTTCATGATTGTTACCGTCTTATGAATTATTGTGAGAACCTTTGAAAAGATTGGAAAACCTAACTTAGGGTGAATAAAGATTGAATGATATGAGTTCATTTCACTATGCTAGAGATAATTTATCTTAGTTGATGGGTAACTTGATTTGTTAGCTTGGATAGAAATATATTGGTTGATCTCACATGATCATGGATAGGGATTGTGTTTAATGTAATAAATCATTTTTGTTCTTATAGAAATATAAAGATTGAGACTATTTTGTTAGGTGTATATATAATTGAAAGGTTAGTATAATAATAACCCACTATATTAATAAAATGAGGAGAGGTAAACTATGGATTTGATATAAAATAATAAGGTAAGTCACAACTCTAATCCATTCACATACACAAATTGTACCTCTTACAATAGAATCTTTCCATTTTCTTATTTGAGATAAATTTCATTTTATGTAATCTTATAAACAAATCCTCCTAATATGATCAATCATAAATTTTAGTTTAGATAATTTAGGGTGTGTTTGGGAATTTATAAAATTTTTGGATAAAATTTTTTTGATATGGAAGTTGTTAAATTGAAAGAAAATAATGTGATATGGTAGAGGTAATGATGAAGAGTAAAGAGATTAAAGTTAAAATAGATAAGTTAGTTGTGTGGATAATTGTGTAAAAATGATTAAAAAATAAGGTACTTATATACGAAGATATGAAGAAATGATTAAAATAGAATAATTATGGAGAGAAAATTTTTAGATTGAAAAGTTATAAGTTGGCATTTTTAATTATTTACCAAACAAATCCTTAATATTAATTTATTTCATCGTAGGAATAATATTTTTCATTACTTTATTACTTGTACAACACATGCACTCGTATAGTGAAACCATAACAATTTACATTCCAACAAGTTTTTAATGTTTTTTAATGTAGAAAAAATGGAAGGTTTGGATTTGCAGAATATAGTAGGTGAGGATGTCTGAAGGAAGTTCATGGACACAACTTGACTAACAAGCGGCCTTACTTTGCCACATAAATTGTACTAAAATTGTATTGATTCCAAAAAAAGGAGCTATTAAAGTTTATTTTCACTCCATTTGTTTATGTAATATTTTATATAAAGTTCTATCCAAAGTCTAAGCCAATGAGATAAAAAGTTGTCTCATAAACTTGATATTTTAGTTCCAAAGTGCTCTCATCCCTGGTAGGTTGATCATTGATAATATGCTCAGTTATCCATGCACTCAAAAATAGGAATTAAGTTGAACTATAGTAGTGCCTCGCCAATTTTAGCCTTGAATTGATAGTCACTATGGTGGAGATTTGATGGAATTTTCCCGAGATCTATTATAATTCGGGAGGTAAAAGACTACATGCATGTGAGTGGTGTACAACCATAGATATCTACAACTAAAGCATCAAATAGACGTATTACAATAGAAACTACTTAAACCACAATAATTTTTATTATTTACATCTCATCATCTACACATGAAAGTAAGGCTACCAACCTCAATAGAACTAAAATATATATTAACAAGATATAAAATATTAGTAAAGTCTCATCAGGCTATATATCCATAAACTACATATCAACATATTATATACAACTTGCTACTCATCATATAAAATATGCGCATATATATCACTCATTTCACATATACATCAGTGTCAAATGGTTATAACCCAAGGTTAACGTGACTTCTACAAACTACAATTCGCTCAGCCTGAGTTCAAACACAACTTAGCCCAAAGTTAAGTACCTGTGACATCAAACCTGCTAAAAACATATATAACAAATATGTGAGTCTAAATAAACTCAGTAAGTAGGTGCAATAAGTGAAAACAATAACAACATGCCAAATTCATTATGTATATCATGTCACCATATGTAATGCAAACATTGAGTTGTCACTAGCCCCACACTATCATATCATGACATGCTACAAACACATGTGCAATTGAACTATCCTCATTGTTCATCAAGGACCATAAACAACTCTATCCTTAAGTCAATCAAGAGAAATGAAAATCCCATATAAATGATGCACATGTATCACTCATGACATATGCATAATGCTCATCTAATATAATCATCCGTCATGTGGTTTTGTAAAACTATCTTAAAGCATATAACCAAAATATTACCAAAGGGGATTAGCTCTAATTCATAAAATCAACTCGTAGCATACAAAATCTAATACTCAAGTCATCCTAGAATTCAATCATCCATACAAAATATGCCATTGCATAACACTCACACTCTAATGATCTCATCAATGCTAGCTTCGAGCTAGGTGTTATCCTCACTCACATCAATTACAACATAAGTCATCTTAAACAATCATGCTCTCTTCAATGTAAGGATTTCACAATTCCAACCTCTATCTAATAACAACCTTAAACAACCAAGTTTAATTTCAAATTCAAAATTATACGCTTCACACACGTCAAGATATCATAGGTCCACTCAAGTCAAGAATCATTTGCACATGTCCTAAATATGTGCAACTTTTCATTTACATCATTATGGTTTTAAATAACTATTTTCACATGGTTTTCACACATTCAACTTCACTTATACATTTCATTGAACACATCATAGGCATTATGTAGAAATCATATAAAAATCACACAAAATCCATGAAATTCCACCTGATACATCGTAATCTCATGAAAAATCACTTCTAATCACATATAATTCATCATTTCCATGGATTTTTACAAATCCTCCAAATTCCAACGACCCTACATTCTCCATACAAGCCACAGACCACAAAATTCATCTAAATAATTCAATAAGAGTTGAAGCCCATAAATACATATGAAAACACATAATTCAAAACTCAAATTCATACTTTGATTCAAAAGAAATCAACCTACTTACCTCATATGAAGAAATCTCCAAAAATCTCTTCAAACTCTAGCTTGAATCCATGAAATTTGTATTCCTTGATCTTAGATAGTTATCTAAATGTGTTTTAGAGAGGCTTTGGAAGGGATAGAATGATAAAGAAAAAAAGGAGAGAAAGAAGAACGATTGAGGCAAATTTAGGAAAAATGGGACACACCTCTGCATATATATACTCATGAACGACCACATGGCTTCATGTGCTTTTCTACCTTAGTTGTTCCTTTGTCACAACATGCGTCTATATGATTTAGGGGAGAATCGCATGACCCCAAAGTGTGGTTCCACTAAAATCTACTTTTTTCTTATAACTTTCTTTACACAACTGTAAGGACCAGGTATTTTATTTTATTTTCATTATAACCCTTCTCTATTTATGAGATAACTTATGAACATGCCACTAAGAGTTTATAATGTTAATGGATGCATAACATATATGAATATGGTATCTAGGGAACATATAGTGCATATATGCATGTATTATGATCTTAGCACACTGAGTATAAATTTAAATGTGTATGATTAGTGTGTCATTGTTAAGCACTATAACTATTTTTCCCTTCGTAGAGTAGGTACGGGGTTCGACCTGACCGGTCAGGTCGCGGGGGTCAAGGGGGCAGCGCCCATTGCGGGGGTGAAGGGGGCAGCGCCCCCGGAGAAATTTTTAATTATTAAGTGTAGGAGCGGGGAATTAAATTACTAATTGCGACTGGACCCGAGCCCCGACCCGACTCATGGATTCTATTAACATAAGCGGCCCGCGCTCTAGGGTTTCATTCCCATTTCGCGCCGACCGCGTTCTCTTCTCCTTCTCTTCTGGTTCTTCGTTCCTCTTCTACTTTCTCTTCCACTCAGTTCGAACCACCCGTGATCGCTTGAGGGGAACTATACCGACTACCTTGAAGGTCATAGATCCGAGTTCAGGAAGCTCCAAGGCTACGAATTTCTGCAGTCCACATCTAGGGTCGCTGTCTTGGGAGGGATCACGGTCAAGGTAAGTAGATGTCGCCCCTTTCTCGATTTAGTGTTGAAATTTTATGTTAAACACGAGGTGAGGCTAGAGGGAATGTATAGCTTCTAACGACTCCATGGTATTAGGCGTAGAGTTCGTAACAGTTAGGGTTCATGGAAAATTTACTTTGAATGTGGATTTCTGTGATGTAAAAGACTTCTTAGCAGATTTTATATTGTTGGAATGTGACGTGAATTGAATTGCCCAATCGAGAGTATGAATTTAAGGTTCTTTCATTTCGCACCTATCATGTGTTTGATAAAATGCTTGTGTGACAGATTTATGTGTTGAATCTGAATTGTGTTTATGTTGTAGGCGTGGTTTGCGGCGTGTTTCATTGTCTGTTATGTATGATGTGTTATCTCAAATAGTTGATTGTAAGGGTTGTTCATGGCCCCTGAATTACATGAGGAGAGGGTTGTTCATGGCCCTTGATGGACATGAGTAGATGATTGGTTGTGTTGGTCAATTTGTGTGTATGGTTATATGTATACGATCTTGGGAGTGGGTATTGGACCCACGTGTATTAGCTTCATCACTGTATGAGTATCCATCATTATGCTTATTTGCACTTTGTGCTAACCATTATCTACTTACTGGGTCTATTTAGACTCATATCATTGTTATTGTGCTTTTAGATCGCAGGTCAGAAGGGGAACTTAAGGATGGGACAAGTTGAAGATCAAACATGAGAGACCCTAGCACAATATGTTGATTTCAGTTCTTTTAGATTCGTGCTCTTTTTGATAATCATATATGTAGGATTCGCTTTGGCAACTATAATGTATTTGGTATTTCAGATTGGATTGTAATCCTTGTTGATGCACATATGCATGACTATTATATCTGTTTGATGTGTAAGGAAAATATTTAATGATTTCCTTCTATATGAATGTTCTTATTATATGAAGATGCAAGTATATAAAATGGATTGAATGTTACAAATGGAAATGTTATGAATATCAGGTCATGTATTCCATATTACCCCTTGTATGTTATGGGGAGATGCTGCCGAATTTTTCTTAGATTATGTAGTACCCCTTGACTAGTTCTTGAGTAATTCTTGGAATGGGGTGTTACAACAACTTTGATTAAGATAATTCTTTTTTGTTAGATTCTTAAATTTAAATAATATCTATCTATAAATTTTCAGATCAAAATTCTATAAATACAAACTTTGGCATGTGTTTTACTATATACCTTTACTGACAATTTCATCCATTCACAACGCATGTAATTTTACCATACAAAAATGTTCTGAAATAGCAATTCAATTATTCTTACACCTCTCTTATCATTATAATATCATATTTATATAATTTCTTTGATAAAAATATGTCTTGCATAGAATTTGACTTATCAACACATCACTTTAATTATTTTACCGCTACAAAGGGTCTTATCGGCCCAACTAGCATTTATCATTTCTAACAAACTAAAATCATTTCTTACACATCATATATGAATCTTGTATCTCATATATGCTAGACACTATTAAGTTTTATGCCATTTTTAAAATTTCACTCATTAAGTTCAATTTTAACGAATTTTTGCCATTAATCTTAAACTGCTCAATTCTTTAAATTATCATCTTGATTTCATTCCTAAGCATCTTGATCACATTTCAATAATGAATAGAATAATTTTCATTCAGATCACAGCTCCCGTTAATGATCCTCAATCATTTTTACCATCTTAGTTCTTTTAGCCTAAACTCCACAATTAGGTCAATTTTCATCAATCTCTTAAATCGGCCATTAGAGTATCTCCCATAAACAACTATATCCACTATAAATAAGCTAGGCACCTCATTCATGCCTGAACATATTTCAAATCTATTCAACTCCAAATTAGGCCCTTTTCTAGTTCAAATTTACATATGAGAGTTAAATATTAAATATTCATCATTTAATCAAATCAAGAGTTACCACATGTCCAAAATCACCTAACAAACATGTGAAAATCTATCCTAGGATTTCAGAAATCCATTTATCAAAAGTCCCCCATCTAGTTCTTAATAACTAGAATACAATCTTTAACATATTCAACCCTTAATTCCCAAAATCTTACTGCCATATAGCTTTTCAAGCTACATTATATATATAGCCGTTCATTTACATTGTTGCCAATATCTAGGGTATCACAACTATTTATGTATGTGTAGCTATGAGGTAGATGAAATTCAATGATAAATAGATAAGATGGATTAATAATTGTATTGGGTCTGTAAATGGTGTAAAAGCTCCCATGTTCAATTTGTAATCCATGAAGTTGGTTAAACCTAATAGGAGAGGGGCGAACTAGGTTATTAAAATTTCTTTGGTAATTAATTGTAGACCCTTATTTTACATGATCCCCAACAATGAAACAATGTAGAGCTAAAGAGAGTGTATAAATGTAGCAAGAAAAGTAAGAAATGAAGACACAAGCATGCATATAATACAACATATGATTTATAGTAGTTTTGAAAATTTTCTCTACTCTATTATTCTAGGAGCACACTCTTTGTACCTTGAATTCTATTATTGTATCTCAATACAATTTAAAGCAGCAATTCTCTTTTATATACAACTCTAGAGGAGTACTACAATATAGGCAAGTGATTTCTAATAATGCCCACTTCAACCTCTTTCTTGACTTCGACTCTAATATCAATTCAAGGAAAAATAATAACAAATTGAATAAAATGAAAACTACACTTTACAGATGTGTAGACTGATGAAGTGCATGGAGCTTTAATCTATTTGTTGAAGCAGAAGATGAACACTGAGTGCTTTTCTTGAAAACAGAGCACCTAAGCTTCAAAGGAGATCTTGAACACTTGAATGCTTGAAAAAAAAGGTATGAGCTCAATAATGTTCTATTAGTCCTATTTAGTTAGCTTAACCCAAGAGAGGAGTAGATTAGGTTAATAAAATTTCTCTAGTTTAAAAGTCAATCATTTTTTAAATTAATTTCCCATGAATGAAATGAGCTAGAGATTTGGGAACAATTGCAGTATAAATGATAAAGAGGCAAAGTGCACACATAATCATAATGAGAAATAAAGTTTAGGTGCATCAAGCATCCCCCTACTTCGCTCTTTTAGACACATATCCTTTATATCTTAGGTTCAACTATTACATCACAATACAACTTAGAGCACATGCTCTCTTCTAGATTCTGACTTTAAAGTGTTTCATACATAATGCAGAAGTTGTTGATGAACATTTTTCCAACTAAACACACTTAGACCAATCCTTGGCCTTAGTCTCTAATACCAAGCCAATTAATAAATAAAAGAGATTCAATAAGAGAAAGAAACTATACTTTATAAACTCAATGTAGGTCGATGTAAGTGCGGTAAACTCAAGTTGAGGATGAGGAGAATACAATCTGCAAAGCTTCTTCATTTTTTCTTGAAATCTTGAGCTTGAAATCTTTGAGTCGGAGAATTTAATGTTTGAAAGTAGAAAGGTTAATGCTCATTAAATATTCTAGCTAACCCCTATTACTCCTCTTAATGTGGTGTTTAAAGCCTTAAGGGTTAATTGACTATTTAGTGATAGGTCGACTAAAGTTGTAGACAGGTTGACTTCGGGTGCGACTTCACTCAAGTCACAAGCGAGGTCGATCTGAGTTTACGACTTTAGACGTCGTCATTTTTAGCTCTTCCTTGTTTACTCGATTTTACTTCAACTTGCAAGTGAGGTCAACACTAGATGCTACGTAGCTTAGGTTGTAGACGTGATTGACTTGGGTGTGCAGCTTTGGACTCTAGTGAAATATGAAAACTTTAGCTTCACCTGTTTTCTTTCTCAAGCGTAGTTATAGTTGACTTAGAGTGTGACTTCACTCAGGTCGCATGTCAAGTCGACTCGAGGTCGTGACTTTGCTCCTTAACTTGAAATTTTTTATTCCTATGTATACTTAAGTCTCTCTTTAGGGTTGACTTTGACTGTGACTTTACTCAATTCGCTGGCTTCTTTATCCTGCACTTGATTATGATGTGTATTTTCTTGATGATTCTTTTGCATTTTTTAAGAATCTTATACTTACATTAACTTAACATAACTATGCTGGTGCTTTTATTTTTTATCAATTATCGAAACCATTATAGATTTGCTATTTTCCACATACAAATTCACATATTCTAGATAGTCTCTCATGTGTATTAACTTATGCCTTTATACTTGATGAGGAGATAATGTCATTTTCTTGGTTGGCTGCATGCATTTAATGTTTTAACATTCAAATATATGGGACCTTGAAATCGCTTTTGAGATCAATGTCATCTGAGACTAGGGGTGGGAATCGGGGCGGGTCAACCCGTGACCCGCCCCGCCCCGACCCTATTTTATACCGGGGCGGGTCGGGGTTATGTACCCGGGCGGGCGGGGCGGGTCAACCCGTGACCCGCCCCGCCCCGACCCTATTTTATACCGGGGCGGGTCGGGGTTATGTACCCGGGCGGGCGGGGCGGGTCAAGGGGTTAGAAATATCTACAAAGTGCGGGTCGGGGCGGACCTGCTGGATGCTGACCCGCTTATATGAAGCAACTGCATAAATATTAAATAAGTCATCCCATAACAGACAAACTGAACTTAGCTCAGTTGGTTGAGCGGAGTGCACATGAGGATGAAGTCGCTGGTTCGAATCATGGCTCGAACTTTTGGGCTTTTCTGAAATAATGTTTTTCACTACCACCAATACAGAAATACAAAATTGCTATGAATATATTTATTTTATTTTTCTTGTAAAGGAAAATTAGGATCAAGCCATCCAAAACATACTGTTTTAAACATTATTCGTTTTTCACTACCACAAATACGGAATTGCTATGAATATATTTATTTTATTTTTTTTGTAAAGGAAAATTAGGATCAAGTCATCCAAAACATACTGTTTTAAACATTATTCATACATTTTTTCATCTCTCCCCCAAACCTTTGCTTTTCATTGATGACATTTATAATTATAATATTTCCTATTTCTAAACAATGAAACAAAGATAACGGGATATTAAATTGTATTATTAGTAGATGGTTGTTTGAAATTACATCAAAGCTACATACATCTTTTGCATTTATATTTTACATTTTAAAAAAAGTTCTTTTTTTATTGGTATTATACGACATGAAAACTTCTTTATATTGGCAATTTTTTTCACAATGTTGCTTCTCCACTATGCAGCTTATGAGACTAACTTTGGATAAATAATTAAATATTTGTCCAACAACTTGGACCACTTTTCACGGCGTCGCTCCTCCTCTACGCAACTGATGAGACTAACTTTGGATAAATAATTAAATATTCTTCCAACCACTTTGACCACTCTCATGACAACAAGACACACTACAACCCACAACTTTTACCCCGTTTGTATAAATCCATCCCGTTCAAGTTCATTATATAATATATTTTCTAAACCTACCCTAAAGGTATGTTTTATTAACTTGTTCTTATATAGGTGAATAAATATTCATATTTTATTTAAGGATTTATGTTTTACTTTGACTGATTAATAATAGATTGAAGCATATAGTAGTTAAATTTAATATAGATTTGTTTTTATACTTGATAAGTTCATAAATTCTTAAAAAAAATTTACTTGACCCGTAGTTTTTACCCGACCCGTCGTCCCGAAACCGACCCGTTCCCGACCCGAATTTTGTCCCGAGACCTAGTAAAAAAAAGTAAGGGTCAAACCGATCTTGTCCCGACCCGGAAAAAAATAAGGGTCAAACTAGATTTTTGAAAGTTAGGGTCAGGGTTGGGCACACCCTGACCCGTCCCGACCCGCCCCGATTCCCACCCCTATCTGAGACCTCAAGGGAGATCGATCTCATCATTGATCTGTCACCTAGCTTCAAATTTTAAAAGCCTCTTTACTTCAAATCTTTCACTTAGCATTCTTGAATGTGAGTGAAATCAATGTAATCTTGGATCTCATGTCCAGATCGATATCAAGATTGATTTGATCTTGAATTTAACACCGTATAGAAGCTTTACCATATTGAAATCAATTTGAAAAGAGATCTGAGTTGAGATCAATCTCATCATGGGTGAGATTGACCTAACACTTGAAGCATTCTAGAATATTTTGAAATTTTTTACCCATTGTGTGAGATAGATATTGGAATTGATCTTAGACTTGTCCAATTTTACAATTCTTCACTTGGTCATCATGTCTTCATTGAGTTAAAATCATTGTCTTTTTTCTATTTCAATTTGATATTGATGCAAAACTTAGTTTTCACTCGACATACTTTAATATGCCTTCTTTCTTCAGTTCTTCTAACTTCAATTGATGCTTGAAATTGCAGTTTGACTTGGATCTTACTTCATATAGACCATGTACTTCAAAATCTTTTCAATTCTCCTCTTTTCAAACTATCTTTGCTATGAGATTGATGTTGAGATCGATGTCATTTAAGGTATCACATTCCAAATGTTGATTTCTTCACTTCATTTACTTTCGATATTTCCACCTCGGATGCTTGACACCTTACACTTGTTGGAAATAATCAAACATATTTTTCTCTATTTAATTTGTGCATAGACTCCATTTAATTTGTCATTTTAACTTTAAATACTTCACATTGTATAAAATACATTAATTTTCTCTTTCATATTTCAATTAGCTTGTTAATCATTAAAATATAAATAAGATTATCACTAATCACAATCACATACTCATAAGGCACTACGCTAAGAAGGTTCCCTCTCCCCACAATTATTTCTTGTTTGTATAGAGGGGTTATCATGCTTAATCATGGAAATGAATCAAAGAAGGATCCTACGTGGCATTAAGGTTAACTCTAACGAACTTCAACAAACATGTGAGGAATGCCCTAGAAAAAGAGTTAGTTTGGAAAAAATAGCTTTATTTTTTAGTAATAATGTTACAAATGATATGAGAGTAAATAAAAGAAATCATTACTTCCCATAGCTAATAGTTAAAGGTTCACCTTAGCCTACTTGCTTGGATCGAAAGATCTAAATCTGTTATATTCCAAAATATAAAAGAGAGAATCTGAAAATGCGTTTAAGGTTGGTAAAGCAAGTTGTTCTTGTGTGGAGGGAAGGAACTAATAAAAGCAATTGCACAACTCATTCCTACATGCTAAATGAGTTTATTCTTTCTTTCTAAAAATATTACTAATGAAATTAATACGGTGTCAAGCAAATTTTGGTGGGAGAAAAAGATGGAAAGAAAATGATAAGTTGGCACTTATAAAGGAGGTTATGTGTTTCAGTGAAGGGACACGACTTGGGTTTCAGGTAGTGATAAGTCTAAAAATTTTCATTTAATTCCATGTTAAATTCGCACAATTAAATATTAAAACGTTAATTAAATACATGTTTTAAGTGGAATTTCATGAAAATCATATTTTTGACAGAATCTTTAATTTTGCTATAAAACGGGTCATTTTGCAATATTCTTAAAAATATAAAATCATGACTTAATCCTCTAGAACATTTTAAAGTTAAAATATGTATTAGCTTATTAATATAATTTGGGCAAAATTATAAGACTATCTAATTGAAAAAATCATAAATATATAGCTATAATTATATTTTAAACAAAGTAAAATATTATATAAAATAAATTATAAGATTAAACTAAGATGATATGTGTCAATATTGAAATTATTAACAAATAAAAAAATATATATATAATATGTAAACTCGTATTTACGCTGCATGTGCACGGTTACTACAAAACACCGCCGGACTACCATTTCCGGTACTCCATCTTCCCCAAATCGGTAGAATGGAAGCACGGCCATGAAAATTTGTGCAGCTTCGACCCAAATTGCAGCCACCGGCTCAAACAGCCGTGCATTTTCCGGCAACTGTTTCGAAGCAAGAAAAATCCGGCCAGCCTCCAAACCGGCAGCTGCAACCCATTCACGGCAGCAGCTCCATCTTCCCCAAATCGATCTTCCCAATCCAGCTTCGGCCAGCCTCCATTTCTAAACGCCAAACCTGCAGTCAAAACAGCAGCGCCGTTCTCAAGCAGCTGCCAACCAGAAAATAACCGAACGGCATAAATGGCTGCAAATCTCGATCAAGCAGCCATTGCGACCCATCTTCTTCGTCCAAGCCAGCACTGTCAACCATCTTGGATCTTCCCAAATGACAGAAAATCACAACCAAGCCACCGGCCAATCAGCTTCCATTCTCTCCGGGCAACTATTAAAATCCAACCAGAAAATTCGAGCAGCCATTCATCATTTCACCCAAATCCAATCAACCGAAGACAACGACCATTTGGGCAGCACGTCACCAGCGGCAGAAAAAGCACGGCAACCAGCTTTGATATTAGCAAGCATCCCTTTCCTTCCCCAATCGGCAACTGCAAATTGCTGCAAATCGGAAATTCCAGATTTCAAGCACCGATTCAGGCAGTAGAACCGAATGCATCGCAGCCATGATTCTGTTTCACCTCCAAGCCGTTTGGCAAAATCCAAGTTGAAAGTGAAATCGGCAGATGGAAACCCAAGCATGCTAGCACCAGAAGCGGAGAACCAATGTGAGGCAGCGTAAAGAGAGGGCAGCCAAAGTGGGCGACGAAGCAAGGAATCCCACATCGGATTGCACAAGGGAGGGAGGGCCCCTCCCACAACTATAAAAGGAGCCCTTCACTCATCCCAAAAACACACCCCATACCCCACACACCCCTTGGGTGGGACCCATCTTGTGGGACCCGTAGCACAGAGGTGGGGCCAAGCAATAAAGTTTTCTATTACGTGGAGATTTTGCTCTCCATATTCGGGTGATGTAAATTTTATTTTATTATGCTTTGTAGTGTCTCGTAGTTCTTGCTTTTTAATTTGTAGTTTTAATTTTTAGACTAGATTTACTGCTTTATTTTATGCTTTGTAATTTTTAGATTAAATTTAATGTAATTCTCTTTCCTACTTTAATAGTTAAATTTCATAGCTTTTATTGCTCTCCTAGAATAGTTTTAATTAAGTTGCTAGTTAATTATAATTTCTTTTAGCTTCTTGTCTCCTTTTCTTTTCTCTCCAATTTCTTCTATTTTCTCTTTTTTTCTCTCTCTTCTTTTCTCTCTTCTTTCTCTCTCTCTCCTTCTCTCTCCTCTCTCTTCTCTCTTCTTTCTCTCTCTTCTCTCTTCTCTCTTCTCTCTCTTCTTTCTCTCTCTTCTCTCTTTCTCTTTCTCTCTCTTCTCTCCTCCCTCTTCTTTCTTCTCTCTTTCTCTTTCTCTCTCTTCTCTATACCCTCTCTTTCTCTTAAAAACAATTCAAAACTACATCGCCTCTCTGTGGATTCGACCCGACTCACCGTTATTCTACACTATCACTCGTATAGTGGTAGCTTTAATGTGTTTCGGTTAATTTAAATTAAACTGGTGATCACAGTGCTCTTAACGACAAGCACTTGGTACGCATCAGGTAGTTATCATCTTTTAACTTAGCGACTACTAGTTCACATGGACTCTTTGTGCAATAAAGTATTAATTCCCAAATATGTTATAGATGTTAACTTTTAGCCAAGCAAAGGAAAAACATCTAATTCCTATACAAGGTATAACATCATAAAAGCCTACTTTTAAAAGTTTGCAGATGAAGAGTAGAAAATTAGGAAAACAAAAATTCCTTTCATGTTGTAGGGTCGAATTAAAATAAGTTTGACTCGCTCCCTCATGATGAGGGAAAGGCGCTTGGCATAGCCCACCTGTCGATAAAAGACTGAAGGGTCTCCAAAGAGTAAGGACCCTTAGGAGATAAAGGGGTAACTTGCCGACCCCTTGCCTTGGGTCTACAAGACCTTAGTGATTAAAAAGGTATTTATGAGAGCTGTCTTAAAGAACGTTGTCCCACATTAACAAAGAATCGATATAGATACAAATCTAGGATGATCCAATATGGACAAACACATTGACCTAATGAAACGATTGAAGCATGATCACTAAATATTCTCATTTACACAAGACTCAACATGATGATACCAAAAGCTATATAAATACCTTTAAAAACTTGTTAGGTTATTCATAAATGCATGAGTCATTGCCTATAATATATAAAATATTGATCCCATGAGGAATCGAGAAACAAAGACTTTGATAAACTAGCTTCTTTGAAATGAATCAAATGTGTACATAAACTAAAGGAAGTGACTAAAGGAAAATGTCTATTAATCTATAGATGTGAACAAAGTTTAGAATTAGAGGTACAACTTGGGTCAGGTTATTATTTAGTCATTTTCATACTACTTATTTTGGATGATAATTGGATGGGAATTTGAGTGATTGAGATGAGGCGAATCATTTATGGATGGATTTAGATTTAGCTTTGTTTAATACGAACTACTCATAATTGATTGATTCATACAAAGCTAGATAAATCTATGCAATACGTGCCTATTTCAAAAAGAATTGAATCACAAGGACCAAGACTCATTCAAATTGATGATTTAGAAGATTCAAAAGGAGGCAAAACAATATTCAAAATAGCTTAGAATGTGTCATGGAAGATTCAGCACGGATCGTGGCGTATCGAGAGTCGAAACTTTGAAACAATGCATTAAATTGCATAACCCAGAGGTCAACATGGCCAAGGTCATGTTGATCCCTAGTTGCGAATTCCATGCGCAAAACATATTATGTGCACAAGTCTCATATGAAAATTTATATAAACACCCATTGTGAATGTCCTAAGATATCCTAGGACGTCCCTTAAGCTTTAGTTGAGGTTCGAGAATGAGAGAAAGCGAAGAGCATGAGGTAAGAGAAAGGCAACAATTTGCTTGAAGCATTCCAGACACCAATGAAGCTTCCAATGAATATATTTTAATTTTTCTTTCCTTTGATATAATTTGTCTTGTTTGAGATGAATTTGAGATATAATATTATTTTGTGTTTTGGTTTAATCTTAAATATATTAGGATAAACCTTTAATCTAGAGTTTAGGATATAGTATGTATACAATATAAAGATATTGTGATTTTGATTTATTTATGAAGAATATTAGTTGTTAATTTAATATATTGTGTTTTTAATGCTTACTTTGTACATAGGCTCACACTATGACATGACTTCATATATTATGTGATGGAATCAAGAGGTGAAAATTTAATATACGACAATCAAAACGTTAAATCTGGAAATTTAAGACCATGAGAATAGATATAATGACATTAGGAAATTTCATAAACTGCCACATAACTTAATGGATTGTAATTAACTTAATTACAAAAAAATGTGGTTAAGAAGATTAGGATATGTCTCGTAACAAAGATAATTTAGAGATAGTTCTCTTTCAACACTTAATATCTGGATTGAATAAGCACTCCACATATCAGTTGCAGTTGTCATATGTGAAACTCTAGATCCTATGTACTCTTATCTCTTGATTTCTAATCCTCAATTTACGCTTCTAAGATTCACTCTCTTTCTTTGCTATTCTTTCTTTTACTTTACTTTATTCTCTTAGTGTTAATATAGGTTTTTGAAGGCAACGTCTTAAGTCCTGAATTTCCTATGAGATCGATATTTTAAATACTATAATTCATGACTCATACATTTGCATAGAGAGCTGAATAGTTGTACTAAGTTTAAGTGAACCCTAACCCTAATCTTAAAATTCTAATTTGAGTCAAGTTTGGACCAGGTTGGCAGAGGTTTTGGTATTAGTTTTAGGTTGGAATTTGGGTTGCTTTTAAAGGTTGAAATCTACTAGTATAAATAACAAATTCTTTAAACATTATTGCATTCACACCAAGTAATTTTAAAATAAAATTTTGATTATAATAACCTATTTATTCATATTTTTACACATGAATATATATGACCTATGACATATTTGATTTTGACGAAACTTGGTCTTCTAATTAAAAGATAATGCTAAGTACGATGAATGTAATGAACTTTTTATCAACAATCAATGTAAGAAAAATAAATTAGGTTATATGAAATCACTATCTAAACAAGCTTAATAAAAGTGAAACTTATATATTTCATATTTAATTGATATGCATGCTACAATTTTAAAGAGTTAGTATATTTACAATTATTTACAAATTGAGTTGACATAGATGTAAAAGATTGAACTTTTTGTGGATAAATGTAGATGACATTTAGCTTTTAGAATAAATATTTTATAGTTTAATTAAGTTATGATTACATGAAAGTACTTGTATTATAATTATAGTTAAAATGCTTAATGCATAAACCAATCCAACTCTTTAACAAATTAAGGAGACTTCGTGTTTAGACTGACTCAGGTTTTGGTACCAAATTGACATAATCTCAGTATTGGTTTTAGTGTCTCTTGGATCAAGCTTAAATCAGATCTATTTTGAAATATTTCACAAAAATGGAACCCCTGCTTGACTTTTTTCTCAAGTCAAGTTAGGTAGGTTCAAATCGATCTTGTACTAAGTTGCACCCCTATTTAGAACCAAATATATGAGAGATCTAGAATTTAAGGTTTCACATATGACTTTCTGCAATGGATAATTAATTCACTTTTTAATCCAAATAATTTATATCAAATGAGAATAAACTCTTAAGTAATCTTACATCCTTTTTCAAAAGATGTATGATATACCCTACCCTTCATAATTACTAATGTTTATAGGATTATGTTGATTATAATTCATTAAATCTAGTGGTAGTTTATAGAATTCATCAATATTATCAGGTCTATTCTCATGGTCGAAACTCTTAGAGTTAATATCATGATTATAGCATATTAGGGGTGTGTTTGTTTGGGGCAAAAAAATGTCAACTAAAACTTTTCAATCTAAAATTTTTTCTTTTCATAACTATTCTATTTTTTAATTATTTTTCACATTTTTCTATACAAATTACCCTACTTTTCAGTCATTTTTACACAACTACCCATATAACTAATATATCTATTTTAAATTTATTCTCTTTACTCCTCATCATTACCCCTATTATATCACATTATTTTCTATCAATTTGACAAATTCTACCTAAAAAACTTTTCATCAAAAGTTTTACCCCAACCAAACACCCTAGATTTCCACCTTTCAATTCCTTCATACCAAGTGTGGGCCCACATACGAAGCAAGCATTTAAAATCATAGGATATTAAATTAATACAAGCTATTATTAATAAATAAGTAAATTCAAATCATCCATGCATAGTTTCATATGTTACATCCCTAAATCCTATAATAGAGAATTAGCCAAACGTAATTTTGATAACAAACTATGACAAATAAATCCAAAGACAAAGGAAATAAAAGCTTATTGGATTAAGTTTTCAATAGTGCCTTGAATGTCTTTCACAAACTCGTCTCTTTCTCCATCTCTTGTTGGCTTCTCTTTCTTCAAATCCTACTTCCAAAGTTGCTACAAAGATAGTCTAAAAAGATTCCTAATTCATGTTTTATATGTGCTTAAATAGTATCCACTTGGAAACTTCACAAAATTCTATAAAAAATCAATGCATAAGATAGTTTTCAGTTGGGACATGGATTGGACAATCTTTTCCCCAGAAAATACTATTTGAAACGTGTTCCTCCTTGGAGTTGAAATTGTAGCTCTATTTTTTACTGAGTTCTTGACCTAACACACTTCAAACCGTATTGGAACTTTTTCTACACGTTTTATATTTTGTTCATTTTTTTTACTCTTTTGTTGTTCACAATCTCATTTCAAGTACACGGGTCGTAAACTGTAATATATAAAATATTAATTCCACAGAAAATTCAGAAGTTAAGAAATTATTTTTAAACACTTATAACAAACACTGAGAGAGTAAAATAAAAAGAAATAAATAATAACACCAAAGTTAATCTTGAAAATACAGAACAAGAAATTAAAAGTCAAGAGATAAGAGCATCCACAATTTAGGGTTTCACACATGATGTTCACGACGGATACATGGAGCGCTTATCTAATTTGGGTATTATGTATTAAAGGAGAACAAACCCTAAACACCTTCTTTTCGAAACCTGTAAAACGTAATCTTAGTATATTCTTAACTACCTATTCTCATGGGATTAAGTCAATTAAGATTCATTAAGTTCTTTGGTAGTTCATGAGATTCCTCAAGGTCATCATGCTTATTCTCATAGTCTTAAATTTTCAGGTTTAATATCTTGATTATCGTATATTAGACTTCTACCTCTCATTCCTTCAACTAATATATGAAATTGTGTTGAAGCGTGGTACCATATACCCAACAAGTGTTGAGAACACAAGATATTAAATTAACATACAGTATCTTAAACAACCAAATCATAACATCCGCTACATTGAATGTCTGCCACATTTTAAATCCTAGATAACGGGTTTAGCCTAGCATATTTATAATTAAAATCAAACACAAAATAATATTATATCCAATGTCCAATATAAACAAGATAATTAAAATCAAATGAAAGAAAGAAAGACAAAACTTATTGATAGGAAGTCCCAAAGGTTTCTCGGCAACTCCAAGCAACTCTCTACCTCGTCCTTAACTCTTTCTCTCCCGAACCTCAACCTTAGCTTCAAAGATGTTTTCAGATACCTTAGGTCATTCCTCACAAGTATTTATATAGAGGTGAAGGGTACGTAGAATCTCTAAATTGCGCATCAATTTGCACACATGAATATTGTGCACGAACAATGTGTGCGAACAATGCGTATGAATAGTAACCTGCGTGAATAGTGTTGTGCATGAACAGTTCTATGCATGAACAGTACCTTGCTTTAAACACAATTTTACTTCAAATATGAGTCTTGAATTTGTAATTTACTCTCGCTTTCATTGAGAATTGTTAAATTGACTTATTTACACCAAAATTACACATACTTTTCTCGCTTTGCATAAATTGCATCAATTGGTGAGTGTTTATACAAAACTAAGCTTAATTAATCAATATATGTTTCAAACCACTTAAACACTTCAATTGTCATAGAATTATTATCTAAAATAAATAGTATAAAAGTGACATGACACTTGTGCACTTTAAATTCTTCTTTTCGAATGCATTTTTCTTTTAGCTTTCAAATATTGAATTCTTCACATCAATTCTATGCTCGATTCACCTAATTGCACATGTAATAATCCAATATGGGAACTTACACGGATAATCTAATATGAGATATTTTGAGCTTATATTGGCATATGCAACAATATGGGAACTTACGTAATGATTCACCAATTTTCACGGATACTTTAGCCTGGTGCACGGAGTTTCTTCACCAACACAGGAAGGCCAAATTGCTCGTTCAGTCTGGGGTGCTGGGAAGATCACTGGTGCCCCGTTGGGTCAAACCGCCACCGGGTTATGTGAAGATTAATGTTGATGCTCGATGTCTTAGGGATATGGGAGTATTTGGGCGTGCAGCTGTGATCAGAGATTTGGGGGGCTCTTTTATTGCAGCGAGTGGATGGAAACGAAGAGCGGTTGTGGAACCGCTACTGATGGAAGCTACTGCTTTCCTATTGGGGCTTAAATGGGCACTCCAAATCAATATCAGACATGCTCTGTTCGAGACCGACTCTCTCACCCTCTACAACTATTTGGCTAATCCGGAACACATTTCCTCCCCTGTGAGCTTTATTATTGATGAAGCCAGATTGATTATCATTGAAAATGATTTCTATTCGGTTCACCATGTATTACGGCAAGAAAACACTGTTGCTCACTCCTTAGTCCTTAGCCGAATTGGCCTCAGTCTCTGTTTTGGACCACCAGCTTTGGTGGGTAACCCTCCCCCCAAGCCATTTTTGGAAAAATCTGTACAGACAATTTTTTGGCAATAAATTGCTCGGATTACTCCATCCATAACCCCTTTCACATAGAAAAGGGTCAGGGATAGAGTGTATCCCTTTATCAAAAAAAAAAATTTTTTTTTTTATCAAATTGAAGTCATTCATTTTGTTTAACACCAACTGTTCTGTCTTGTTATCAAAAATCAATATTGTTATAAATACATCTAAATCTAGAAATATTTGCAAGAGTATGTCCCCATCCTTTCGAAATGACATGAAAATGGTTGATTAACATTTATTAAAATACTAAAATCAAGAGCGTCGTTGATTATGCAGTGGATAAATACGGACGGCTAGATGTGCTTTTTAGCAATGCAGGAATCGGGGCCCGCTGAGCGAGATCATGGACTTGGACCTAGCCCAATTCGACAGGGTCATGTCAATCAACTAGGGGTGTTAATGGTCATGGTCCATCCGTCAACCCGCTCATCCAACCCGTTTATAAATGAGTTTGGGTTGAGATTTTTGAATAAATGGATTATGATCCGCCAACTTGATTAACTATTTAATTAAATAAATGGATTAGGGTTGAGATTTTATAACTCGTCAACCCATTTAGTAACTCATTTAACCCATATGACCTGTTCAACCCGTTTAATTCGTTTAACCTATTTAACTCGCTTAACTCATTCAAGTTATATATATATATATATACACGTGTAAATCCCTTAGTTATTTTCCCTTTCTAAGTCTTCCTTAAGTTACTTAATTTTCATTTTTTCACTGCTGCCATAATTTCATTTTCACATTATTGTCGTATTTCCATTTCTCCTACGCCGAAAACACACTCTCGTCTGTCCCTGCAAGATCATCATCTACTAGAGTTTAGGCTTTCAGGTTATTTGCTATATAACCCGTTAACAACCCACTATCCCGTTTATTAAATAGGTTGTAAATGGGTTAGAGTTGAGATTTTTAAATGGGTTAATAAATGGATTAGAATTGAGATATTTTAAATGAATTAGAATTAGGATTAGGCTTCGCCCCGCCCAATTCGATCCATTAACACCCCTACAGGCAACGTGCTAGGGATGGTGGCCTCACTCAAGCACGCCGCACGTACGGTGGTGGAGGAGGGAAAGACGCGTGGGGGGTCGATAATATGCACGGCGAGTGTGTCAGCGGCTCTGGGCGGCGCGGCGCCGCACGCGTACACTATCTCGAAGCATGCGGTGGTGGGGGTGGTGCGATCGGCTACGGCGGAGCTGGGGAAGCACGGGATCCGCGTGAACGCGATCTCGCCGTTCGCGCTCGCGACTCCGCTGACGTGTACGGCCGCTGACGTGCCGCGGATCTAGGAAGCTTACGCCCCGACGTCGAACCTGAAAGGCGTGGTGCTGCGGACTGGCCACGTAGCTCAGGCGGCGCTGTGGCTCGCGGCGGACGAGTCTTGCGTTTGTCAGCGGGCACGATCTGGTGCTGGACGGTGGATTTACGGTGATCAAAAACTGCTTTCAATTTCAGTGGCGAGTGGGCCCCACAAGTGGGCCTGTGTGTGTGTGTGTGTGTGTGTGGGTGGGGTGGGGGTGTGAGATATATTTTTTTTCTGGGGTCAACATGGGTCTAATTTATTATAGCATGGGGATTTTCTCGTTTTCATTATCTTGGATGTATGTTGGTCTATTCATTTATTGGCCTCAGATCTGAGGCTTATAAATGGAATTTTCCTACCTTTGATACATGAAAAAGTTAGGTAAATTACATACGTCGGTATGAATTTTTTTTGGAAACTAATGATGTGCCTGCAATTTCGTGCAAATCATGTAGGTAACAGATGGAAAAACCTCTTAAATTGTAAAAATGCAACAATGCAACTCATTCTAATTTGAATGGAAACTAGGACCGTTGCATAAGCTCATCACCGTTGTTTATTTTGGTCTCCTGGCAACGGCTACAGGCTGCCACGTGAAACACGAGAAAGAATAAAAGGCTAAAAAGAAGAAAAAATAAAATAAAAGGGTTGGATCCTGTTGGCCCGGGCTAAATAAATATTTCACTTAACTTACTTTAAAAAATTTATTTACAATAAAAAAAAATTACTTTTTTTTTCTTGCACTTGTTTATCTAAGTATATTTAACATATAGACCAAGTTTTACCATTTTTGAATATATTTCTCTATTTTTTTGAGATTTTTAAATATCTACGTGTATATATGTATTTAAAATACTCTTATTTTTAAAAATTTAAAAAAATATATGCATATATCCAAAAATGGTAAAACTTGATTTATATATTAAATACACTTAAATAAATAAGTGTATGAAGAAAAAAGTAAAAAAAAAAATTATTTTAAATAGAATTTTTAAGATAGGCTAAGTGAGACATTTACTTAACCTAAACTAACACGATCATTCTTTTTTAATGAATCAAACAATATGGAATTGAGGCCCACCGTAAAGATGGGCCTCTTGGATCGTATTCGCTGCAGAGTGCCAGTCAAACTCTTATTATAATAATGATATTTGGGTTAAAAACAAAACAAAAAAAAGATTTTTGCGTCGGACTTGAACCACGTAATCATTAGGCATGCTCCTCCATCTGAAAAAAAGAAAAAAAAAAAGGGGAGCATGCTTCCGATGCCGGAAATAGGTAACGATTGAGGGGAAGGTAACAGAGTAGTTCCTTACAAAAATGTAAATAAAGGATTGAAAAATAAGATAATTATGTGAAAAATTATTATAAGCTATGCAATTTATTTATTCATTTTTTTTCTTTTTATGCTTCCCAAACGCATACCAGGTATTACTAAAACGGTTTGTTCTTTTATATTTTTTGCAATATTTCTTTTTTATTATTATTACAATTCTTACCCAATGCACCTTGCTATTTTCATCTTATGTTTTTCCTTCACTTGGCATGACCAATATACATTAACGGGAGAAGAACAGCACTCAAAGGGAGATACAAAATGACACCAGGTCAAAACTTTTACTAATTAAGCCACATCCATGTTGATAATGATTGGTTCTTTTAAGGTAATGTTTTACGAGACAGCATAAAAATTATTTTTCATTAATTTTTGTACGTGTATGCCCCCACTTACAACTTTTAGTATGTGAAATTTCTCAATACTCTGAATTTATTTGCACCTTTTACATTCATTTATAAACATAAAAATACTAAAAAAATTGCAAAATAATCAAATCTCACGTTATGAAAGATTTAAGTGGGGCTTGCACATGTATACAAATTTTAAATTTTACAGTACCACAAACTGCCTAATTTAGAAGCTATAGCGTACGGTGGCCAGGCTTCCGGAAATAAGTTCTTTGTATCTAATTTAAAATAAGAACTTGTTTTAAAGTTTTTAAATAGATGAAATTTGATAAAATATAATAAAGATTCACAATTAAAATTTAAGTCTAATAGTGATTGTCAGCATTTGATGGTTTTCTGCTGGGGGATTTTGTGTTTTCTAGGAAGGTGTGAAGCTTATGCACAAATGAAAGTCAATTAATTTAATCTTAAATGGGTATAAGTTCAGCCAGAGTCTGATAAGACCAGCAAAAAGGAAAAATCAAAATGAATGTTGATGTAGGTGGAGGGCTAATTGAAAGAAGAATGAGTTTTGTGTCGGGATTGGACAGGCGAGTTTAGGAAGAAAGATATTGGTCATGGCAAGGTAAAATTGAACCTTTTTTTATGGAAACTGAGGCTTTATTACTCGGTATCAAGTGGCTATGCATACAAATTGAATTTTAAATAAATGGAAATGAGAGTGACTCATTCGTTCTCATCAACTTTTCGACAGGCAATAAACGCATCCTATAAAGAGCTCTCGCTTCTAGGGTGTGTTTGAATACAACAAAAACCTTTTACATTAAAATTTTTTACTCTTTATAATTATTTATTACATTTTCCTATACAACTATTCTACTTTTTAATCATTTCTGCATAAATATTGATACAACTAACTTATTTATTTTAAATTTATTATCTTATTTCTCATCATTATCCTTATCGTATCATATTATTTTATCCTATTTAAAAAAAATTTACGCTAAAATCTTCTCATCAAAATTTTATCATTTTCCTAATACACTCTTAAGTTTGAAATAATTATTTTTCTTTGTAATCGGCAGTAAGAAAATCAGAAAGCTCATTATTTAGCAAGCTTTACATTGAAGGCTTCAGGAAATAGTTGTTTGTGGTGGGGAAGTCTACCTCTATGTATTTTTGAAAACTTGTGTAAGAATTGCCCTCATTTTGTTGAATGATTAAAAGTTATATTTTTTGTTTTTCACTTTTCTCTTCTGTAGATAGGGAAGAAAAGAGTGATTTCTAATGAGGCACCATTTGATTTACCAAAAATAATTATAAGTCTTTAACATATACAAAAATATTTTTATGCAAACCATATATACTATTAAAAAATTTTAGTGTTTCTACTCTAATTTAGCGCAATTTGATTATTGAAATATACTTATTTTTTTACGGTACTAAGAATTTTTTTGATCGGGTTAAAATTGCTTTAAAATATTTATAATTTTCGTAAAATAAGATAAGAACTTCGATACTTACACAAACTATTTGGAACGGTATAATAATTTATGGAACTATTTATCTCTATAAGAAGAATGTTAATTTACAAAATTATTTATCTATATGAAAAATGTTTTAGAAGATATATATAGATGTTGAATTCACATTCTTGTAATAGATGTTGAATCGAAAATCGTGTTAAGCTGATTTTATGCTCTTCTCACTTTTACGTATTGGAGCCCATGCATGTAAATATTTGACAAGGATAAAACTTGATGTTATAGCTAAATAAATAATTTTAAATGCATCAGAGAAATTAGGTTTTAATTTAATTAAAAAAGGGCTAAAATTGGTTGCATAAAAGTATTTACCTAACATACAGTGGGGTTGCTCACATGTGATGCATCACATGCTAACTCATGCGCAATGCTTTAATTATACCCAATGTAGTAATTTTTTTTATTGGTTAGTATTATACCTAATGACATCTGATATTGCACTCTGGCTTATTCATCTTTATCAGACAACAAGCTGTCATCTATCCTCACAGAGACAAAGATTTCACTATATCAAACTTCCGCCAAATATGGGAAGAAATAACCACCTGGATGCCGCATGTTGCCATTAAAAATTGAACACTTGACATCTTGTAAACCAAGCATTAGCATTACTACCAGGGTGGAACCCTAGTGACCGATATACCAAGTTTTATAATATTACACTATTTTATATATTTATTTTTATTTTAAAAATTAATGTTTTTATCGGTGAGAAGACTAAACTACCATTAATTTTATCGGTGAGAAGACTTTACTACCCCAAAAATTAACGATTTGTAAAAATAAAAGTAAATATGTAAAAATATTATAAAATGTTAAAACATGTTTATGGAAGAAAAAATTGAAGAATAAAAAATAATTATGGGGGTTGATATGCAATATATACATCGCAGGTGAGCAGCCCCCATATTCACGGTAATTTTTTTCTACATTTCTTTTTCCAAACAAAATACATAGGTGTGAAATATCGTATCTTCGATATAATAATTTTAATCATTCATCACTACCCCTTATTCAATTATTCCCTACTGAATTTGCCCCACAAATCCGAATTTTTATTTTATTTTATTTTTTTACACGTTGCCGTCTTCCAATTCTCTGCTGACTGGTAAATAATTCTAATTTAAAAATAAAATGCCAGCCAAATATGCATCGTAATACGTGTACATATGCTCATTAATCTATGGTTATGATGACCCTATAATTAGAGTCTAGAAAATGCATGTGAATCGCCTGACTCTTGGGTTGCGTGCAAAGGGAATTGTGCAGTTGCTCCCAACAAAAATATAAAAGATAAATGAGCATGAGTGTGTCATGTGAATGGCTGTCCTTTTTTTCACATGTATCAAAAGGAATTGGACCTATCAAGTGCAGTGAGATGATGGATCTGGTGAATTCTTAGCATGGGATACCATGTGCTTTTTCATTCGCCCCATGTGGTCCAAGATTTCCACTAGTTCGATTGAGATGTTTATTATTTATTTGCATGGAACGCGCCTTCAGTTTTGATAAAATTGCAATATCGAGGAACTTGTTCTGCATAGTGTAATCCATCAGAAAATAAATAGGAAGTAATATTATTAAAATCGACATGTGTTTGGAAATTGATAAAATTTTTGACAAAAAGTTTTAAAAAGTAAAAGTTGTCAAAGGATGCGATATAATAGGGATAATGATGAAGAGTAAATAAGATAAAATTAAAATAGATAAGTTAATTGTATGAATAGTTACGTAGAAATGATTGAAAAGTAGGATAATTATATAGAAAATTATGAAAAAATGATTAAAAAATAAGATAATTGTGGAGAACTAAAACACCCTGTACTCATGATCCCAAAACCCAAAAAATTATCTTTCTAAAAATGTTGAAACGATTTTATAGATGTAATAATTTCTTAATACTACCCGTAAAAGAACAAAAAAGAGGCAAATCCAAGCTTGTGATGGATTTGGATCATTTACATGGCAGGCTTCCCAGGCTGGAATCACCTTTAAGCCAATTTCGAGACACATCTTTATCCATCACCTGTAAATGGTCCCACCCATTACTGATACATATGGCGTCGTGTGCACTGTCTCGGACGGGCCCAATTAATACTCCAATTCCACATGTAATTCTCTCTCACACCCACCCACCCCCCCACCCCCCGTGAGTCTCGGAACTGCATATTATTCTCATTATAAAAGCCGTACATATATTGCCGCATGCGCTGTTTTGGATGGTCCAAGTAATGCCCCAATTCACTCTCTTCCCGCGTCGATCCCGGAGTAACAAAAAAAGAAAATTACATATCTTGGCTTGTACACTGTTTTAGATGTCTTAACTTTTTTAACTTTTTACATAAAAGTCAATTTATATAATTTTTTTAAAATATAAGATTTTAATCCTTAATGAAAAATCTAATTCATTCATTGTATTTAACATAATTTGTTTATCTAAGATACCAAATTTATCATAATCAAGTATGTTTATGAACTACATTTATTCATATATATATATGTATGTGCAAATTATGAAAAATGCTTAGATCTATTTACACATGTATTATAATGTAATAATACTTTATAGAATCATTTATTCATATAGAAATGATATTTTGGACGGTTTAGATGTCAAAAATACTACTTTAATATCGATATTTTAGATTTTTTCATAATTTACACATGAATATGCACGTTTTCTAATAAATGTAGCTCATAAACATACTTGATTGGGATGAAACTTGATTCACTAGATAAACAAATAATGTTAAATCAATTAATAGATTAAATTTTCTATTAAAGATCAAAACCTTAGATTTTGAAGAGGTTACATGGGTCCACTTCTATATAACCTAGTTGCATAAAAGCGGGACTGTTTTTTAAAAAATTTAGAGTTATATGATCCCATAATGATAATAATAAAAAGTAAAAAGGATGAAGTTGAAATATATAAAATATCTAAAAAAAATTATTATCAGATTGTATAAGGTGTTGTATTCTGTAAACAAGCAAAAGTCTAATATATTATAAAATATAGAATTTTTCATTAGGTAAGTACATGTTTCACATTGTATTTTGAGTTATGACGAGAAGACTATATTTAAGGTGCGAAATTTATGTCCCTCTCACACACACGCTTCTTGCATTTACTCGTCAATCCACAGCAATTTTTCCTGATCCGACCTCTTCTTTTTATTCTCATCTCAATTTATCTCAGTCTCGTTAGAACATGCCTTGCATGATCTCATATCAGAGTGATCAACTAAAAGGGTATCGTGACAGATATGATATCAAGGGTAACATGCAATATCAGAGCCAACTTTGCAGGAATCATCGATCATGCCAGACATGATACCGCGGGTAAGATGCAATCTGCTTAGGTTTATTTGCAGTAGCTATTGTTAGAGCTGTAACTCGGCGTATGAAATTCGGATTCACCTCAACTTTAACTCTAAACTTATTTATAAAATCTTAACTTTAATCTTAATCTTATTTATAAAACTTAAAATACTAACCCTATTTTTTGAAAATCTGGTTCCGGTTGAGTTTCGAGTTAGAATTTTTATGTTGATTAATTTATATTTTATTTAAGAGTTTAAAATTTCATAGAAATATATAACAATAATAGATCGTATAAGTAAACATAATAATATATAATTGAATTATCGGTTTTTTTAAATAGCAATATAAAGAATGTTTTAACAAAAAATTTAACATAAAAGCAAAATAACGAAATAAAATTAATAGATGTAAAAGAAAATAATAGAAATAAAAGATAAATATGAATGAAAATAATATATTTTATTTATAATATAATTACAATATGTCAAATTGTATTGAAATATAAATATAAATCATATAAAAATGCAAAATATAAAGAATTATTGTTTTAATATTATTTATACAATATATTTTATAATAAATATAAAATAAAAAATCGGGCTCGAGTTCATTTGAACCCTAACCTTATCATATTTACAATTTGAGTTTCTTAGGTTCAGGCTCTACCCCGGCCCAAATTGCATCACTAGCTATTTTGTCATCCGTCGCCCAAACACTGGGCTGGGTTGTATTTTCTGGGCTTACGGACTAATTCGCTGCAGGTGGAATTAGGGGACACTTCGCCCAAAGACATCAAGAGAGGTGAAAATCGCTTATGTGCGGCAACACTAACCAGACTTTGGCAAATTTATTTCTGGACGGTAATGCTCGTACTTAACTATTTATTATTAAGTTAAAATTGTATTCAATTAAGTAACTTTATAAATTTATATTTTTAATTTATTTCTGGACGGTCATGCCGTACTTAACTATTTATTATTAAGTTAAAATTTTATTCAATTAAGTAACTTTATGAATTTATATTTTTATTTATTTCTGGACCGTCATGCTCGTACTTAACTATTTATTATTAAGTTAAAATTTTATTCAATTAAGTAACTTTATAAATTTATATTTTAGTAAATTTTCTAAAAATCTAATAGTTGTATATTTATTAAATACCTAATAATATCTTTTTCTTAAGCAAATTTTTATGCTTTACATATCTATTAGGATTCTTAACTTTAATATTACTTTGTGCTTTATATATTTATTTTATATGAATTCAGTAAATAGTTTAACATGATTTAAAAATTTCTATTTATAATTTCTATAAGCTTTTAGTTTTAAACGTATCCAATATACTCATCGAGTCACGACTTCAATTCATACATCAAAAAATTTACAAAATAACTTAATACTAAAGATAACGGCAGATTTTTATTTCGTTGCAGTCGCATCAAAATAGGCCCTACATGATGATAAAATTATAATCTACTCAACTGTTGTATTTAGAATAATGTATTCTATTACCATATCAATTTTCATCCCAATCAGATGTGTGTATGAATCCCATCTAAAAATAGTACAAATTCAATGTAATAAAATAGTTTGATGTAAACAACAACCTTAAAATAGTTTATTCAACACGTAAATCATGTTTTATAAAATTTATATATTGATAAATGATTGTATAAAGTTTCATTGCATTTTAGTACTTATGGAGCCCAAAAAAGGGCAAATGTACCATTGCTCTAGTGCAACGCCATTGCACCGGAATAGTTATCAAAGATAGCTATATGAAATTACTAATGAGAGCCCAAAACTTCAAATAGTGGTTGTTAAAGGGTGTTGGTACAGTTGCTAATGAGGTTAGAAACTTTATAAAAGAAAGGAAGCAGGTGCAGTTAAACCAAAGTTAAACCAAAGGTTAACAAAAAAGGCCGATACAAGTACTTATATACAGCGGTGTTAATGATCATGATCAATTTATTAACCTGCTTGTCCAACCCATTTGTAAATGGGATTGGATTGGAGTTTTCGAATAAATGATCAATAATCTGCCAACCCGTTGAACTATTTAATTTAATAAACAAGTTTGGAATGAGATTTTATAACCTATCAATTCATTGTCTTAATTTTAGTTTTTATCACGACCCTATTTCTATTTTTCCTTGCACCTAAAATACTCTCTCACCTTTCTTTGCTTGATCATTTTCTGTCTTAGTCCAAGCCTTGAGATTATCTACTATACAACTCGTTAATAACTTGCCAATCTAATTATTAAATGGATTATAAATGGGTTACGGTTGACATTTTTAAATAGATTAATAAACGAATTAGTGTTAATATATTTTTAATGGGTCAGAATTAGGATTAGACTCCAGTTCATCCAACCCAATCTGCTAATACTCCTAATTTACATAACGCCCTCGATTGAAGAGTTTGGTACTTGAGTAATGAATTCTACATGGAGGGAGTTAACCCACGTTTCCATGAGATACCCACGAGGATGGTAGACCGCATCCATCTGCTCTGTCTCAACCTTAAAGGCCATGGTGCAAAAGACCCTGTAAAGCACCCTTTCATTTTGCTCATATCTAATGGAGTGATCAAAGTTAATGTGGATGTTGATTTAAACATACAGCTGGCCAAAATGAGGATGGTTGTAGTAATTCAGGATTAGAATGGCAGTTTTGTGGCAACCAAGCTATAAAGTGACCAAGGTATCATTGGCCCATTGCTAATGGAGACAAAGTTGTCCTGCTGAGCTTAAAGTGGCTTGCAGATTTGTCATTTCAATAGATCCATATGGAATGTGATTTTCTCATCTTGATTAGGCTGATTTTGGATGGAGGTATAATTCGTTAACCTATGGGGCATGTGATTGAAAGGATTTAGCAGCTTGCTTTTGGTTTTCACACTTGCATATTCTCCCATATACTTAGAGAAGGAAACTTTGCAACTCATGTCCTTGTTGAACATGCCATTGGCAATGTTGTTTCTTTTGCAGTATGATGGGACTCCCCACCCATTTGTTTTGTTCATACTACATATTCTAATTCTAATAGTTTTGATGCGTTTATTGCTGACCATCCCTCCTCTCCTCGTCATTTTGATGAGGGTGAGGAGCGGGCTAGCTGGTTGGGCCATTCGGCCTTTTCATAAAAAAAACTACATGATATTATTATATTTCCTTCTTTTTCTAGAATTACGATGTGGATAAAGTACACTCACAAATTTTGCCCATAATCCTATTATATCCATGAATTGTTTTCATAATTCCTTATATATTCATGGATTTCAAAAATTCCTCAAATATCCACAAATTTTACTCATAATTCTCCTTGCACCCATGTTGTTAACTTCTGCCACTTGCATTTGAATTTTTAAAATTTTCGATATTTACTAATACCGAGACAACTCATCCATGAATCGGTGCCTATCTTGCCTAACCTAGCTGTCATCGTCTCTCATGCCCATCAAGACCATGACTGCTGATCTAATGGCGGGAGATGACTTTACTTGCTGCTGCTGCTGGGGGAACCATGACAATTATGAATGAGTTTGCAAGGACTGCTTCAATTTTAATGCCGCAGAAAGGGGGTTGATTTGCCTAGAGGATAGCTTGGTGGATAAACGTATATCAGCAGGAATGATTTGCTACAGTCTAGATTCGGCATTTCCATCTATTAGGCATATTACTGAAGGGTGATTGTGAGCTTAATTGTATAAATGATGCCATACGAAATAGGCTGCTCTAATTGGGCGTTGATGGATGTTATGTTAGTCATATACCTTACATTTTAAGTTTTTTAATACTCAAAATGTTGATAAAATCACGTCTTTGAAACATTTAATATCAGATTTAGCTCAGTTGAGCATGTATTCTCATATTCATTTGTCACTTGTGAGATTAGGTGAAATAAGTGTAAATTTGGTGCGAAGAGTTAGAAGTTGTGAAGCTAAAAAAAAAAAAAAACACACTTAAGGAGGATTCCAAGGAAATAATGAAGTGAAATCAGAGTTCAAAACCGCTTAAAATGTGTCAAAAGAGTTCCTACAAGGTTTAAAATTTGTTGAGCATGAAAACTACAAGAAATCAGATTAGATTCTTCTTCTATGGTAAGGCACAGTTCAAACCATATCTACCTTCCACCCTGATGCAGATTACGTGCATTAATTTTGCATTGTTTTGCATAATTGTTAAGAGCATACTATTTAAACACTTGTGGCATATGAATTAGGGATGTTTTTATCATACTTTGAGCAAGTCTTTGATGCTAAGGATTAGAGAAAGTTGAGAGTTATGAAGGGACATTTCAAAATCCATCAAGGTAATAACACACTCTTCTAAGAGGGACATTCCAAAGTAGTCTTCTAGGTTGTATAAGACATACTAAGGAAATAAATAAAACCAATACACATATCCTCGGGATCAAACATGTGCAAATCCTTTCGACTTGGTAATAATCATGATGTATTACACACACCATTCTCACTTAATATCGTAATAACTATATCGGCCCAATTAAATATTTTACTGACTAAAATAATTTTTCATTCACATTTAATTAGGTGAACCAACTCACTGAATTTAATTAAATAAATTCAAGGAGAACTTCCATCATAACTGCAAGTAGTCAAAAGTTTCAAAATGAATAACCACAATTATCCTGCACCACATAACTTGATGTTTCCATTTACTTTTCAATAACTCTCAATATTGTTTTTATTTTAACAAGCAAATATTATATCAAATAATCTTATTAGAGAATAAAATAATTGATTGGAATGTAATTATAAACTCTTGAATCCATCCTCTGTTATAAATCATAATTTAATTTATCCTCATCATACCCTATTTAATATTTGCTAAACAAAATTTTCATCTATACGATTTATAATTGTCAGCATGAAGAATATCAAATAATTAATTTAGTATTATATAAATTAATCATATAATTACTAGCACATCATATAATTTATATATTTTTTTTATCCGTAAATAACCATATCTCATGTCTAAATCTTTATGGCCGAATCTAATCAAGACTCCTAGATTCAAGTATGTATATATTAAATTAACTAATTAAATGCAATGGTTGGTCCTTGGACTCCCGAACGTCTATTAAAAACACTAATATATATTTAAATAATTATAATGGACAATACACATAATTTAAAAGCACATATGTATATAAATAATTATAATAGACAAGGCACAAACTTCTTACATTAACAAGTATGTTGATAAATTTTATAACATAAAATTTCGTCTCCCATAATAGAATAATATCAGCAGCGACACCTTTCTTTTTGGCCTCTAACTCTTCCTTTCTTTATCTGAGGATTATTTCAACTTTCATATTTTCTCCTGCACCGAAATTTCCTCTTGAGAATATATGGTTCGGGATTTTCATCCATTCATATTTAATGTATTTGTTCCACCTTATTTTAAATCTAAATTTGTATAACATTTTCCTACACAATATTGGGCTGAAAATATGGATGCCAATACATTTATGCCACCATCTATATAATTATACAAGTATGTGTGTGTATATATATATATATATATATATATATATAATCGACACTAGATGTCTAAAGCTATCGTTAAAAATATATCTATATATATGTGTGTTATATATATAATACCTTATAATGTAAAATAGCATTCTGGAGGTTTTCAACAAATAGAATATAATATATTATATCATAAGTCATCAATCCAGGGGCTTTTAAACTTCCCTAAATATATATGATATATATTAATATATCTTAAGTACCCAGAGATTTCAGCATCCAGTGAATTTATTCAATTTCCATTACAATTATTTCTATCTACGAAAATTTTATCTTTTATAAATAACCGGCTCTGTACTGTCAAACATATATAATGAATTATAAATATCCGGCTCTTGGCGTTTTGAACTCTTGTCTATATATGTTAGGGGTGCAAGTCGGTTCGGGTACCCCCGGGTAGGGGTAGAACCTACCCTTACCCATTTTTTAAAAATGTCTACCCTACCCTATTTTAGACCGGGTCGGTTCGGAGGTTACCCTACCCAATTTTTTCAAGTGCGGGTCGGTTCCGGTTCGGTTCCAAATCGGTTCCTAAAAACGTCATGCATCCAACTTGGCTCCAAATACAGAAATACTATATTCTTAAAAGAATTTTCCAATGAAACAGAAATATCAACATATCAAGTTGGAGGCATTAATACATGTAGAAATTTTCACAATCAAATAGCAATTGATATGCAAATAACTTGTTTCGCTTGATAAAATTTCACAACCAAGCACAAAATTAATATCCAAACAACCCATCAAACATCTGCGCAACCTTCTAAATTGAGAAATTTTCAACAAATACAATAACAAGCTCCAAATAACCTGTTTCAATTGCTAAAATGAACAACTTGTTTAACATTTTGAATATCTAAAACAAAGACAAATAATATCAAAACAAGTTAAAGTAAAAGTTGAAAATGCTTAAGTCCTTGCCTTAGCACTTCAATGCATTACACCTGTTCCATGTGTTTTCTTGAGACAATATCAAGTTCATTCAATCCACTACAAAATTTGTTTGAAAGTCATATACATCACAATGAATATAACATAAACACAACATAAATCAAACATATCTTTCAAATCTCACCCTTCATGTAGAATATCTTTTCCCTGAAAGTAAAAAATATAAGATTTAGTAATAATCATCTGAAATTTAAAATCAAAGACTAAATAATGAAAACTCTTATTTAACACAACCTTATTAGGAATGTTGGCAACGGTAGCAGCATTGGAATGAACACTTACACTTTCTGTAAAACAATTAGAAAACATATATAAATGAGCAATTTATCATACAAGTTATGTTTCTGAACTTATTACCTATGACATATATTTAATATATGTAAAAAAGAAAATAAAGACATAAAATGTTACCTGATGTTGAACAATTCAAATTGGTACCTGGCATTGCAATGGAAAACTCTCCAAATACCTCTTCAATATCGGATGGCTTGGGAGTTATCCTTAACCAATCTTGACAACATATTAATGATTCCACAGTATTTGCAGATAAAGAACTTCTATATGCATCAAGAACTCGTCCACCAGTACTAAAAGCAGATTCAGACGCCACGGTAGAAACAGGAATAGCAAATATATCACGAGCAATCAAAGATAATACTTTAAATCTTGATGCATTAGCTGACCACCATTCTAAAACATTAATCTTGCTAGTTGGCAACAATCCTGGTTCTTGAAGATACATATCAATTTCTGTTTTCGACCATTGCTCATCATTCTCTTCACAAAATGATAGAAAATCATCAGCTGCGCAAGCCTCCACATTGCTTTCACTGTACTCTCCCACCTCATTTGAAGCTTTTCTTGGAATAGAATGAGATTCATAAAACTTGAACAACTTATGCAATTCAGACGTGACCATTTGAGTGGCTTCAACAGATTTACTTTTATCAAATAGCTTAGCATAAAAATAGCTTATAAATCTAAGCTTATATCGTGGATCCAATGCATTTGCTATCAACAAGATGATATTGATTTTGTCTAGGCTTCCCCAATATTTATTGAATTTGTCTCTCATTCTTTTACTCATGTCTTGAAGAAGATAATTATCTGATACTGAACTCACGAGTAAAAGTTTTTCAACCTCATATGGTTGGATTAAAAGCATTGAAGAAGTAACATAAGATGTGCCGGACAAAGCCTTTGTAATCTCAAAAAACTTTTTCAAAAATAGACACAAAACCTGTGCATTATCCCAATCAAACGCTAATGGAGGTCCTTCCCTAGCAACAACTGCATCCTTTTCCCCTAATTTATCAAATGCTGCTCTAAACTTTAATGCACTTTCCAACATAAAATATGTAGAATTCCATCTAGTTGGAACATCTAAGCACAAGCCACCCTTTTCTTTGATCTCTGCTTTCTGAAAATATTTCTCAAATTTATCTTTCCTAGCAGGTGAAGCCCTCACATGTTTAATCACATTTCTAGTTCGACTGATTGAGTCTTGAATTTCATCTACTCCATCCCGCACAATTAAATTAAGAATATGTGCTGCACATCTAATATGAAATGTGGAACCATCCCCAATGAGTAAACCTTTCCCCATTAATGATTCTTTTAATTTTCTGGCTGCAACGTCATTGCTAGATGCATTGTCCATAGTTATAGAACAAATTCTATTGAAGTTCCATTTCATCAAGCAATCAAAAACAACATTAGCAATGCATTCACCAGTGTGTGGAGGTGGGCACAAACGGAAGTTAATAATTTTCTTATTTAGCTTCCATTCATCATCTATATAATGTGCAGTGAGGCATAGATAACCTTCATTAGCTATAGATGTCCACATATCTGTTGTTAAACATACACTATGCCCGTGGTCATGGAAAAAACTCATTAGTTTAGTCTTTTCACTTTCATACACCAAAGCAACATCTTTATTAACTGTTGTTCTGGACACAAATTTCACAAGTGGTTGAATTTTAGTAATATATCTTCGAAACCCCTCACACTCAACCAACTTAAATGGAAGTTCATCAATTATTATCATTTCAGCAAAAGCTCTTCTACTTGTAGTTTGATCAAATTGCCATGTAGTCAAGCTACCTACTTGGCTACTAGAATTGCTTGTTGGAGATGATAGACATAACAATTTCTGCCTCTTGTCACCCTGCCCACGATCATAATAAGTGCATCTATCTAAATGTTTCCTCATTGAACTAGTCCCATTCTTGCTGGAATAAGCTAAAACCTTCTTGCAGTAATTACATGTTACTTCCTGTTTATCCTCTTTCTTACCATTCTTTGAAATGTGCTTAACTTTCTTTGTGAAATGCTGCCACACACTAGAAGAAACTTTATATTGCAATTTCGGTTTTGGAGGAATACCTTCATTTGTAGTTTTCTCATCCTCTAGAACCTTCTTCTCACTCACACCCATTACATTATCTTTCATCATGTTCTCGTCCTCATTCTCAACCTCCAAGACCTCCATTATGTTAACTGTATCATCCATATTTAAATTAACACAATCGTTCACACTACTACCATCTTCCATAATTAATATTATAGTCACTCCTACAAATCATGAACATGTGATATTAGACAATTTTCTTTTTAAATATTCATAAACTAACCACATGAATTAATTGCATATATAATTCAAAAATTGCAAGCATATATGTAAATTTCATAAAAACAATGTTTCTGGACCTATTTTTCACATCAATAGTAAATAAAAATTAATAATTTTATTATAAACAATCAACAAAGGAATATTCTCTTCAACGTTCTATGCAAGAAAAATAACAAGAGTTTCATTCATAAGCTCACTTGACCATTCATAAGCATGACATGAAGTATATTTCATTGTAGAATGAACTCATATGTAGTTTCTATTTGTCTCTAGTGGTTTATCTGAAATGGGTTATCATAACATTCATATTTTTTAGCAGGATGCATATCAAGTACTGTCAACATATTTAGGAGACATAAGCTTCAAGGATTACCAAGTTTTTTATTTTCAAAAAAAAAAACTCCCTGAATAACATTGAACCTGATCAAATAATCAACAAACAATCAACCAGCATGAGCAGAGTTGCTGAGCCCTCTTCAGTCTTTAGTCTTTATAGAAAAACATGAGTCGACATAAATGGCATCAGTTGCCAAACAATCAAAATAAACGTAGACCCAATATGGAATAGAAGATGAAAGCCTGTTACGATGGTTATGTGGACGTTTCCGATCCAATGCTGAAAATAAGTTCTATTTTCATTCCCAGACCTTCCACAAAAATCAGTTTCCAAGGAAGATTGCCTATAAATACAGCAACTATAACCCACAACCTACTGCTCTTACTATTGTTTAGCATTTCTCCTTCACTTCAGCAGATAAAGCTCCATTTCCTATCAAAATGTTGCAGTTCATTTCTATGGCAATATTTCCAATTTCCGTTGAAGCTTCCTGCAAGCAAGCGTTAACAGTGTAAGCATTTATAGCATACCCAAATTGCTTCCTTGAATTGCCGATAAAATTGGTTATCTCTTGGAACCGAATGTGAATCCCTTTTCAACTTTGCGACTCCATCTTCAAAAATCTTCTCAAAATTTGTCAACTGCATTTTAAAATTCGAGTCAAATACCAAAGGGAAAAGGCAGACAATACCATTTGAAAAAAAAAACAAAAACAAAAACAAAACAGAAAACAGAAAACAGGAAAAAAAAACAATTAGAAGAAGCAGTGATGAGTGCTTGCCTCGTCTCTAGGGTGGTAATTGTCTAGCTAGCTATGCCGATCATGCCACTGCCGAATGCCCGAATGCCGATCTTCTGCCGCCCGCCACAGCTGCCGTGGAGGGAAGGCTACCTGTGCCAGCGCCGATCTTCTACCGCCGCCTGCCGCCTGCTGCAAAGCCGCCTGCCGCCTGCTGCAAAGGAGAAACACTGAAAGTCTGAAACAGGATGCCGTATTGCCGTTGAGGGAAGGGGCGAATACGCGATGGGCAGAAGGTTAGCTCGACAACTCGTTGCCTCGTTGTCGTGTTCGAAGGAATTAGGGATTTCGGATTCGAGTATATTTAGTTTAGGTATTTTATATATATAATATAATATAATATAATATATATGTATGAAATCCGGGTCGGTTCCGGGTACCCAGAACCGGAACCGACCCTTACCTGAAACTGACCGGGTATTTTACCCATGGAACCGAACCGAACCTACCCGATTTTAGGGTACCCACGGGTCGACCCGCGGGTACCCTACCCAAGTTGCACCCCTAATATATGTAACCTGTCCATATATGTAATGTATTATTATATAATGGTGGTCCAGAAGTTTTATACATGGTGCTAGTCCAGATCTCTGGACGGTTTTAAACCTTTAAAAATATATATAATATTATATTATAGATGTCATACCAGCAATGCTTTCTGTCATATAATTCTATCACCCGTGAAATTCCATAACACAATAGCATAACCCACGTTGATACTATGACTTTACTTAAATTAAAATTCCGCTTAATTTAATATTCTTTCCATCTATTGTTGCCAAGTATTATTGGTAAAAAGAAAGTATACAGCCAATCCATCAATATATCATATTTTTACTCGGTGGAACCATCTCAAAATAACCCCTTTAATCAAATTTATAATTGATATAATTAACACAAAAAAATCAAATCAAATCCTTAAGCTAGCAAATCTATATCTATAATCTATAATATTTAACATTTAATTTTTGTAAGTTATCTCTAAAATAATTTTATTACTACATTATATGTGGCTCCAAAAGAGATTTGATTATTTCTTTACTTACTTTTTTTGTAAAATCCATGGAGGGATTTTCTGAATGGAAATAATTTCTTTCCTTCTCACTTCCAATTTGCAACCAATTCTTTCTTTTCTCACAGATCCCAAATAAATAAAATTATTTCAAATCCTTACTTAATCGCAACCTCCCAATATTCTCTCTAACAATTAATTTTAAAATATAAATTTTAAAAATCAAATCTCATCTCTTTGTGGGCCCCACATAGATTAATTGCTAAAAGAAAATTTATATAATTTTAGTAAGATATAATTCAAACCCACTACCTCTAACTTAATTGCCACAATTTCTAACTATCTTAACTTTTCAACAATTTGTTAATTTAAATTATAAATTAATTTAAATAAACATATTTTAGAGCCTATTTTTTTTTAAATTATAATTACCTACCTTAGTCAACAAGTCACTCTGTCACCTCCGCTATTTTTATCGACACATAGGATGGTTAAAAATTCAACGGTCAAAAATTTAACATGTCATATTAGTATGCCACCTCAAGTCAACATATTTAAGTTGGGTTATCACAATCACGCTCGGCTTGCCTTCCTTGTCCATTGTCCAGCATCAGGTTGTTGGCCTTCAGGTCCTGGTGCACCACCGCTGGGAAGCACTCGTGGTCTTGTTTGCAGAAGAGCAGGATTTCTACTATCGGCAATGTGGGAGACGCAAAGCTCCAGAAGACGTTGTAGCATGACCACGCTAGCGAAACAGGGGAGGATGAATTAAATGCGGGTGACAGTAAAAGGCATTGGTGGTGGGTCAAGAACTAGACCAAGAGACCACAGATCGTCCACCACCAGCAAATCCATTCGTCCTTCAGCCGATTGCCACCATCAGTGACAACATCGGTGACGCAGGGAAAGGTGTTGCAGCATATGACGGCCAGCTTTGGCCACGGGACAAGGATAAGGGCCGGCAGGAGATCAAGTTGGTGGCCTTAGGCAGAAGGTTTTTCAACAATGAGCTGTCCACCCGCAGATTGCTGGTTCATAAACTGCAAGGTTCAGACAGAGGTTGTGACAAATTTTGTCCATGGGCGTGGGACCCACGGGGGGTGGGGTGTGGACTGGCAGGCTAGGAGGAGTGAACGATGTGACCCAGGGGGTTTGGAAGGGACATGGCATGGCTCTCTGAATTCTCAGCTTGACTTCCGAAAGATGTTTTGGGAGAGGTTATTCGACCTAACGAGCATGATTTTTGGCAGATTCTGTGGTCGACGGCAACTGTACGTTAATGTAGCTGACTTCCAGCAGCCATGGGATTCCGACGAGGGACGCGGGCCGATGATGAAAACAGCGTTCGTAAGTGTTCACGGTCAGTCGCGGGGGTGGCGGGGGCGGGGGATGGGGGCGGCGTAGGTGTTCATCGTTCGGGTCCTCCAAGACCATCGGTGCCATGTCCAGCTCCGGCGTCAGACATTCGAAGCTCTGGACATGTCAGATTGGTGGATGAATGGTGGCAACATACGGCATGCTGGGAATAGTTCGATTAACCGCTTATGGCAGGGAGCTGGACATTGCAAATACGTATACCAAGTGTGGGTGTGCAGGGAGTTGTCCTACAAATACGTGTCCTGATCCCACAATTGTGGGCTCCACATGCCTGCCAGGTTGGTTACTAGTCATCCAGATATTCAGTTAGGTTTCCGGCAGGGGATTTCCAAGAGTATTGCAGAAGCTGTGAAGGCCGCTCTTCGAACGACTCTATCATGGAGGCAACCTTCTCTTGGGGCTTGAAGCGGGTGAGATTCTCGGCGACACAAGTGGAGAAGAAGCTGGAGCATTTGAAGGACATCTGCGGTATCCCATGCTTCAGGGCAATGGTTTCCATTTTCCTTCGGGCTTTCAACCACCCTGTGAATGCTGCATGGAGCTCGTCTGGTAGCAAATGGTTTTTTCCATGTTGAATCTATTTGGTCCGAGACCAGGGATGATGATGAAGATGACAGCGTCGCCGGTGAAAGAGATGGTGGGTTTCCACCTGCGACGAAGATGGCATTTTTCACGAGAAGAGGCACGGTAATGGATCTGGTTTGATAAAGATCTGGATGACCGAGCACAATGCAGGTGTGACGTGAATCTTCGTTTACAAACGGCGTAAAAGTTGGGGGTAAAAATTGACTTTTGCACCCGCAGTTGATCGTCCGTTTCGGCTTTCTATGAGTAAAAAAGTTTTGGGTATACGGCAAATTTTTAGAAAGTTGTAGCTACGAAAGTAATAATAGTTAAAAATTGTGAGTATGCAGAAATTTTTTCCTAAAAATTAAATGTATTGTATACGTGTATAATTAGTTATAATTCACATTTAGGAATGAAATTTAAACAGGTAAATGCATATGCACTTCTTTTTACAATAATTATTACTTATGGTTGAATTAAATCCATACATTTGTTTAACACAATACAAAACCCACCCAGACCTACCGGCAATGCTTTTGGTCTACAATTGTCATACAAGTAAGAATGCTAACAGTTAAAAACACACACACAATACAATAAAACTAAGCAAACTTTCATATAATTAAGGATAGATTTCGACAATGGAAGTTGTGCCGCTGATGGGTGTGACTTTATAGTCGTTGAAACTCGCAGCAAAGATGATGTTTTCGCCATTCTTTTTTCTTCCTTTTTCTTTCGGTGGTATTTAACATCGGAAATGATCCTGTTAGCCCGGACTAAGTAAATGTCTTACTTAGCCTACCTAAAAAATCTTATTTAGAACAACTTTTTTTAATTTTTTCTTCATACACTTGTTTATCTAAGTGTATTTAATATATAAATCAAGTTTTACCATTTTTGAATATGTGTATACATTTTTTTTATATTTTTAAAAATAAGAATATTTAAAATACATATATACACATAGATGTTTAAAAATCTCAAAAAATAGATAAACATATTTAAAAATAGTAAAATTTGGTATATATGTTAAATACACTTAGATAAACAAGTACAAGAAGAAAAAAATTAAAAAAAGTTGTTGTAAATAGGTTTTTTAAGGTGGATTAAGTGAGACATTTACTTAGCCCGGGCTAACAGGATCACTCTTCTTTAATATCATGTGCACAATAATGGTTAGCTCCATCTTAGTTTCTTTCTCATTACCTTCGCCATTAATCCTGTTCACTGCCATTTCCATGATAATCACTTTCTCTCCTTCCTCTCTTGAAGGGATGACTTCTTTGCACCATTTCGGTATCATCACACACTCTTCATGGCTCCAATGATGTAGCACCCTCTACAATCATAATATTGATTATATATATGCATGCTTGTTAATCATTTTTTATAAGTATGCATTTCGACTCAATTTCTTTGTAAATTAATTTCTTAATTGCTTGACAGAAAAGCAAGGGTCAATTGTTGGGCCAACAAACCAAATAATATATGGAAAATATTCAAGTGTAGTTAGACATCACATTACTTAGAATGCAATGGACTATAAATGGGCCCCAATCCATCATTAAATATGTTCATGGGCTTCATTTAGAAATGGTACAAAATAAGTATAATAAAATCATTTAATTTAAATATTAATTCCAAATATCTAGACCATCTAAAATTATATAGATAAATAATTATATAAAATATTATCATATTTTAATATATGTAGGACTTATTTTACAGTGAACTACACCATAGCTACAATACAATCTACCTGTATTGGAATAGTTCCTCTTATATATATAAATATTCTAAATTTAGTTGAATTGAACTATAATTACTTTTACATTTTGGTGTAAATGGAAACATCTTCTAAAATTATAAAAATATGTATAGATTTAGAAAATCACTTGGATCCATGTACTAAAGTTTAAGAATTTATGCAATTTTATAGAGTTATTAATTTAGGTAGGATGAATATTTTAAATGATTTTAATATTGAATTTGGATCTTATAGGTCCTCATAATAAATAAAATAGTTTTAATAGATTTAAAATCACTTTTAAGTTATAAATAATTTTGGGAAAGATGCAAGTTATGAATATAAGTAAAACAAAGAGCAAATTGGATTTGAGAAAATTATCAAATTCTGTTGGTATAACTAGATAAGATGATGAATATGGATTTAACAAACAAATACATTTTAAAGAATTTATCAAGTGGGGGATGATTTCCTACAGAAAGGTTTGCATGAAAGGTGTGTTTGAAAAGTGATAAAACTTTTAAAGAAAAATTTTCGTATAAAAATTTTTGAAATAGAAGAAAATGATATAATATGATAGGGCTAATGATGAAGAGAAAATAAAATAAAGGTCGAACAGATAGGTCAGTTGTATGAGCAGTTATGTATAAATAATTAAAAAATAAAATAGTTATATAAAAATATGTGAAAAATGATTTAAAAATAAAATAGATATTAAGAGTAAAAAATTTTAGATTGAAAAGTTTTAATACTAACCAAACACTCTAAAGTTGTATATAGAAATGGTTTCTTTTTCAAATTTTAATGATTTTTTTTAACATTTGAACCATAAAAAGCATAAATTAATATGCATATATTTATGATCACTTTAATTGAAAATTTATATATGAAATATTTAATATCCTTTGAGAGTGAATATGAAATGGTTAGAGTTCGAAAATACATATAATATGCAGAAATTCTGAAAATAGTTGATTTTAGCATCATAACTAGATAAATTTGGAGGATAAAATTGGAAGAATATTATTATACAAAAGGCTTGGATATAAAAAAAATAATAGGGAAAAAAATACAAACTACTCATACACAAAACTCCATGGAATTATCTCATCAAAAAGAAATTCCATGCAATTAGGTGTGCAAATCTCTCCCGGTTTTTTAATTGGTAATATATAACATGATATTTGATATTATAAATTAAGCCTATTAATACATAGGAGATTCTAAGCTCCCCAAATTTTTTTTTGGAGACTACTAAAAGGAGAAAAATTCTGGACTCCCCCTCACTAGTAAGGTTTGAAATCGGATTGGTAATTTTATTTCGAGACATTCTTACAATTTCTCTCACACAATTCTACAAGCATCTACTCATTTTTCTGTATTTTTCTATATTTTTTCTAACAAATACTTCCTACACTATCTGCTGTGAACACTCTCACAAGCTAGAGAGACAACTGGCATAGGCCAACATATTTCCTATGGTCACATTTCCACGCCAGCTGAAAAATCACGCTTGATTTGCTGCTGCTGAAATTCGAACCACGGTCCTCAGAAGTGGAGGTAACCGTGGTTACCGCTGAGGCACCAGATTGGCAATTTGAATGCCTTCATTCCGAACAAACTGCCAGTCGGCGCTCCGCGATTTTACAAGCATGTACTCTCTAAAGAGTTCTGATACAGTACACCTGCCCGGGCTGTTTACGGGTCCCATTTGTAAATAATTTTTTTACGTTCCCACGTGGGCCCAAATGTATATAGATTTTGTACCCAACCTTACAATTTTTGATATATAGTTTTACAAAGTTTTAAAAACCAAAATTTCCATCATTTTTCAGGTGAGGGGAGAGTGAGATGATGAAAATTTTGTATTTTCAAAATATTGTAAAAAAATACGTAAAAAAATTTTAAAATGGTAAAACTAGTGCATACATTAGTTCTATTAAAAAAAAGTACATACATTGGGGCTCAGGAAAAAAAATGAAAAAAAAAATCAAAAATATTTGCAAATGAGACCCATAGCATTATAACTCCATGCAAATGTGCGCATTTAAGAGAATGGAAAATGTTACCAGCAAGCAGAGTGACGTTCTTCCTCTTAGGAGCGCTTGCCACCACGTGGGGGAAGATCAAACGTACTGCACTCGATGTGTGGAATTGCTCGGGCAATGGCCTCAACAACCACTCCGGTGCGGCCTCCCACTTCAAACAACGATCGCAGCCCTTGGAAAACATGCCTACAGTCACTCTTGAGCACGATGGCCATGTGGTACCTAGTGTGGTTGGTCATACACTCGTTGAAAAAGGCGCCAAAGTCGGCCTACGAATTCGAAGAACGATGCTCTGTGGGCAGCTTTGAAGACGGTACTACATGTGGAGGTGGGACTAGTAGTACTACTACTACTTTCCCCCTCCTATAACCACGTGCTAATCAACTGATGCTTTTTCATGTAGAGCGGGCCCATCATAAACAGCATAATTAGCCTTAGTGTGGGTTCCACGCCTTTGACGAGGAGCTTCAAGAAAAGGGTCAGCACAGACCCTTCTTGTTCTTCTTCTCTTTGTTCCTTTTCCGGGTTATCATTGTTGATTTTCTGGAGAGCAAAGAAGCGGGTGTGGACTAGCAAGCACATTAGTCGAGCCGAATGGGGTGTTTTGGAAGGAGGGATGATATGAATCTGCTAGAAAAACTGCACTATAGATCAATTCCTGCTGATAGTTTTCATGCAATGGGGTTCCTCTTTGGGAGGGAACATTTCTTCATATCTTGGTTAACATGAAAAGAAAAACAGCAAAACACCCCAAACAGAACAGACTATCTTATTTACATTACACGATCCATGCTAACTACCAGATGCCACAATAGCACCTGTTGCTTAAAGGTTAAGCCTCTCCCTAGCTCGAATATGTTCACGTGGCCTAAGCACACGTGGACCTGGCTGGACCTGAGCTAGCATCCTTGAAGCTTGGCAATCGTTAACCTGCTCAGGATGACTCTACCCTCTCGAACTACCCGCAACTGTCTTCCGTCCATATCATCCTCCCCCACTTGAGAACAATCCTAGTCCTTTAGGATAAAAGAAGGAAATAGGTTGTGGAATTGCCCCATATCTTCCCAAGTGGCGTCAGACCACGGTAAGCCCTTCCAATGAATGAGAAGCTCTGTACACAAGCTTTGGCCACGCAAGACATGACGAGAAGATAACACCTCATGTGGCTCCATAGTCAACTCATCGTTTTCATCTATTGGAGGCAGCTCAACAATGGATGGTTGATCCCCAACACAATGCTTCAGAAGTGAAACATGAAATGTTGGATGAATTCGACAGCCATCTGGAAGCTTAAGCTGATAAGCCACTGGACTGATTTGCTCCAAAACTGGATAAGGCCCATAATATCGAGGAGCCAGTTTATGACAATGAGTTGGACGCATAGACACTTGTCGAAAAGGGTGCAACTTCAAATAAACCAGATCACCCGGCTGAAACACTTCCTCCCATCGATGCTTATTTGCCTTCATCTTCGTACGATGTTGGGGTAGCTATAAATTATCCTTTAACAATTGCAAACTCTGGTCCCGAGCACGTAACCATTCATCGACCTCTGCGATATTGGTTGATCCAGCCTCATAAAGAACAATGCTAGGGGAGTCATACCCATAAAGAGCCTTGAATGGGGTCATGCCAATGGCTGTGTGGTCAGTTGTGTTGTACCAAAACTCACACCAAGGAAGCAAATCCAACCAGGGACGGGGTCGTTGAAATGTAAAAGAACGAAGATAGGACTCAATGGTTCAATTGGTGACCTCAGTCTGGCAGTCTGATTACTTCCTGGCTTCATGGTAGAGTATTTCACTCGGTTACAAGTATCGCAAGCGGCAATTAAACGACGGATACTGTCACGCATTCCCTTCCAATAGAGATGCCCATTAATGCATTTGAATGTACGATGCACGCACTCATGGCCACCTATGATCGAATCATGAAAAAATCCGAAGAGCTTGGGAATCAACTAACTTGTAGCAGTTAAAACAATCCGCCCCCTATGTAAAGAAGACCATTCTGAATTGTATAAAGAGGGTGTTACTGTGGGTTAACTGTAATTTCATTCCGTATCAAGGATAAAAAAGGGGCAGCCCGATTCTCTTCCAACACTTCATGCCAGAGAGGATAAGCCAGTTCTATCACAGCCATTGAAGCTAAAGCCATTTGTCGGGACAAGGAATCAGAAACACTATTACAACTCCCTTTTTTATACTCAACGGTAAAATCATAACCCATCAAATTTATCATCCACCTCTGTTGGTCAGGAGTGAGGATACGTTGTTTCAATAAATGTTTAAGACTGTTATGATCAGTCCTTACTAGAAATCGATGTCCGAGCAAGTATGGCCGCCATTTTCTCACGGCCAACACAATAGCCATCAGTTCTTATTCATAAACGGATTTGCCATGATTTTGTAAGGACAAAGCTTTACTGAAAAAAGCTATAGGATGGCCTTTTTGACTAAGCACAGTTGTCACACCCCTTCCCGAGGCATCATACTCTATAACAAAGAGTTTTGAAAAATCTGGGAATTTTAAAATAGGCGAAGTACTCAAAGCTTGCTTCAATTGGACAAAAGCAACATTGGCAGCCTCAGACCAAGCAAATGCATCTTTTTTAAGCAGAGCTATAAGAGGGGCTGCAATTAACCCAAATGACAAATGAAGCTCCGATAATAGCCCGACAATCCCAAAAAACTCCTCAGTTGCTTGACTGTATTGGGCACATGCCATTCTTGAACACACCTAATCTTATCTAGATCCGGTTCAACCCCTTTTGCTGAAATCAAATGCCCCAAATAACCCATTTGCAGCTTCCCAAATGCACGTTTCTTCTTGTTGGCCAAAAGCTGATGCCTCTAAAGACTTTCTAAGGCCTGATGGACATGCAGAAAGTGGCATTCCCAAGATTTACTGAAAACTAAAATGTCATAAAAAAATACAAGAATAAACTTATGAAGAAATGGAGCAAAGACTCAGTTCATGAGATTTTAAAATGTGGCAGGAGCATTAGATAATCCAAAGGGCATGACTAAATACTCGTATTGCTCGTGGTGCATTCGGAACGCAGTCTTGTGAGCATCCTCTGGTTGCATTCTGATTTGATGATAACTAGACCTTAAGTCCAGTTTAGAAAAAACGCAAGCGCATGCAATTTCATCCAACAATTCTTCTATCACAGGAATTGGAAACTTATCCTTAATAGTAATGTTATTCAAAGTTCTGTAATCAATACAAATTCTCCACGAATTGTCTTTCTTTTTCACTAAAAGAATAGGTGCCGAAAAAGGGATACTACTTGGCCGAATCCACCCTTTCTGCAAAAGTTCATGAACTTGAGCTTCAATTTCTTATTTTTGTCGATGTGGGTAACGAAAGGGTCGAATAGAAGCAGGTGCTGCATTGGGAATCAATTGGATTGAATGATTCACCTCTCTCATTGGTAGCAATCCGGGATCCTCAAACACAGTAGTAAATTGACCCAACAACACCACCAGTTTAGCAGTATGTTCATCCTTCTGTCCTCCTACTAATTGGAGTGCATCTTCTGCCCCATGCAACATAAAAAACTGACAATCTGTTTTACTCATCTTCAATAGTTGTGAACCGGAAGTTGGTTGAATGTCTTGTGATTGTAGGCCTTTCAATTGATACTTCTGTCCTGAAGAAAATATCGAAAAATCCAACTTCCCTTGATGAAAATGACCAGGTAGTCGTTGTCGTGCAGATCGACCATGACTACTTCGAAGACCCCTCGATCTCTCCTCAGACTGAAATTCTGATTCAACATCTGAACTATCATGACAAGTTCGTCCAGAAGCATAAAGATGCTTAGCCGCTTCCTCTCTGTCATCATCTGACGGCCAGTCGTCACACGATGATGAAGAATTAACAGCACGCTTCCCAGCCCTTTTATTGTTTCTACTAAGATCGAGAAGAATGTTTATACCTATTTGCAGATCTTTAAGTTCCTGGCTCAAGTTAGACACATCTCTTCCCATGCACGATACCTCACACTCCAACTTTGACAAACGCGTGTTGACTCCTTGACCACTAAGTTCAACAGAAGTATTGCTGCTACTGCACGTGGGATTAACCTTTTCCTTGGATTGCTTCTCAGTTCTGATGGAGTGCGTATCAGTGAACACAACCATCTACCTCTCCGTGCCAGCTCGACACTTCCCTGAGCTTTGATACCAATGATACGAATCTGCTAGCAAAACTGCACTATAGATCAATTCCCACTGATAGTTTTCATGCAACGGAGTTCCTCTTTGGGAGGGAACATCTCCTCATATCTTGGTTAACAAGAAAAGAAAAATAGCAAAACGCCCCAAACAGAATAGACTATCTTATTTACATTGCACGATCCCTGCTAACTACCAGATGCCACAATAGCACCTGTTGCTTAAAGGTTAAGCCTCTCCCTAGCTCGAATATGTTCACGTGGCCTAAGCACACGTGGACCTGGTTGGACCTAAGCTGGCATCCCTGAAGCTTGGCAATCGTTAACCTGCTCTGGATGACTCTGCTCCTCTTGAACTACCCGCAACTGTCTTCCGTCCATATCAAGGGATACCGACGGCGACAGAGAGGCAGGGCAAGGTAATGGGGTGGCCGGTGTGGCTGTGGATGGCGTTTGGAATGCGAGTTGGATGGTCCACTTCAGGGACAAGCAAGTGGTCATGCGGCCAAGGTAGCACTAGATGTGGGGTTGCGCCGCAGACAACTGATGAGGACTTAAACTCGTCTCCGCTTTGTCCTGCCATGGAAATCAATTGTCTTTGATGCTAGTGATAGATGGGCACACCAAAAGAAAAATGCACATAAGCAACCACTTTATATTGAAACTCTGGGAAATACGATGAATTATTCCACTGCAAATGAAGCCGACTCTAGCATGAAATTAATATAGACCTCACTTATTATATTTAGAACTATCTACTTTAATAGCATTCCAATTTCCATTTAAATAAAAAATGGATATATTTTTCTCTATTTGGTTTTTCTCTTCTTAAGCGCAAATGAGATTATTTAATATTTAGAAAATACTTCTACTTCTACTTCTACTTATTTATGTATTGGAAGAGGATTTAGCATCATTTAAATTTTTATGAAAATCTACCCGATTTGGGGGTTCATCTGAACTTTTCTTATGGCTACGGACCGGCATTTGCTGCAAACTGAATGGGCGACCAGATATAGCCTCAGCATACTCAAACTGGGCCTTTGCAACCCGAAATGTTAACTGCTTTTGTGACTATTTGTTGGTAGACAAGTAGGTTATAATGCAATTACGCAAGTTGGGGCACTAGAGGCAAAGTGGTCCATGTATTTAGAAATGATTATTATGTCCCATTTCAGTTCAACATCAACTCGTTGATATTCTTCCCAAGCATAGCATTAAGTTTATATTAAAAGAAAAATAAGTTGAAAATACCAATCGCATAGCAGTATTGTAGTAGAGACAAAATTTTCGCAGTAAACGTAGCATTATTCTACTACGCATCTAACATATTCTATCCATCCATATGGAACCAAGTCAACAGCACTTTCGAATCTAAGCACCTTACAAGTCTCCCCAACATTGAATTTCCATAAACGAGGGGGTGGAGTATATAATTTTTCGTTTTCATTTAGGCTCAACATTGAATATTAGTCTGATGACTTTTTTTCTCCTAAAGTTTGATGCTTGTTTTTTCGTAAGTTTTGTGGGTCTTTTTGGACTAACAAATTTCATCTGGGTTGTTGAAACAGAAAAAAAAATAAAAGAGAATCATGTTTGAAATTTCCATAGCAAGTGAATTTATATTTATTTCTGAAATTTTATTTTTAGTTTGGTGGATAATGCTATACCAGCCATCTATTGCTCTTGGTTGATTAGATAAAATCTACTCGTTAATGTATTTGTTTTGTTAACACTATTGAATTTGACGACATTAAATTTAAGGTTTTTTTTTTTTAAAGTTATGGCATCAGTCAGGAGTTGGATGAAAATTAAGATGGAATATAGAAAGGGCATTGATGAATTTCTTGAGTATGCTTGTCAACATGTGGAGGTAGGAGGAAAAATCCATTGCCCCATGTAATAAATGTAGAAAGGATTTTTCCCATGTAATAAATGTAGAAAAGTCTACTCTAAGACTCGTCGTGATGTGAGAGCTTAAATGGTTTCTACGACTATGTGGCCTTACCCGAGACGTTCGATTTCAATGAAAATGAAGATTCAAGTTCTGTAGAAGAGAATAGTACACCCACCAAATGCAGAAGCCCAAAAATTTTACAAATTACTAATTGATGCTAAAACAGAGTTGAATCCAGGTTGTCACAAATATTCCAAGTTATCTTTGCTTGTAAATTTACTACATCTAAAGTGTCCGAATTAATAGAGTGATAAATCGTTTGACGCATTGCTTGAGATTTTAAAGAATACATTCCCAAATGGTGAATGAATTTTATGAAGCTAGAAAATTCATTTGGGAAAAAGGCCTTGATTACCAAAAGATATGTTTTGTTTTTGTTATCATGCCTAATATGTTTTGTTTCTGATGCTTACTTTTATAGAAATAACAGATCAAATTTCTAGTTTGTCATTTTACAAGGTGTCGGTTGACATCCGTAATTAGCTAACAATCATTAGATTTCATCAAAAAATTTGACAACATCTCCCCAGAATCATAAGGTTGAGAGGTTAGATGGAATCATTCTGTACAAACATTCTCATATCATACTATCCATTATAATATATACATAAAAATATAGAAGTTAAAAAAATAAAATGACCTAGATCTCCTCCAATGCATCTACACAAATAACAACATATCAACTCCGTAAGAAAATAAGCTTTACAAGAAGTCCTCAACACATAACTTATATAAATAAAAAATATCAAACTTAATCTTTCTTTCTAATGAAATTAACAATTCATACATACCTCGATAGACCGAGATCTCTCCTTATTTCTATATGAGCACCAACTCTACATTGGGATCTTAGCTTCGTCCTGTCATCTAAAAACATCAACATCAAAAAATGTGAGCCCGAGCCAACTTAGCAAGTAGGATAACAACAAAACTCAAATATTAAAACCAAATAAACATCATTTTGGAAAAATAACTTGAATATCAAAAATCTTAAAAGTTCATATGCTCATCCATACTATACTCATGCAAGCACTCACGCTCCAAATGCTCATGCAATGCAAATGCTCATCCTCAGCCATCATCATCATCATCATCCATGTCTCTTAGAGCCTCAGGTAGATATTGTAACTCCTATTCTGTGGCTTGTCCAGATAATCATCACAACAATTCACACATACATCATACCCATATTCATATGCTCATTTCAAAGATATTCAACGAGCTCAAATAATTTACTTACTAAAAAAATTCATAAATCCGTAATCCACTCAAAATAAAATTTTCGTACTACTCAACTCAATTAAATCATTAAAGCTAAGAAAATTATACATCTCAATAAAGAATTTTCATAAAAAATCTCAAATAAAACATCCAAATCATCAAAAAACTTTCATGCCTGCAAAATAAACACCCATTGATATCCATAAAAATTCAAATAAAAGTGGAAATTTCGTACTTAACTTTTTCTCAATTTTTTTGAATATTCAACTTTGGGCTCTATAAGATTTCAAAATCTTTTCACTTTAAGCTACATCAAAATAACAGTAATATTCTTAAATAATATTCCAAAAATAATTTTCTTTATTTCTATCCTCAAATTCCCTATTTTCCTCATTATCAAAATTCAAATATCTATCTGGAGACACCTATCTCCCACATTAATTCAAAATTTTTAAAATAATTATTTACTCTCACAATAAAATGCTATTCTAAAATTATTTATCTAGGTTCCTTGCTCACATTTCATCTTCATGAAAATTGGTTTTCTCTACCCTATTAGGATTTAGAATTTCTAACCATAATATCTCAATTTTATTCTAAATTTCTTCCATATTATCACAATATATTAAATAAATGCAATAAACAAGAAAAAAAGAAAGATCGAAAAAAATTGCTTTTCTCGATTTTCACCAACTTTTTCCCAAATCATTCAACTTCAAACCCAACCCACGAAATCCAAATCCCCAAATCCTAAGATTTTTGTATCCCTCCTCTCCTCTTCCTCCTTCTCCACCCCTCACCCACTCTCTCTCTCTCCATTCCCTCTCTACTTCTGTCTTTTTCTCTTCTTTTTCGTTTTCCCTCTCTACTTCTGTCTTTTTCTCTTCTTTTTCGTTTTTATAATTTTTTGTTTGTGCTAGAAACTGTTTGCACGATTTGAGTTACGGGTTAAATGGCTAATTTGAATTTTTTTTAATTAGTCCCTCTAATAAAAAAATTTATACTTAAATATATTTCGAGATTTTACATTCTACTTGTCTTTCAAAAATTTCGACCTCAAAATTTAATTTACACATGATATAAACATCTCTTTTTCAATATTAATAAATATCATCAATTCTCAATGTAGTCTCAACATAAAAATAATTTCAGTGGACCAAAATGCTTTATATTGTTTATTTCACAATAAAAGCAAATAATCATTTTTCATGAATATTAATTATAACTCCAATAATCTCCTATATTCTCACATGCATTAGTACTCTAAATAGTTAGACATGAAGAAAAAATCAACTTCTTATATTTCAATAATTGAATACAAGATAAAAAAGAAAGCTTTAGGTATTAAAACCAACCTACCTTACTAAAAGTTTTATCCTCAAGCTCAAAGTTCAAACCTCATTTTGATTCATACAACCTATATTCAACAAGCCCATTGTAAGTTACATTTCAACGCATATGCCTTCAAGCATTTATAATATATAATTCACATTATTAAGGTTCTATCGATCCATTTATACGTGATTTCTACACATTAGGCCTCATTTAGGCATTTCATTGAATACCTCATAGGAAACATATGAAAATCAAACCAAACTCATTTGAAATTCATGATATTCCATCCAATGCATTATAATCACAAGCAAAATCATTTCTAATCATATCTAATCTCTCATTTCCAAAGTTTTCCACAAAATTCCCAATTTTAAATAACCTAAAGTCTTCACACAAGTCAACAATCATAAAAATATCTAAATACATATTCATTTCATGAGAAATTACTTCTAATTACTTCCATTTCTACATTTACATGCATTTTCACTAAAACTCTCAATTTTAGACACCCATACGTTCTCCAAACATTCCCCAAATCATGAAAGGCTATGCAAGTCATTCAACAAAGTTAGCGCCCTAAACAACTATGAAAACACATCATTTTTAATTGAAATTCATGCTTAGATTCAAAACAAATCAATCTAATTACCTCAGATTTAATTTCCCCCAAAAATCTATAAGGCCCCAAAAACTTCATTCTCAAAATTATCATCTCAAATTCATTCTCAAACTTCGTAAGCATACTTCAATTATGATTAATATCATTATCATGCAAATCATGACTCTTGTCAATGATCCCCACTCATTTTCGCTATCTTAGTTCTTTCAGCTCAATTGTATAATAAGACTCATTTCCATTATTCTATCAAATATATCATCCAAATCTCACTCATAACCATATATATCTATTTCAAACAAATAAGGTATCTCATTTATGCCTATACGTATTTCAAGTTGAGTTAACTTTGTGTTATGTCTTTTCCAGATTCAAAATCCACATATAAGTATCATATTCTAAATATCTATCATTTGAGCTCTCACACATATAAAATTATTTAACAAACATGTTGAGACCATCCCTACCTTCCATTAAGTCATTTATTTGGGTTCGCTCATCTAGTTCTCAATAACTAGAGTTTGCACATTTGCCACAATATACAAATCTTTTACATAGGGGTGCAACTCGGTCCGGGTACCCACAGGTTGACCCATTGGGTACCTGAAATAAGGTCGGTTCAGTTCCACATAATATACCCATAGGGTCGATTCGGTTCCGAGTATAAAATACCTGGGGAAATTTGGGTAGGGTCAGTTCCAGGTGGCGGGTACCCGGAACCGACCCGGATTCCATAAGATATATATAGTTATATTCATTCCATTCGGGCTACCCTAAACCCCTTCCATTTTTCCAACCCTCGATTGCTGCCGCTGCCTCCATGCCTCGCTGGACATCTCTCTTCTCGGCGGCGTCAATTGCTCTCTGCGAACCGCAGGCTAGATCTGCTGTCGACTGCCTGCTTCGACTTCTCTGCACGTCGTCTGGTCTCTTCTCGCCGGCGTCGATTGATCTCTACGACGAGACCACAGGCTAGATCTGCCGTTGGAAGGTGCTCTCTCTTTTCATCTGGTATTCCAGATTTTTTACTCTGATAGGAGCAGAATTGTCAAGTCAATTACGTCTGTACATCCGAGTTTCATTTTAGGAATATGCATTCTATGTTTGTTCTCTTTTCGCTTGATTGCTAAGACTCTACAAGGCCTCATTGGAAGGAATCTTGCGGAGGTTCGTGACATGTACAGACCTGTCCCTACAGCTTCCACCGTGGTGAGATGCCCATCGACAGCATAGATTATGTCGTGACGCTTGATCAAGTTCCTCGGTGGAGCGATGCAAACCAGCAATCTTCTTTGCTGTATGAGAGTGAGGATCCTTCATCCAACCCATTTTTCTTTGATCCCCTCACATCTGCTTCTGGAGCTGAGGGTGGTTTAGATGGGGTGGTATCAAGGTTTCCCATTGACCATGAAATCAATTCAAAGATATATCTTTGGCGTGGTGACCCCTGGAATCTTAAGGTTGATGTCGTGGTTAACTCAACGAATGAGGTGAGCCATCTCTGCTCCAAAGGTTATTTGAGCTACATGTAATCTGTAGCAGTAGTTTGTGAATGCCAGAAATTGGCTGGAGAGTTCTGTTCTCTATGGAGATTTATAGATTAGTTTGTGAATACATGCTTGGGTTTAATGGCTAATCTGATGCAGAAGACTAATCATTATGGAATCCTTTTTTTTTAATTGTAGAATTTGGATGAAGCTCACAGTAGCGCAGGTTTGCATGCTGTTGCTGGATCGGGTCTTGCTGAAGAATGTACAACACTGGTAAATTTCACCTGTTGATGTAATGTCTCTTGGTTCACTTTTATTATATGAGCAGCAGATGCATGTGTTTCATTACATTATTTGGGTGTCACATTGATCTACAGGGTGGATGTAGAACTGGAATGGCAAAAGTTACAAACGCTTATGATCTCCCAACTAGGTTGGTATTTGAATTCCCTTTTTACACAACGTATTGAATTTTAAAAAATGGGTACATTTTGCATTATCCTTTTAGTACGCTAATTGTGCTTCATGGAAGCAATGAGATAATTTGTACGTTCAGAAGTAATGGAATTTAGTTATGTAACTTCATGTTCAAAATCCAATTTAATCTAATCCACAGATTGAATATAATGATGAATGGATGCATGACGTTTTTAGGAACCGATTTGGAATCGAACCGGAACCGACCTGCACCTGAAAAAATTGAGTAGGGTAGACTCTGGACCGACCCGGTCTAAAATAGGGTAGGGTAGACGTTTTTAAAAAATTAGTAAGGATAGGTTCCACCCCTACCCGGGGGTACCCGGACCGACTTGCACCCCTACTTTTACATATTCAATCCTTGATTCATAAAAATCATACTATCTTAGATTTTTAGGATACAATATACTCAATATTATCCATTTATGTAATTGCTAATGCTTAGAGTATTACATTTTAATCCTCTCATAAAAAGTTTCGTCCTCAAAACATGCATATCAAATCATCCCAAGACATGGACTTTAGATTCTTTCAAGCTAATTGAGCATCTAAGATGCTCATAATCCAATCACGTCATCAAGATAACCTGTAAACATTATACACAATTCGTCTTATCATCTTGTGGTATAAACGCATTTCTCAACTCAATACAATTAACTCCACTCTTCTTAATAACCCATTATAATCATTGTCTATCAATATAACATTATCAAACTCTTAGTAGATTCAAAATTAATCATCTATTTCAATGAACAATCCAATCAAATCAAAGGCCTAAGCCTCTTAACTTTTAGTCCAACAATATCTACCCTACACATTCCATCTCATCCATGACCAACTTGACACTAGAGTCCTAAATCCCTTAATTTTAAACCATGATCAAGTCCATAATAGTGTTCAAATTCATCAACGCATACAACATTCGACCACAAATAATAAACCTCTAATTGAAATCCTGCAATCAAACCTTTACAATTAATACTGAAAATTTGATTTTCAAACCCTAAGACAAAAAAAAACCAAAACTCAAACTGAGGAGCAAGCCCTCAAATCACAAACTCCCAAGTCGTAATTCCAAAACATTACCAAAGACCAACTACTCTAATCAATCTAATATCTAGAACTAATACCGAGATCAACTTCCCCATCTGAATCACGTCCAAAGAGATCCTAGAGATCAACCTCCCCAGTTAAATTATATCCAAAGCTAAGATTGGGAATCAACTTCTCCATCTCAATCGTATCCCAAACTAACATTAAGAACTAAATCTCAAAACTACAAAATCTCAAAACTACAAAATCTCAATCATGATACTATACCAACAATGGGAATTGACACAACTTCCAAAATAGAATTCAAAAAACACAAATTTTTAAAGCTCTAAATACATAGATAAAACAAATATCAATGAATTAAGTAAAATAAACCACTTTTATAATTTCATATCCATATCAATAACCTTCATTATCATCTCTACACAATTTTTATTCCCTACACAATTCAACATATCATCCATATCTCATAAATGCACGTAATCAATTAAATGTATTCTCGTTATCCTCAGAAATCATCATACCATTCTCAATCCATATCCATAAAACCAATACTCTACATTAGTTAAATTCATCTCAACTTTCGCTCATGCTTCCATTATAACTCCTCTTGTACAGTTTAATCACTGTAGTTCCATCCATCCATTCTCATCTTTGCTCTGTTACCATTCTATAATGCCCCGACCTCCTCACTTAGCCAACAATCATTAGATTTTATTGAAAAATCCTGCAGTATTTCCCTAGAATCATAAGATTGAGAGGTTAGATGAAATTATTCTGTACAAACATTCTCACATCATATTATCGATTATAATACATACATAAAATGTTGAAGTTAAAAAAATAAATTTACCCAAATCTCCTCCAATTCATCTACATAAACAAAAATATATCAACTTCATAATAAAATAAGTTGTACAAAAAGTCCTTATCACGTAACTCATTTACGCAAAAAAGTTAAACTTAATCTTTCATACTAACTAAGTTCATAATTCATATATACCTCGATGCATCGGGATCTCTCCTCACTTCTTTTTGAGCACCAACTCTATATTGGGCTCTTACCTTTATCATGTCATCTAAAAACATCAACATAAGAAAGTGTAAGCTTGGCCCAACTCAGTAAGTAGGGTAATAACAAAACTCAAATATTAAACCAAATAAACATCATCAAACATCTTTAAAATTCGTATGTTCATCCATACTATACTCATGCTTCAAATGCTCATCCTCGTCTCCCATCATTATCACCATCATAAATCTTACATGGCTCTACTGTAGTATATCGTAACTCCTCTGATTCTTCGGCTTGCCTGAAAAATCATCATATATCATGCTTAGCATGCAACAATGTACTCATACATTATGATTGTGCTCATATGCTCATTTTAGACATATCCATTGAATTCAAATAATTTACTTGCTAAAAAATTTCATAAATCCATCATCCGCTCAAAATAAAATTTTCATACTACTCAACTCAAATAAATAATTAAAGCTAAGAAAATGATATGTCTCAATAAAAATTTCATAAAAATTCAATTAAGACATCTAAATCATCACAAAAAATTCATGCCCGAAAAAATAAACATTCATCAACATACATAAGCATTTGAATAAAAGCAAAAAAATCATATTTACCTTTTTCGCGAAATTTTCAAATATCCAATTTTGGTCTATACAAGATTCTAATCTTTTTTCATTTTAATCTCCATCAAAATAATAATAATATTCTCAAATAATTTTTTAAAAATAAATTTCTTTAATTCTACCTTTAAATACCCTATTTTCCTTATTCTCAAATTTCAATTACCTATCTGGAGACACCCATCTTCCACATCACTTTAAATCTTTTTAAAATAATTATTGACTTTCACAATAAAATTTTATTATAAAATTATTCATCTAGGTTCTATACTCATATTTCATCTTCATAGAAAAATCTTTTTTAACCCTATTAGAGTTTCGAATTTCTAACCCTAATATCTCAATTTTATTCTAAATTTCTTCCATATTATCACAATATATTAAATAAATTCAATAAATAAGAAAAACAAAAAAAGGCTGAAAAAATTGCTTTCTTCGGTTTCCACACACTTTTTCCTAAATCCTCCAAGTTCAAATCTAACTCACAAAATCCAAATCTACCAATCCTAAGATTTTTATATCCATCCTAACCCCCTCTTCCCCTCTCTCCTCTTCTATTTTAGCAATTTTTTGTTTGTATTGGAAACTGTTTGCACAATTTAAGTTACAGGTTAAATGGGTTAATTTGAAAATTTTCAAATTAGTCCCTCCAATAAAAAACTTTAAAATTAAATATATTTTGGAATTTTACAGTGCAACATTTAACATTTATTACTTTATTTTATTTTATTTGCATTAGTGTATAAGAGAATTTCTTTAGAGCCTTGCATGATGCATTTTTTTTGCAAATACAATAATGTGTAAAGAACATCTTTTGAGTTAAAGATCCATGGACGGAATTTGTTCCACTGCTCTTTTGGAAGACATTACAGATATAATGAGTGAAGAGTCAAGTAAATTTTTTTTAAATATGTTATTTTACATAATTGACTTTATTTTATTTATTTATTTGTTAAAATTCTGTTGACCAGATCATCTACATTTAAAAGGAAAAAAAAGACGTGGGAAGATTAGGTGCCTTAATCTTGACATGAACAAACAATTGATGGTTAATCTTGCACCTGATTCTTCCCAAGAGGTTGGGCCCAATGCTAGAAAACTTGTTTTATTCATAGGCTTTCTTGTTAGAACTACCGCATCTTTAAATTTTAGTTGCTAGAAAGAGGCATATGATAGAGTTGGTATCTAAAAGTGGCGACAGGTTTAGGTATAATAAAATTTTATATAATATTTAATATAATCTTAATTCTATATGCAATTTTTATTATAATTCTAAAATTATATAAGATATTTATATTCTATCACTTGATGGTTTACTCATATATATTATTATCTTTTCAGGAGAAGTTTATAGTATCAAATGAAGAAGATGAAAACAAATTTGAAGAGTCTGGGTTTGATACTATTAGAAGATTATACAGGCAACATCGAGCACTCTTGTCAAAATATTGCAAAAATTTTAATTCTATTGATGAACGCCTCAAAAATGTTCCTTTAAATTTAAGTCCTAAAGTCTGGGAGTATTTGGTTACACATTTCGACAGTGAAAAATTCAAGGCATTTAATAATGCTAAATTCTTAACTTTTGAACAAGGTTAGTGTCACACTTCATATTAATATTTATTTTATATCTAATCTTACAATGCAAACAATCAGTTTATGTGGTACAAAAGCTTGAGCAAATAATGTACTTAAGCATACATGCAGCGCAAGGTCATAGCTAAAGTGGAAGGGCTAGTAGTATGTTTATTTTTTATATTATTTTTCAAATTTATTATACTTTTATACTAATGAGTGCTCTTTTTTGTTATTAAAGATTCTTTTAAAGTATGTATATCTTTATTAAAATATAGAAAGATGAGATTACTGAAGAAAAAAAAAATCTATAAACCACATTTGGTTACGTGAGCATACTAGAAAGATAAAGGATTGAACCATTGAGTGGGATGATCGTCATCCGCAATTGATATACGTATATGAGCATCATATAAACAATCTCATATATGCATGTCAGGTATCTTTTATTAATTGCTTGATATAAGAATAATCAAATATATCTTATTTTGTTTTAGGAGTAACTTAAGCAAATTGTGATTGAACAATCTTAAGATGAAGCAAAAAAGTTGACGGATGATGAAATTTTGCTTCAAATTTTTGGGGTTTGTCCTGGCTACTTTCGTGGAAAAGGAATTGGAAAGAAAACACCAAGATTCAAAGGATTGTTCTGCCCTAGTGTTTTTATTGATGAGCAAAAACGACAGATGGAATCAATGCAACAAAAAAATTTGGGGAAATGAGAAAACAATTTATCTTTCAAAAAGAACAAATTGGGATTAAAATAATTAAAGAAGTTCATGCAGAAGTGCAAGCTAAACTTTGATTACAAATAAAGGTTGAACTTTGAGAGCAAATGAAAATTTTTTTTACTTCATTTGCTCAAAATTTTTCAAAACCATCAAGTTAGTAGCATGTAAGCAGTTTTAGTTTTGGTTTTATATTGATTTTATTTTTTATTCAATTAATTATTTAGTCAAGTACTTATTTATATTCTTTTATTTCAAGGTGGAAATACATTTGTTGATCTAAGTTTTGTATAATTCCTTATTGCAGGTCTTTACTTATAAGAGAGCCTAGGCATTGTTGGTTAGTTTCCTTTGGCTATGCACCATTGCATTTCTGATGACATATTTTCTCTTTTATCGTGAACATAATTATTTCTGCTCGATTGTTCTAGATTACTGTTCTAATTATTAAAACGAACGTGGTTCTGTCCCTGTTGAAGAGATGCATGTGCATGTGGCTTATATTCATAGTGGTTATTCACAATGGTTGTTGATTTATTATTCTTGAATGCTTAATAATTGCGTCTCTCTTCGTAAAAACAATGGCCAAAACTAGCTGATTAGAATCCTTAATAGGTAATTCAAAACTCGAAAAATTCATGGGTTTTTGGTTAACAAAAGTGCACTATATCAGGTTAGTTATCTGATCAGAATATTAGACACAAAGTACCTTAAAATTGACTGGTGAATGTGAGTCTTCTAAAGAATGTAATATCATGTTAGAATTATTTTTATCTAGTATTTTATTCAATCAAGTCAGTTACCACTCAAATTCATTACAACTTTCATCTTCTACTAATGCATACTTTTATAGAAATTTATAGAAATTTATAGAATTACACCTCAGTAAGGCTTATGTTTTAGAAGTCTAGCCAAACAAGCCCTTAGACAATTCTTAAAAAGTAGAATTGCCAAATACAGAGTTTCTAGATCAATTTACTACTAATAAAGAAGTTCACATAAAGTAAGCTAGGAGAGTATTTTTCTTTACTTCCAATTATTTTCAGATACGATAATTCAATAAACAAAAAATATGTGGATGGATGAGAATAGCTTGCCATAAATTTTTCTATTTTCTAACTTCTTTCTATTGCTTTGCCCCACTACCTATATTTATGTGACTATAAATTAATCTATAGGGTTCAGACATGGCTGATGGACACGTGGATGGTGGATTTTTAGTGAGATTGTTAGGGTGCACATTAGATGGGGTGCTGCTTGCACTTGCCTGCACAAACATTGCTTTGCAAAGCTGGTCCTAAAATTTCTAGCTTTTTAAATCTATTTGGATTTTGGTTTTTCCTTTAATAGCAATCATTAAATGTTCAAATTTTTAGAATTTTTTGTTTTTGGATGATAATGGATCTTTCAATAGTTTACACGATGATATAATTTAAACTTCAAAAAAAATTATTTACTTTGGCAAGTCGAAGAACAAGTTACAAGGAAAGTGATTTTGAAGAGAAGCTTATGTTGAAACACCTCACAATGTTGATGATTTGTTGAACATGACGGATGATGGTGTGGAAAATTTTCTTGTATTGTTCAAATAGTGGACAGTTGTACAATTGGATATGGTTAGTGGTGATAGACATTGTATTTTCTCAAAAATCATATTATGAAATCAAGAATATTTTGCACACCTGAATTCTAAAAAAGTGCAAGATGCCTACTCATTTTGGATTGTCTTGAGCTTTTAAATTTAATAATGTTTTTAGTTGTTTAAAACTTGAAATTAAAGTGTGTTTGAAAATATAATTTATATAGGAATACTTTTATTTTTATAGATTTTTTAAATTTGAAAGCAATTATTTTTAGAAAAATCCTTTTATTTTTAGCCACCTAGTTAAACTTTCCACTAATACTACGCTTTCAGTGAAATTATATTTTTATTGTCCCTAAAACATTCATTTGTGACAGAGTTTTTATGTTATTAAATGAATGCATTTAGTGACAAAAAGCTATTTTGTCGTACATGTTTTCGGTGACAAGCTTACAACATCCAAATTTTGTGACAAAGAAAATTGTTGCTAAATCTTTTAGAGACAATATGTGCACTTTTAGTGACAAAAATTTTATGTTGCTAAAAGCAACTTCTCTTGTAGGTATGTGGCTCTATCTTAAAATGATACAAAATTAACATATAAAATAATTTAATATAAATATCAATTTTAATTAAACCATGTAAAATATGAATAAATAATTGTATAAAATATTATAATATTCTATATGTGTACATACTATTTTACAGAAAAATGCACCTAATTATGGTGCATATAAGTGCACTTGAAAGATCCTATACAACTTCAGCTGTATGTAATATTATAAATAGAAAATTTTCAAGCTAAGTAATAATATAGGTAAATGCAGCTAAATAACTAATATAAGCACTAAATATGACTGCATGTGATAATGTAATACAAGAAAATTTTACTTCGCATCAATACAAGTGTGAATTTTTGCTACTCATAAAAATATACAATTAGTTTAAATTTACTGCGAATATTAATACAATTAGTTAATTATTGCGACTTATAAATATATACAATGTGGCTAAAATACTTGTTAAATATTAGGTAATGTTTAGCCAAAATTCATTACATTTCATATGTGCATCAAATTAAATATGACAAAAAAATTATAGATACAAGTTATATGCAACTAGTTATTGGTGGTAAATATATGCAATCAAATTTTTGTTACTTTTAAAAGAATGCATGTAACAATAAAATTTTTCTATATTAAAATCTACCAAATTTTATAGCAAATTAGGTAGCTATAAAATTTTATGTAGCCTAAAAATGGTTACATATAAATTAAAAGCCAAAAAATTTTACTTTTATTACATACTTTATTTTTAGATATTAATTATGAAATAAAAATAAGAAATTACTATACAATATATAATTATATGACATTTACTCTATAAAAAGACTTTATAAAAATCTTTCAAAAAAACCAATAACATTGTTATATATATCACGTATTAGCATAAAGATAAATAATTTTTTTTACATTATTAGGTGTCCTTGCATTACATGATTCCTTGATGAGTGTCCATGGTAGAATAGTGTGCCTCGTTGCAATCCATATGCTTGGCCTTTTGGGTGTGACTATACGTGTGATTAGGCAACGGGGACAGGTGAAGAACTCAGAAAGTAGGGTGATTTGCAAGCATACTATAACGCCCCGCCGACCAACCTTCACGCTTAGTCAACCGTCGTTAGATTTTACTGAAAAGTCTGACGTTATCTTCCCAAATCATGAAGTTGAAGGGTTAAATGGAACCACTCTATACAAGTATGCTCACATCATACTACTTAATATAATATATAACATAAAAATATAGAAGCTAAGCAAATTAAATTATTCCAAATTTCCTTCAATTCATCCTCATAAACAACTATATATCAACTCCATAATACAATAAGCTTTTCTAAGCAGCCCTTACTATATCACTCATTAATGCAAAAAAATGTCAAACTTAATCTTTCGTACTAATTAGGATAATAATTTATATACACACCGGGATCTCTTCCCATTTTTGTTGAGCACTAACCTTTTGTTGGGCTCCTATCTCACTTTTGTCATTTAAAAAATAAATATAAGAAGTCATAAGTACGAGTCAACTCAGTAACTAGGATATTGGTAAAATACTCAAATATTAAATAAAAACATGATTTCCACAAAATAACTCAAATATAAAGAACTCTAAAATCCATACGCTCATCCATAATATGCTCATGCAAGCACTCATATTACAAATGCTCATCCTCATCTTTTATCATCATCGTCGTCGTCGTCATCATCCATGTCTCCCAGTGCATCGTCTAGACTCGTCATCATCAAACATCTTATATGGCTATACTACAGTACACAGTAACTCCTCTTATTCTACAACTCATCCGGACAATTATTATATATCATGCTCAACATGCAACAATGTACTCATTCATCTTGTTTGTGTTCATATGCTCATTTTAAACGTATCTATCCAACTCAAATGATTTACTTGCTAAAAAAATTTTGTAAATTCATCATCAACTCAAAATAAAATTTTCATACTACTTAACTCAATTAAATAATTAAAACAAGCAAAATCATACGTCTCAAGAAAATTTTTTCATAAAAATCTCAAATAAAACATCCAATTCATCATAAACGTCCATGTCCAAATAAATAAATATCCATCAATATTTATAAGCATTTAAATAAAAGTGAAAAATCTTACTTGTCTTTTATGCAAAATTTCAAATCTCCAATCCACAAATACCATATTTTCATCGCTTGCAAATTTGAAACACCTATCTGGAGACATTCGTCTCCTAAATCACCTCAAATTTTCTATAATAATTATTGCCTTTCATAAGAAAATATCATTATAAAATTGTTCATTTAAATTCCATGCTCATATTTCATCTCCATGAAAAAATTTCTTTCCTCTACTCTTTTAGGGTTTAAAACTTCTAACTCTAACATCTCAATTTTATTCTAAATTTTTTTGTTTTATTATCTTAAAATATTAATAAATGTTTTAAACAACAAAACTAAAGAGAGATTGAAAAGGACTTTCTTAACTTGGTTTTCATTCACTTTTCCCTAAATTCTTAAACTTCACACCTTACCAATCCATATCCGCCTTAAAATTTTTCTCCCATCTCTCTTCCTCTTCCTCTTCCTCCCCCCTCTCTCCTCTCCTCTCCTCCCTCTTCCGTTCTTTTTTTCACTTCTTTTTTTTTTTTTTTTCTAGAAACATGCTCTGGATGTGTTTATTCAACCTTTGTGTTATAGGAATTTTTGAAAATTTTCAAAAAAGTCCTCTCAATAAAATTTATAAATAAATATATTTTGGCTTTTCATATTTTTCCTACCTTATAAAAATTTCATCCTCAAAATTTAATTTATACATGATACAAACATTTTTATTTCAATACTAATAAAATATCATCAATTCTCAACGTAGTGTCAACATAAAATAATTTCAGTGTACTAACATGATTTCTACTGTCTATTTCACAATGAAAGTAAATAATCATTTTCATGAATACCAATTATAACCCCTAATAACCTTCTGTATTCTCATGTGAATTAATAACCTTATAGCTAGATAGGAAAAAAAAATTAACTTCTCACACTTCAATAATTGAATACAACATCGGAAAGAAAAATTTTAGGTACTAAAACCTACTCACCTTACTTGAAGTTCTTATGCTCAAGCGCAAAGATCAAATCCCATTTTAATTCATATAACTCATATTTATCAAGCCCATCGTAAGTTACATTCCATCACATATGCCCTCAAGCATTTGTAACAAATGATTCACACCGTTAATATTCTATACATGTAACACCCTTGTCCTTAAGTTGTAGGTATTATCCACTTTGGTGTTTAACCGACATGGTTTTGTACCTCTAGGCACACATAGTACCCAAAAGGTGTCTCGACAGTTCAACCAATGGCCCCCATTTACAGCTCAGACTCCTTTTTTCACCCTATCCAATGTAGGATATTACATCCACCCCATGGGGCTCCAGCATCCTTGTTGGACACACAGGCCTTCAATATCAGCTCAAAGGATGGACTATTTGACTAGGTTTTATGGTCACCTAGGCACTTTGCCACATGAGTGTGATAAAGAAGCAATGATCTAATAGTTGTTTTAAAACATTAGGGGATATTTTTTATGGAAAAGGAAGGATTCTAGGCCACTCTCAATGTGTCGCTCGACTTGGGAGGTTAGGAGAGAAACCTCATTGAGATGTATCTAACCAGACACAAGAGGATAGATCTCTCTCCATGGCATACTTTGCTAAGGAATGAGTTATATTGTTGCTTGATCTATGTACATGTGAGAAGGCACAACTTACAAAATTTCTATTGTATACTATAATTTTATCTACCAAGTTTCCTATATATGATCTAATTACACTTTGGTTGGTCAAAAATGATGCAGAAAAGTGAATTTGTCTCAAAAATGACATTTTGGAAGTGGAAATCTAAAGCTCACTTCATTCCCAAAAGAACGCCTTTTACCTCCATCCATAAGGGTTCCTCTAAACCCTTCCTTGTCCAGTAAGAAGGAGCTTGGAATTGAGCATCTTCATCTCGAATAATAGTTCCAGCTCCTATCATCTCAGTTTGCCTTTTATATCCAACATCAATGTTGATCTTAACATATCCATGCAAAGGGGGAATCCATTTGGTACGAGGATCCTCTTTCCTCCAGTTCCATCTATTGGAGAAAACCAATGCATTTTTCCTGAATGTTCTTAACTCTGGGTTGTTCCCCTATTTCACTATATACATTCCTAGAGTGCCATATGTACTAAGATGTAAAGGCTAACAATGACAGTAATTTCTCACCCCCACGATCTCTAATTATTCTTACCACCTCATCAATATTTCTAAATTTACACCTTTTGAATGATAACTCGTGAAAATGCGAATTATCATGGCTCATTTCAGACGTTAGTCTAAGAGAATGTGGTTAATTTGCACCAATTTAGCTTAGTTTTCATTCACTTTGCATTTTAGGAACAACATATAGTTCGTATGTTTTTTTTAGTAAAAACCGAGGCAAAGCTTGTGAATTTCGGGGTGTAGCACTAACACCTTATTATTGAAAAGTACATTTATTGGGTGTTTATTGGAATTGTAGGAAAGAGAGATGGCTAACCACTTTGGAACATGTTGAAACGAAGAATAGAGCAAATGGGGAGAGCAGGCTTGCTGGCGCCTCAGTGTCGACCTACGGCGCCTAGGCGCCACTTCACCACCATACAGAAACTCATCAGAAGCCCTTCAGTCGACAAGCTTCCAGAGAGTTGGTACCTAGGCGTCGTGACACCACGGTGCGACCCCCGCACACGTGTGTTTCTGCACGTGTTTTGGTGTTGAGTTCAAGGAGGTATAAGCATATACCTAAGGGTTCATATGGAAGAGGAGAACGTGTACGAAGCAGCCGAAGAGAAAGAAAGGAAATGAATTCCGATTCAAGAGCGTCTGAAGAGGAGATCCAATCTCGTTGGCAAAGACTCACGAGTTTTAGCCTCTCTTTTTCTCTACATATTTCTTTTTCTCTATTGTTGGAAATGCATTCAAATTGGGTTTTAATGGGATTTAACTCCATGTTCATGAACTAAACTTCAATAGATGGGAAGTTGAGATGAATTGATGTCTAAGCTATATTATTTTGGTTCTTGATGATTTAAAAATGAGTTTTTGATTTGCTGCATACTTGTCCTGTGTGGATTTACCCTTGCATATGTCATTTAATGCTTTTTACAAGACTAGTTGCGGGGTTTATCCTTAAAAAAGGAAAATCCAAACAAAATTCATGTGTAAGACATAGGTTTCTCTCTTGGTGAATGGAGAATATTTAATGGATAGGAATATACTATTAAACCTTATGTAGTCATGAGCAGGTTACGTATAGATCAATTCCATCACATTTAATTGCATGAGAACATAGCAATTGGGTGTTATGTAATTAGCTTTATGTGTGTTGGAAGACATATATAAAAATTATTGAACTTTGACTAGGAAATCCCTGCACGATCTAAAAAAAAGGAACCAATTCAATATAGTTTAGATTTAAGGATTCCCAACTATCCTATCTACCAACCCAACTCGATAAACCCTTTTTGAATTCTTGCTCTTTCGTTAAACTCTCTTTTATTCATTTTTACTTGTTTTGTACATTTAATTACATCTACGAAAATTCTTTCCAATCACCAAAAGCAATTGAAGTAATTGATATAATTAGTTTAGACAATATCCTCATGAGAATGATACTCTACTCACTCTTTATTACTTGATCGACACGTATACTTGCGTTAAAATGAGTATTTTAATTAGACATATACGCAGCTCGTCATTGAACTATCTTTTGATCGAATGATCAAAAGCACACTGAATTTGAGGATAGTTTAGACAATATCCTTGTGGGAACGATACTCTACTCACTCTTTATTACTTGATCGACACGTATACTTGCGTTAAAACGAGTATTTTAATTAGACATATACGCAGCTCGTCATTGAACTATCTTTTGATCGAAGGATCAAAAGCACACTGAATTTGAGGATAGTTCCAAAAATAAATGGGAGAATGGGAACACATCATTTTTGAAGATTAGTCTTAATTGGTAACACGTCCATCATCATCCTCTAGCTAAAAATTTTGATTTGGGTTGGGAGCTTTAATTTCCATAAAGAACACACCAAGTCCTAATTATGAGGGCCTATTGAATTATCTATTGAGTCTTGAGACGTGTGAGAAAGCTCTAGCACCTTCCTGTACCCTAATTTTACATTGTAGGTTCCATCTGATTCAAAAGGCCAGAAAATATTATCTTCTTGTTGATTAGCTCGAATTGGAATGGATTGAATGATCTTACATCTTATCTCTCCAACCACATATTTAACCAAATTTGCCTTCCAATATTTAGTATCCCAGTCAATAAGGAGCTTCACTTTAGCATCTTTAGGAATTGAAGGAGGAAGAGGCCTAACTTTTAAGACGGGGAAAAATTTCCAATTATTGGCTAGCATTGATATATTCTTTCCATTGCCCACTCTCCAACAATAGAACCTCTTCAAGAAATCTCTTGCAAATATAATACACTTTCGTGCGAATCAAGTACAAGCAGGAATTGCAGAGGACCAAAAATTGCCATTTGGAAAATACTTACCCTTCAAAATTTGATAGCGCAGAGAATTATGATTTATCATTAATCTCCACGCCTAATTAGCAAGTAGGGACGAGTTAAAAGTAAAGAAATTTCTAGAACCCATTTCGTCACCAGCCTTGGCTTTGCACATTGTCCTCCATGAAATTCAATTGATTTTCCTATTCTCATTCTTCTCTCTCCACCAAAACCTACTAATCACTGAATTTGCTACCTCATAAAAACTTTTTGGCAACTTGAACATACACATAGCAGAGGTGGGGATAGATTGAGCCATTGATTTAATAGCACTTCCTTACCACCACATGAAAGAAGTTTGGATTACCAACCTTGTATTTTCCTTCAAATTCTTTCCTTTAGACTATGGAAAACTCTAGCTTTTGCCTCACCAATCCAAGCTGGTAGACCAAGATACTTTTGGATTCTCTTCCATTATTGTCAAACAACTGTTCTATTTCAATTCTCACTATTATTCTAATATTCTTGCTAAAGTAAAGAGTTATTTTTCCATATTTATCATCTACCCAACACATTCCCCGTAAATTTGCAACACCCTCAATAAGTAACTCACTTCTCCAATTGAAGCCTTTACAAAAATAAAAGCATCATTGGCAAAAAGAAGATGAGTTAAACTTGGGCCCCTCTTGGCTACTTTCATACCACTTAGTTGATAGGGCTTCATTTAAGAGAGGAGATAAGCCCTCAGTACATAAAAAGAATAAATAGGGTGAGAGGGGGTCTCCTTGTCTGAGGCCCCTACTAGCTCCAAAGCTAACAAACTTAAATCTATTGATTATGGCTCGAAAGGTTGAAAATAGATATGCAATAAAAGATCCATCTTATCCACACTTCACTGAAACCTATCTTTTGCATGTTTGATAAATAAATTCTTACTCAATGTTGAGTCGCATTTATATTATGATTTTTCATTATTAATTGAGAAGAATTTGAGTGTTTGAGATACTTTAAATTATATTTTTATTGATTTAGCTTTACAAAGCATAAAACACTCACAATTAACTGATTTGTATAAAATAGGAGGAATATATGCAATTTTGGTATACAACATGGATAAATTGACAAGCCTTGATGAAAGTGGGAGTAAATTGCAAATTCAAGACTTATATCTGAAGCAAAACTACGTGTAAAGCAAGACACTATACATACGCAGTTACTGTTCATGCACGTACTGTTCATGTGTGTTACTGTTTATGCACAACTGTTCATACGCACACTATTTTGCACTGTTCATGCGTACTATTCATGTTATTGTTCATGCACATTATTCACTTCTATATAAACACTTATGGAGAATGTGCTAAGGCATCTGAGAACATCCTGGGAGTGTGGGTTGAGGTCTAGAGAGCGAAAGAAGGCATAGAGCACAAGGCAAGAGGAGAGGCGGCGAGTTGCTTGAGGTGGTTAAGACACCATCGGGACTTCTAATCAATAAGCTTTCCTTTTCTTCTATTTTGATTTAGTTATCTTATTTGTGATGGACTTTAAACATGATATTATTTTATGTTTGATTTTTATTATAAACATGCTAGGCTAAACACTTAATTTAGGTTTTAGGATGTAACATACGTATAATGTAGCAGATATTGTGGTTTGATTTATTTATGAATGATATTATATGTTAATTTAATATCTTGTGATTTAACGCTTGCTTGGTGTGAAGGCGTACACTTTGGCAATGATTATCATATATTAGGTGATGGAACCGAGAGGTGAAAGTCTAATATACGAAAATCAAGATATTAAACCTGAAAATCTAAGACCATGGAAATATGCATGATGACCTTGAGAAATTTCATAAACTTCCACAGAACTTAATAGATTCTAATTGACTTAATCCCATGAGAATAAGTGGTTAAGAAGATTACGGTACACATTGTAGGTTTCGAGAGAAGGTACAAGGATAATATAAGGATAGTTCTCCTTTAGCACATAATATTCAAATTAAGTAAACACTTCATGTATCCATTGCAGAAGACGTATGTGAAATCCTAGATCCTAGGTGCTTTTAATCTTGTGATTTCTAATCACTGTTCCATGTTCTACAGATCAACTTTTTTTTTCCTATTCTTTCTTCTCCTTACCTTATTTGGTTAGAAAGTGTTTAGATTCAACATTTTAAGTCCCGAATTCCCTATGGATCGATATTTATATACTACAATTTACGACCCGTGCACTTGCGGTGAGATTGTGAACACTCAATCCTATCATATACCTTTAATATATCCAAATTTATGGTCACATCTTCTCCTCCCCTGTCTCCTCTTTCTAAGTGTATGAAGCACCACCTATGTAATCAACATATTATCTGATATCAATGTGGAACCCTGACCGTATACGCGTTGTTTTGACCGTATACGCGTCATTTCGACACTTGTAATTTTGAAGATTATTTTATAAATAAATAAAGATTCATGAACTTTATTGATGGATATGTGTATTTGAGATTGAAATAATGCAATTGGGAATTTAACCCCGTAAATAGTGCACGTGAATAGTAAACGTGAATAGTAAACAGGGGTTAAGATATATGATTAAGAGTTAATCACTTGGATTAACTTAATCATAAAAGACAAAATAGAGATTTAATCACTACAAGAAAAAATAGCAATTCTTTTGGATATTTTAATCAAAATTCGGATTTATATGGAAAAATAGAAAAAAATTCATAACTTGCAATACGAAAGTCGGAATTCGATGAAATTTTTTATGGATGGTTAAAATACATAATGGACATGATGAATGGATTAAGATGTGATGAAAATCACAAATCAAAGGTCAAGATTAAACGTCAAATGAAAAATCAAAAAGTAGCATTACTTTAATTAAATGCTACTTTTGACTTTTTACAAAAATTAAATAAAAAAAAATAAAAAAAATAAATGAAATGCAGCAATAGCAGGGGGCGTGAGCAGGGGTATTTATGGCCATTTGACTTTGATCAATGGTTCAAATTCATCCAAATCACAAATCAAGGGTTTAGATTTAATTAGCTTAAAATTAATTAAATAAAAAAATAAAAAATAGGAAAAATAGGCCTGCAAAATAGGGCAGCTGGAGCAGGGTAGGGAGGCTGCACAAGGCTCTAAGAACCTTTGGGAAATTAGAAGAAAATACCTTTGCAATTTTACACCCTAAGCTAGAGGGGGTAAATTTCAAATTTATGAAAAATGGACCCCTATAAATAGAGGGGCAGCCCATGAACGAATTCACAACCATCCTAGCTCAAAAAAATCACTTGAGCAATTTCATTTCTCATCCCCACACGTTTTAGCCTTAAGGAAAAAGGAGAATCGAAGGTTGGAGTGAGAAAAGGTGAGTTGAAGAGGCATAACTTCGCTTGAGGTAAGTGGATTCCCCTCAAACTTGTTTTAAATGTTAGATGAAGTAAAAACATGCTTATATAATGCCCAAGCATGATAAAATAAGTATAGATATAATGTTTAAATGAAATTATGCCAAAACATCAAAAATTTGGAGCAAAGATAGGATATTTGGGGAAATAGCATATGATATGTGAAAATAATTCTTCAAAATTGATAAATGTTGATTTAGGATGTATGATAATGATAAATATGATGTTAGAATAATGATATATTAATTTCGTGATTTTTGGGATTAAGGATTATGCTTAAGTGAATTTATGTTGATTTTTAGTATATGGAGAAAATGATTTTTTTGGCTACGTAAATGATGATAAATTCAAAATGTATGAAATTTCCAATGATATAATAGGCATAAGGTATGTCATGGTATTTTTTATTTTTGGAAAAAATATCAATTTTTGGAACCCATGAACAGTAACCACATCTCTGTGAACAGTAATTCGAATGAACAGTGATCTGCTACAGTAATTTTTGCTATAGTGATTTGCTACAGTAACAGCGTGATTTTGAAGAAAATTTGAGATTAATATTTAAATATGATGATGAAAATTTTGAAGAACCTATGGATAAAAATATATATATATATATCCACATAAAGAGATAATAATATAGAGCATGCATGGGAAGCAGCTTGAATAGAAGAAATGAAAAATATCATTTCTCCTTGAATAGGAAAAGGAAAAGAGAAGGTCGAAGACACCTCCTAAAAAGGTAAGCAAGTTATATGTTTTGCAAATTATTTTCAAAATGCTTGAAATTGTTTATGAATTGCCTTATGAAATTTATTTAAGGTTGGCCATACCTATAACTGCTTTACATGAACTGAAGTTTGTTTTGTGAAATTGTTTATTAAATGCTTTTTATGAAATTGTTTATGATTTGCAAATATCATGTCGGCATGTGTATGAGAATGAGCATGTGCACGAGGAATAGGCCTTAGTCGAGGTAGTAAGTGGACCGGATGTCCCCCTCGCTATTGCCAAGTCGCTTAATAGGCCCAGGCCGGCGGCGACCTCCCTGAAATGGGAGCATGTATGGGATGGGCGCCTAGCTAGCGTTGCATCCAAAGGAATGTCATGAATGCTATATATGCATTGCATTTGCATTTATATGAAATGCATGAAAATGATTGAAAAAAATTATGTATAACTTGCTTACTGAATATTATTACTCACCCATGCTTTTTCAACAACAGATAGGAAATGATGATGAAGGCAACATGCCAAATGTTATGTATAAATGATGTTTATGTAAACTTTATGTAAAGTCAACGATGATAATTTTGAGATGGAAAGAAATATTTTTGTTGTATGAAACAGTTTTGGTTTATAACTGTGATATGTGAAATATATTTCATGTTAGATAAATGATGAGAATTTTCAATGTATTGTTGAAAAAAAAAAATCCTGCCGTGTGATCAGGACAACAATCCTGAATCATGTTTACCAATCAAAACGATCTCGGAGTAAGGCTTCTAGGCACCTCGGTTTGGGGCGCCACAATCAATCTGCCCGGCACAAATGCACTTTGGTTGCTTGAGATGAGCCAAAATAGAAAACCCTTTAGTCAGTTAGCTAACAGTTTATCTATGAGCTTGAATCTTGCATTGCATAAACTAATAGGGTGAGAACCTGATAGACAATTAGCATCATCTTTCTTTGGAATTTAAACAATGTTCGTATGATTAATCTACCTCATCGAAGCTCTCTATTCTGCCTGGGAGTTTGAGTATAGGAAATTCTTACAAGCATTGAAATTTTGATCACAAACCACTTCCTAATGTTGTTGGAAAAATCTGACCGGCAAACCATATGGACCTCGAGCTTTCTTGGGATCCATAAATATGAGTGCTCTTTCCAGCTCCTCTCTTGACAGTGGGGCTGTTAAAAGAAGGTTATTTACCTCAAAAATACTCTTTTGGATCATATTTTTTATTCTAATCACATCATGAACATGCGAAGATGTAAATAAGCTTGCAAGATGTTTGACTGTTAGTTGCTTTATGCATTTCCGTCTATATACTCAATAGCCCTCCTCATTCAACAGATAAGTGATGTGGTTTCACCTTCTCTTCTCTATTGCAAACCTATGAAAATATTTAGTGTTCTGATCCCCAAATGTTAGTTGATCCTTGACCTTTGCTGCTATAATAGCTCTTCATCCTCCAATAAACTATTGATCCTTGCTTCCTGTTCTTTAATTTGTTCATCTCTTTTATCTGATGGTTGGAGACATTTGAGATGGAATAATACTTCTTACTGTCTTTTGATTTTCTTTGAAATATTACCTCTGGTGTTGAATTCCTCCTCATTAGCTTAGCACCACATCTATTAATCAGCTCCTTCAGCGATTTCAGGGACTCATTCCGAAGAGATGGATCTTGACTCCACACTTCATTGATCACCTTAGTAGCTCATTCATCTTTACCCCGGAGCATCTTGTATCTGAAAAATTTATGAGGCTTTTATAATTTGAGCTATTATCAAATGCAATATAAACGGAAAAATCATTCGAATATGCGGCTACTAAATAATGATTTTGAGCTAGTGGAAACATATCTAGCTAGTCAGTGGATGCCAACGATCTATCCAGCTTGGCTTCCACTCTCACTACTCCACACCTCTTATTTCGCTAAGCGAAGTAGATCCCACATACCCTAAATCCTTAAGACAATAATCATCAAATACTTGCCTAAACAAAGATGCTCGGGATTCAGCTCTCAAGTTGATAGTAAAAATTCACATGCTTCAAGAACTTCATTAAAATCACCAAAGATTAACCAACGTAAATTGCTTTTCTGACTAGATGATGTAGGAGCTGCTATGATCCCATTCTTCTCTGAGATTCAGGATTCCCATAAAATCCAGTAAACCTCTAAATCTTTCCCTTGTCTATACTGATTTTCGCGTCAATGTGGTTCATGGAATAGGATGTAATACTCACCCACCAATCATTTTTCCGCATAAGGGAAGGCCACCTCTTCTGGATATAAAATCTACCAGAAAATAACTGACACATTTTTCTCTTCTTCTTATAAATTCCATCTCTTGTATTTTACATGTTGCTTCTGATAGACAAATCAAAATTGGATCTTTTTTCTTGACTAAATCAAGAAGGTTACGAATTGCTTGTGAATTCCAAGCCCATGACAGTTTCACACTAGAATCTCCATCTAGCATTGGTGGGGCTAAGATATGAACTTAGCCTCCACCGTTATAATGTCTTTTTATCGAGTTTTCATCCTCCATAAATCTCTCTTTCTTTGATACACTTTCAACTTTTGTGGTTTATGTACTCATGCTTAAAACTGCCCTCTGCATGTTATGCTTTGCTTGTCCACTCTTCCCCATCTTTCTAGCTCTCCTCTTCCATCTCTCTTTCAAAGGATAACTAGTCTGTGCATTCAATAGGGTCGGCATTAACTTATCTGTCCTATGATTGCGATTTGAAGTGCTATCCATATTCTCCACATTATCCTCCTCCATGGAACTCCTTTGATCTATTATTTTTTAGGTTCTCCAAGTACTAGAATATAGTTTGATCCATCATGTTGTTCATCATTTTCTTGTGTAGGAATCTTTTCCATATTAAGGTCCGTGATCCTTTGGGCCCCCTTTCCTATTTGTGTGCCATTATCATCTATTAGATCTTTCATAGACTCCCCATTATAGTTCTCATCATTAATGGTTGAACTTTAAACCCCTTTCAACACTATCCTATCAGCCCCACTCTTATTATTATTATTTTCTATCTGTACCCCATTCAAAGCTCTCTCTTTCTTATTATTTTCATCATCAATTTTCCTAGCCCCTCCCAAATATTCACATGGGAAGACCCTATTTCCCCTAGTCGTATCCAACTTTAATCCCATATTCCTGATTCCAACTTAGAGATAGTTACCATATGGCAAATCAGACTCTTATTTCTCTTTAATTACCTGTTGTACATAATTGCATTCCTTCAAAGCATGCCCCATTCTTCCACATGTTGCTAATCTTTCATATTGGAACTTCAACCATCTTTTTTTTATTTGGGAGTACTGCAGAAAAATTTCATGTCTAAGAGGTTGCCTTACCTCCAGCTCCACCTATATTTGAACACTCTCTCCTTCAATTTTGAGTTCATGTAACTTGATGAAAGTATTGGGTATCATTCTTTCAATAGCCTCCTTATCATACATAATTGGAATGTCTTCAATACGCACCCACATTGGTGTTATATGTATCTGTACCTTTTTTAAGTTTTTAGGAACTTCCAATTTCTCGCAAGCACCAAATGTTGGTTGAATAACTATGGTTTTCCTTTTAGTATCTTGCACAAGTCCTCTTCCTTCTTGAAGGATAACATATATAGGTTCTCTTACACCTCTATTAAATTGCATTTGCTCTGCATTTTCCATGGTCATCTCAAGAAGACATTGAAAAGTTTTTTATTATAAGGCTTCATGGACCAAACTATACAGATAGCTAAGGGCGTGCTTCCTGGATCAAGGGTCTTGACCATATCATAAGAAATCTTCAATATTTGGAGTTCATTGATTAGAAAATTTTCTTCACGACAAGACTTTACTCAAATAAAACTACAGATCAAATACCTCCGATACCCCTTTACCAACTAGTGAGAGAAGGAAGAATCCCCTTATATGAAGAGAAGAAATCTGAAGCGAATAATCGGGCGCCTTCAAAAACAACCTCGAATCTTCACCTCTCTTTGCCCACGAAATCGCCTCTCAAAGAAACCTGGGAAGAACTCTTAATGACTAACATTAGGTATATTTTTTAACATAAAAACCTTTTAAACTTAACATTTTTTATTTAAAACATTTCATTATCCACATTTACTCCATTTTAATCATTTTTTTCACATTTTCCAATACGACTATCCTGCCTTTTAATTATTTTTAAACAACTACTTATATAACTAATCTATCTATTTTAATTTTGTTCTTTTTACTCTTCATCATTTCCCCTAGCATATCATATTATTTTCTCTCAATTCAAAAACTTTTACAAGAAAAATTTTTTACTCAAAAGTTTCATAACTTTTCAAACACACTCATAATTTATTTTTAGTATCTAGGTCATAAATTTCATTCTATTTAAAATTATATGAGGTAAAATTGAAAAAATAAAGATGTTAGATTATTTAATTATTTGTAAAAAAAATGTAAGATGCACAAGACCCTGCTAATTCTCATTCCATGCCATTCGTTCACTACCAAATATCTTCAAATTTCAATATCAGAGCCTACTAAGTTATTGCGGGATACTATAAATTACAAATCATGCCAACATTACCATCACCATTGGCTTTCATTTTGCAAATGCACTTGATATGATATATCTTTTTTTAATTTTAAAAAATTTCCCCTGCTAGATAGAGCACTGTGATCCCAAATGCATAGCAAAACCGAGTCACACAGACAATATCGATCTATAAAAACCTAATTTTGACTGATCGATTTTGATAAAAGTCTTATATGGTACGTACCACTTAACCTTGATGGTAAGCGGATAAGATGATGAGTACAAATTTTAAAATTCAACATCTAATAAATAATTTTTTAAACATTTATCCTAACTCCCGTGGGGAATAATTTCCTACAAAAATTCTATTTAAAGTGATGTATGCAAATTGTTTTTTTTCTATTTTTAATGATTTTTTGACATGTGAATTATATAAAATATAAATAAAGACTTTTTTCCAAATATATCCACTATGTTTGACCCTAGTCCCAAATATATTATGTTTACAAAATTTTAGATATACTCACTAGGTTTGCAGAGCACCCAATCTGAGAATTAATGCCGTTAGTTAATATATGAAATCACTAATATCCCTATCGAATCTTGAATATAATTGAAAATTGAATGTTATAACTCACGTTCTAATTGCACGTGATTTCTAAATTTAGAGAGCTTTGATTTTATTTTATTTCTATTTTATTTCATCTTTTATTTTTTTGATAGATCATCTTTTATTATTTTATAACAAGGGTATTTTTGACATTTATAAAAATTTAACTAATAACTTTTAATGGAATAGACATTTTTATGATTAACTGCATAGGTGTATCTGAAAGTTTGAAAACATAATGGATATATTTGAAAGAAGGGATTTGAAAAAACCCTTATAAATTAATAAACATATGTAATAAAAAATTACTTTGATTGAATATTATACTTGTTATTAAATACTTAATATCTATGAAGAAGAGGTAATGATTCATGCAAGTCATGCTTGAATTAAGGACTCAAGAAGAAGTTTACGATTATAATGCTACTGCAATTCATGATTAGGTTGGTTCTTGAATTATCCCACGTTAAATCATTTGTAACCTCAATATTTGTTTATATATAGTATGAGAAGATTCTTGGATTCGGATGGAATAAGATATCCTATTTCTTAAAAAATATTTTTTATTATAAAAATAATAACTTACTTTTTCATTTCCAATATAATTTTTTTAATTATAGTACACTTTTTCTCATTTCAAATACACAGTAATATTTTTTTTATGCCACATTCATATCCCATCTAAGCTTTGAACTATAAGTATTAATGGATTGGATTGGACGGTGAGCCTAATCCTAATCCTAAATCGTTAAAAAAATCTCAGCTCTAATCTGTTTACCAACTTATTTAAAAAATCTCAACCCTAATCCATTCATAATCTATTTAATAAATGGGTTGATGAATTGTTAACGGGTTATATAGTAAATGACCTGAATGTTTAAACTCTGACAAATGATGATCTCATAAGGAGATACAAGATAGTGTTTTTAGTGTAAGAGAAACAATAATAGGGTAGTCATGGGAAAATGAAATTACGGTAGTGGTAGGAAAATAAAAATTAGGTGGTGAGAGGAAGACTTATCAGAAAAATAAATTTTAAATTTATATAAATAACTTTAATATGTTAAACAAGTCGAATGGGTTAAATAGCTTAAATGGGTTACTAAACAGGTTGATAGGTTATAAATCTCAACACTAATCCGTTTAGTTAATTAAATAGTTGAACTTTCTCAAAAAGTATCAAAATCCTAAAAACAAAAGCAAAAATACTAGAAAGAAAAAATTTTCCTAACTAAACCTTAGGTTGCCTCCCAAGCAGCGTTAAGTCTAATGTCTATAGCTCGAATGGTTGAAATTGCGTTAACCAACACACAATCTTTCAAAAACAAGTTCTTGCAAATCTTTTTCCAATTTTTGTTGTGGTGTCTCCCGCATACTTGTGAAACTTGGATTATCACAAGACATGATATCCAACAACTCCTTTTGCAGCATCGTCTTGTTATAGTTCCCTGCCAAATTATACATGCTCTTAGTATCTAAATAGATTTCAAAAAATAAAATGAGAGAGAATTTTTCTTGAAATTATGATCATCAATATGCAGCTCTTCAGAATCTATGTATTTTTCAACTGCTCTATGTGGAAAAATAAATAATAGAGTTTGTAGCTCAAATGGTATGGATGACTTTTCTGTCTTTGTTTCTTCGATGAGTTGATTATCATCTTTTTCTCATTGCTTTCATCTTGCACTTCCTCAGAATTTGATTAGTCTTGAATTTGCTCTATAATTATTCTACACCTCACCCTCCATTTGACTATTGTTATTCAAAATATCTTTATAGTATGTCTGGTTTTGAATTTGCACTTGTTCATCTGCATGCATGTCATCCTCTATTTGATCTTTATTAATCGAAATGATTTCATCATAATCCTCAAATTTCATAGAGTCCATGAATGGTTGACTAAGAGGTTCGCGAGATTTCTCATTTAGATGACGGACTTGTTGTATAATTTGTTCTCCTAGAATCAAAAGACGCTCATTTAGTTGATCAAATATTTGGTTTATTGTAATAACATGTTTTAATAGGGATTCTTTGAGTTGTAGTGGAATTATTGGTATTAGTGGAATGGGTGAAGAAAAATTTTTCAACTTATTTTCAAAATTTAAATCATGTTATTGAGGTGGAAAGAAATTTTGTTCAAATGTAAAAGTGTGATTCTTGGACCAAGAGAAACTTAAATGTGTAGGCTTATCATCATAGTAAGTGTCTGAGCAAGGGTTTTCAACAAGTTGGGGATTGTTATGGTTATAAAAATTTTGTTGTCCATATTCCCAATCTTGTTCATATAATACATTCATCATTGAAGTCCTCTCTCCATATGAATTTGGCCTACATCCTCTCATAATCAAGAAATCTTTCTCGATAACAATTCGATTTCGTCTATCATATCATTGTGAAAAGATCTATCACCCATTCATCATCAAATCACTAATTATAATATGTCATTTAATAATTTTTAGAAAAAAAACAAAATAAAAGAATATAAAAGAGAGATAGAATAGAAGAGGAAAAAAGAAAGAGAAAGAAAAAAGTGTTTAAATCTAAAGTCCTAAATAACGCAAAATTCCCTAGCAACGACGAGAAAATACTTGTTCGCAATCTCACATCAAGTACAAGGGTCATAGATTGTAGTATATAAAATATCTATTTATAGGGAATTCGGGACTTAAGACGTTGAATTTAAACACTTTCTAACCAAATAAGATAAGGAGAAGAAAGGATAAAAAAAATTGATTTGTGGAACGTAGAACAAGGATTACAAACCCCAGGATTGAAAGTACCTAGAATCTAGAGTTTCATATATATTTTCTAGAACGGATACATGAAGTGCTTATTTAATTTGGATATTATGTGTTAAAGGAGAACTATCTCTGTATTATCTTTGTACCTTATCTCGAAGACTACAAGGTGTGCCCTAATTTTTGTAACCATATTTTTTATGGGATTAAGTCAATTAGAATCCATTAAATTTTGTGGAAGTTCATGAAATTTCTTAAGGTCATCATATCTATTCTTATGATCTTAGAGTTTTAGATTTAATATCTTAATTTTCGTATTTTAGACTTCCACCTCTCGGTTCCATCACCTAATATATGAGAATTATTGCCAAAGTGTAGGCCTTTACATCAAGCAAACATTAAATCATAAGATATTAAATTAACACAAATTACCTTAAGCAATCAAACCAAAATACTAGCTACATTGGATGCATGATACATCCTAAACCTTAAATAACAGGTTTAGCCTAGCATATTTATAATAAAAATTAAGCATAAAATAATATTGTATCCAATCTCCAACATAAATAAGATAATTAAAATTAAAAGAAAGAAATTATTGATCAAAAGCCCTGATGGTGTCTCAACTGCTCCAAGTAACTCGCTGCCTTGCTCCTTGCCTCATGTTTTACACCTCTCGCTCTTTGTACCTCAACCCAAGCTCTAGGAACATTCTAGGATGCTTTAGGACCATCCCCACAAGTGTTTATATAATGATGAATAGTGAGCATGAATAGTGTGTGAATAGTAATATGCATGAGCAGTACTGCATGAACAATGTTGTGCATGAACAATAACTGTGTATGAATAGTGTCTTGCTTTTTAAACACAATTTTTCTTTAGACGTGAATCTTAAATTTACAATTTACTCCCGTTTTCATTCAAGCTTATTAATTTGACCTTATTTACACCAAAAGTGCACGTACTTCTCCTGCTTTGCACAAATTGCACCAGTTGGTGAGTATTTATAAAACTAAGCTTAATCAATCAAAATATGATTCAAATCATATTAAATACTTAAATTCTCATCCAGCTATTATCCAAAATAAATATATAAAAGTAACTTAACAACTATCTTAGATGAAGAATGGAAAGAAGAGAGTAGAGAGAAGAGAGAGAGAAGGAGGAGATGGGGCTTTGATAAAGGTAATGTTGATCCCGAGTTTGTGGAAAAACCCCAGAGGGGAGGGGTGAATTGGGTTCTTTTAAAAAAAATTCAGTATGTTAAATGTAACCAACCCCTTATAGACTAGATCTCCTTGAATGAAAACGTGGAGAATAGAAAATGAAATAATGGTTCGGGACATGCAAAATTATAGTAGTTTGGGACAACCCTTCCTACTCCACTTCTCCAAGAACATACCTTGTGTCTTGAGTTCCACTATATCAATGAGATTATAACTAGTCATTGCTCGCTTTTAGATTCTGGCTTTAGGGAGCCATTACAATTTTCACATGAGTGGTAAATCACACTCCAACCACACACTACTTGTTTTCACTTAATCTTGGTTTCTAATACCAAACTAAGTGAAATCACAAAACAATAAGTTAAAAATAAGTTTTACACTTTACTAATTGTATAGAGGAAGTTTTCAACGCGGGAGAATAACATGTAGAGTAAGTTGATGAGAGAGCATCTCAACACTTGCAGTGAATGACACAATTCTTCTTTTAAAATGCTTTAATGAGCACTTAATACTTGTGATTGGAAGGTGGTGTTATGAACGAATAAAAAATCAAACATAATCTTTGTTTTGATGATTAACAATTTAATTTGAGAGATTTTAAGACACTAACATATATGTTGAGAAGTTTTAAGGATTAGATACTTTAAGATTCAAAGTTTGGCAGGTTAAGTCGCATGCCAAGTAGACTTAGGCATCGACTTAGGTTAAGTTGATACCCAAGTTGACTCCAGCATTGACTTCGAATGACCATTTTTTGACCGAAGTCGACTTCGTATGCAACTTGGGTGAAGTTGAAGTTGCAACCCAAGTCGGCTCCATTAATGACTTAGGGTATCTTCAAGGGTCTGAAGCTGAATTTGACAAAATCAAGTCACAGCCGAAGTCGAATCTAACATGCGACTTAAGTGAAGTCGTACATGGAATTAACTCAAACATGCGACTTGGGTGAAGTTACAAATCAAGTCTACCCCAGCATTAAACTTGAGTACAAAAAGACTAAAATCATGTTGGTTCAAGCTCAAAGGTGATTAGATTGGCTCAAACATATTTCCCCTAAAATGATTCAAGGTCCAAGACACAAGTCCAACCAAGACTTCTTTCAGTAGATATGATCAAGTTTAATATACAAGAAGACCAATAGCCCATATGCAAAAATAAAGTCTATTGAAGCTACATTGACAAGATACAAAGGATATACAAACTAAGAGACAAAGATCATAAAACAACAAGTTTAAATGAGCTAAGTGTAGAGTGAAGTCGCGACCCAAGTCAACTTCATTTGCAACTTGGGTAAAGTCCGAAACCACCCAAAGTGGAACTTGAAGCTGAAGTGTGAAGACTGAAGTCCAACCCAAATCAACTCTAGTTTACGACTTAGGTGAAGTCATACCAAAGGTCGACTCTGAGTGCGACTTGGATCCCAACGGTTGGAAAAATTCAAATGTTGGCGTATTAAATGCATGTCACCTACCAGTAAATGTTTGAATTCACTCATCTTCTATTTAATACACGTTAAATGGAAGGGAGAGGATTAGCGAGTACATTGATTAAGCTTTGCCTTCTAACTTTCTAGCATTCAAGTGCTCACTAAGGATATCTACAAGAAGAATTGTGTTCTTTGATTGCAAGTGCTCAATTGTTCATTCATTCACTCACTCCACAAGTTCTTCTACGAGCCGAAAATCTTCTTACACATCTGTATAGTGTAAATTCTTATTTTTCATTCTTTTTTGTGATTCCACTTGATTTTGTGTTGGAGATCAAGACCAAGTGAAGGCAAAGTATTGTGTAGTTGGAGTATGACTCGCCACCTACTTGTGTAAAATATGTAAAGGTCCCCTAAAGAGCAAAGGCTCTTAGTGTAATTATATTAATTTAATGAAATCCAAGATACAATAGTGTGCTCTTGAAAGAGTGGAGTAGAGAGGATTTTTCTGAACCACTATAATCTTCATGTTTGTGCTCTCTACTCTATTTATTATTTCGTTCTCCACATTGGCATATGTTGCTTGGTATGTTGGGATATTTGTGAGCCATGATTGTATTTATGGATTTGTGAAGTGTTGTTGTTGAACCATCGACGGCAATCGTTAACACATCCTTACAAGGATCAAGGATGTGATAGCTTGGGTAGCATTGATTCAAACTTACATGTCTGATTGATGAGCCGTAGACCAGACTTGTCTAGTCCTTGTGACTTGATTAATGCTTGTTGTGACCCAATTTGTGGAACTGGTGGTCCTCAACGTAATGGTTGAGGCTAGAGTCGTTCACATATGTGGTGCAACGTGGTTGGGGTTGTGTGGAGAGCACAACAGGGTATTAGTTATACTTCCGATTTGTATAAATGTATTTCCCAATCTATCCATATTATGCAAGGTTGGTCATTCGTGCTGGGATGTAGTGATGGCAACTTAGGTTGTGCAGTGGGTTGGATTACAAGGTGAAATACCGAACCTCCTTATTGGATTTAAGACCTTATTAGATTGATTGGAGAAGTGACATGCGTTGATGCATTGATGTATGCTTAGGCATCAACATATACTTCATATGGAATTAAATCTGATTTGGATTTATGTTTTCATTTGTATTTTGTTAACCTCTATACATATTGTTTACTCACGCTTTGCCAGTTTACATTTATATGTTCTACTTACTAAGTTTGCCCGGACTCATCGTATTTTGTTAATTTTTTTAGATAGCAGGTACGTGGGTGGAGACCAACATGAATTTGGTATACTAGATGAGACTAGGATAGGACAAGTCTAGATTTATAATTATTTATTTTGATTTTTAAGAGAAATATAGTAAATATGGGAAGTTGTATTAAGATGATCTAATGAATTATATTATTGGACCTATATATGTTTTCCATTATCATCGATCCTATACTTTAGTAAAGTCAACAGGGCGTTACACATAAATTTTATAGTGGTTGAAATAAATTCTATTTGTAGCAATAAATTTTCATCAATGGGGGCAACAAATTTCTATCAGTGGAGACCACTTAAGAAAAATATAATATCCCATATATATATAAACTAATTTTTTAAAATTTTAGTGGGGGCAATTACCTCATTAAAGCAGACGTAGATCCGCCCTTGTGCGGAGTTATAAATATTTCCGAAGTAGCTACTCTTCATATAGTCTTCATGCTGCATGAAGAGGATGCTGTGAGGGAGTCATATCTAATCATGAGAACATGAGATCAAATACTTACATAATTGGAGGGAAAACAAAGTCAATAGATAACCAAGGGCGTTGCCATGCATATGTGCCTTCTACGAATCTACATATGGTTAGATATCAAGTTATGTATTTGTCCCACATGGGTGTGGGACATTGGAAACACACCTTGCAAACATAGAGCATAAGAGTGGTATGTTATGCCGTGCGCTACAGGGCCTTGTCTGTTGAACTGATGAACCTGCGGATTGCAATCGGGGTGCTTGGGCCGGGTTGAGGCCCGATTTTCAAAAGTGTTATAATTTTTTTTTATTTATATTTTTTTTTACAACCCGAACCCGAAAAACTCGATTTATAAATACGATAAGGCTAGAGTTCAAGTGAACTCGAACCCGAAGAACATGAGCCTGATTTCTCATTTTTTATTATAAAATATATTATATAAATCATATTTAAATAATATTTCCTTATTTTTATTTATTTTATATTATTTATATTTATATTTGAATACATGTTTAGCATATTGTAATTATATTATAAGTAAAGTATAGATTTTTATTTTTATTCTTCTTTTATTTCTATAATTTATCTTTACATCCATTAATTTTCTCCATTTATCTTATTTTTAATGTTAAATATTTTTTAAAAATATTCTTTATATTGCTATATTTTTAAAAGTATATGGTTTGACCATATATCATTGTAATTTACTATTATGATTTGTTATTATTATATGTCTATATGAAATTGTAAACTTATCATTTTTAAATAAAACATAAATTTCATCACAAACTCAATCCGAATATGATTTTTTAAAAATAGGGTTGGGGTTAAAATTTTACAAATAAGGTTAAGGTTAAAGTTGATGTTTTATAAATAGGGTTAGGATTAGGATTGAGGTGAACCTGAATTTCATGAGCACGAGTTGCACTTCTAATTGCGATGACAGACACGCTTGGTACTCCTGAAGCTTAGCCTCAAGAGGGATGATCAATGCATCATATTAATCACATATTTTTGATAAGATATCAATAACATTTTTACATTAAAAATATCTGTTTCCATTTCTACATCTTCAAAAATAGAAAATTACTATTTTAAATAACTTATATTGTACTATAATACTGCGAAAATATTTTAGTGCTTTTAATCTTTAAAATGACTAAAATGCTTATGATATTTGAAAATCAATATATATATATAGATACACATATCTTCAAAAATAGTAAAGACTTGATAAATAAATTTAGTACACCTAGAATAACAGTTTTGTATGAAAAATTAAAGAAAATTTGCATTTGGTTAAGGTAGCCAACTTTATAGGGTCATACCCTTATTTAAGCATGTATACCTATTTATGTATACCTATTTAACCTATTCATTATATAAATTTTTTAATAATATATTAGTTGTAAAATTATTTAATTTAATAAATCCAATTCATAAAAAATATTTATTTCAATCCCAAGTGTCACTATGAATGTACATTTTTAAAAAAAGAAGTTGGAATTCCTGCATTATCTTACCCTCTTTTAGTAGATAACTGTGGAAAAACATGGAAATGTACGGCCATTCCTTTTTCCAAACGATTATTTTTTCTTTTAATAATTTTATTTATTTCAACTTTACCCTATACTTCGGTCATTTTTCGTTTCAACTATCTTGTTTATTCCAACTCTACTTCTATACTTTAATTATTTTTCCTTTCGATTATCTTATTTATTTCAACTTTACTCATATTATTTCTTATCAGTCATACAAAGTTTAAAATATTTCATTTTTCATTTTTCACCTTTATCATAAAATCCCATGGATTTTTTTTGCTAACTAAGGGCTTATTTGGTAATTGAGATTTGTGTGGGCTTGTAGGATGAGGTAGGAGTAGTAAATGTAATATTTTGAAAATTTACATAATTGATAAAAAAAAATGATACATGTAAAGTTAGAATAATTAGATTATTATAAGAAAAAATAATTAAAACGTAGGTTATTAAAAAGAAAAATGATTAGAACGTAAGGATAAAAGTAAAAAAAATAAATATAATTATTAATGGAATCAATGATTTTCTCAAAAAATGTGCCCCCGCATCATGTCATGGTATACCACGCTTAAATAATTTTCTCAGAAAATGCACCCCACACTGCAACAGAGTATATTCTCACGCTTGACACTTACTTTTTTTATTTTTTTATTTTTATTTTTTTTAATGAAAGATTACTCTAGGCCCACCCCCTCACCTCATGAAGCGCTTGACACTTACTAAGCATGCCCCCAAACGAGCCCCTAACCCCGAACAAGGGAAGTAGGAATTGTTTGGCATTGCCATGATTACTTTGCTTTTGCTTAAAAAAAATAGATAAGCATTTTTAATATAAATAATATTTTTAAGCGTCTATATTAAGCACATCTGAGCTGTCTTTTTATCTAAAAATAGTAATAATCATATTCATAAATTATAACATTTGCCAAATGGAAATTTAAGTTATAATGTTTTTAAAATGAATAAGCTATAAGCACCCTTAAATGCAATGCCAAAGGGGCTCTAGATCAACTCCACGCGGCAAAGAAGCACACGATGTCAGGTCATGCCATTGACGACACTCATGCTACATCTAAACTTAGTGCCGGCAAGTAGGCCGGTCTGATATTGATAATTTGAGGTGTCACGTACATATGGCAGCTGAACGGCCCCGTCCCAACCTTCTCATCAGTCATCACAACACATGGTCCACAATAATAAATCACCGAACCTGCCTTTATCTTATTTTTTATGTTAAATATTTTTTAAAAATATTCTTTATATTGTTATATTTTTTAAAAGTATATGATTTGACCATATATTATTGTATTTATTATTATGATTTGTTATTATTATATGTCTATATGAAATTATAAACTTACCGCTTTTAAATAAAACATAAATCCATCAATATAAATTTCATCCAGAATTCAATCTGAATCTGATTTTTTAAAAATAGGGTTCAAGTTAAAATTTTGCAAATAAAGTTAAGGTTAAAGTTGATGTTTTATAAATAGGGTTAGGATTAGGGTTGAGGTGAAACTGAGTTTCATGAGCACAAGTTGCACCCCTAATTACAATTACAAAACATTTTGGTCTCACAAGCTTCATACTCCTGAAGATTAGCCTCAAGAGGGATGATCAATGCATCATATTAATCACATATTTTTGATAAGAAATCAATCACATTTTATATTAAAAATATCCGTTTCCATTTCTACATCTTCAAAAATGGAAAATTACTATTTTAAATAACTTATATTATACTATAATATTACGAAAATATTTTAGTGCTTTTAATCTTTAAAATGACTAAAATACTTCTAATATTTGAAAATCAATATATATAGATACACGCATCTTCAAAAATAGTAAAGACTTGATAAATAAATTTAGTACACCTAGAATAAAAGTTTTATATGAAAAATTAAAGAAAATTTGAATTTGGGTAATGTAGTCAACTTTATAAGGTCATACACATATTTAAGTATGTATACCGATTTAACCTATTCATTATATAAACATTTTAATAATATATTAGTTGTAAAATTATTTAATTTAATAAATCCAATTCATAAAATATATTCATTTTAATCCCAAGTGTCACTATGAATGTATATTTTTAAAAAAAGTTGGAATTCCTGCATTATCTTACCCTCTTTTAGTAGATAAGTGTGGAAAAACATGGAAATGTACGACCGTTCCTTTTTCCAAACGATTATTTTTTCTTTTAATAATTTTATTTATTTCAACTTTATCCTATACTTGGATCATTTTTCGTTTCAACTATCTTATTTATTCCAACTTTACTTTTGTACTTTAATCATTTTTCCTTTCGATTATCTTATTTATTTCAACTTTACTCATATTATTTCTTATCAATCATACAAAGTTAAAATATTTTATTTTTCATTTTTCACCTTTATCATAAAATTCCACGGATTTTTTTGCTAACTAAGGGCTTGTTTGGTAATTGAGATTTTTGTGGGCTTTTAGGATGAGGTAGGAGTAGTAAATAGAATATTTTGAAAATTTATGTGATTGATAAGAAATGATACATGTAAAGTTAGAATAATTAGATTATTATAAGAAAAAATGATTAAAATATAGGTTATTACAAAGAAAAATGATTAGAACTTAAGGATGAAAGTGGAAAAATATAATTATTAATGGAATCAATGATTGTCTCGAAAAATGTGCCCCCACACCATGTCATGGTATACCACACTTAGGGTGCGTTTGGTTATCCACAGAACATGTCAATGAAAACTTTTCAATCAAAAACTTTTCACTTCCCATAACTACCTTATTTTTTAATTATTTTTTCACATTTTCCTATATAAACAACCCTACTTTTCAATCATTTCCACACAAATACTCATACAACTACCCTATCTATTTTAATTTTATTCTCTTTATACCTCATTATTACCCCTATCATATCACATCATTTTCTATTAACTTGACAACTTCTACTTTGAAAAGTTTTCATCGAAAAGTTTTACTTTCAACCAAACGCACCCTTAAATGATTATCTCAGAAAATCCACCCTACACTGCAACAGAGTATATACTCATGCTTGACACTTACCAAGCATGCCCCAAACAAGCACTTAACACAGAATAACAAAAGTAGGCATTGTTTGGCATTGCCATGATTACTTTGCTTTTGCTTAAAAAAATAGATAAGTATTTTTAATATAAATAATATTTTTAAACTTCTATATTAAGCACGTCTGAGCTGCCTTTTTATCTAAAAATAGTAATAATCATATTCATAAGTTATAACAAATAGAAATTTAAGTTATAATATTTTTAAAATGAATAAGCTATAAGCACCCTTAAGTGCAATGCCAAAGGGGCTCTAGATCAACTCCACGCGGCAAAGAAGCACACGATGTCAGGTCATGCCATTGACGACACTCATGCTACATCTAAACTTATTAGTGCCAGCAAGTAGGCCGGTCTGATATTGATAATTTGAGGTGTCACGTACATACGGCAGCTGAACGGCCCCGTCCCATCCTTCTCATCAGTCATCACAACACATGGTCCACAATAATAAATCACAGAACCTGCCTTGTTCGCCCCAAAAGTCATCGAGGCCATAGTCCACAAACAGGACAACCCATTAACACAGCTTCCGTAGTACTCACGGCGTTGAGCAGTACTCATGTGTGTCCAAAACGAATTAAAAGACACGTAAAAAGAAAAGAATTCGCGAGGCGTTTGCCTCAGCTGTACGTCACCGTTATTTGGCAGCAGGTTCGGAGCTTGCTGAGATTCAATGTTGCATGGTTCAGTGGTGGCGTCTGTCTCTTTTTAGTTTTTTGGAAACGTTCACCGAGTGGGATGTTTAGAAAATATGTTATTAAGAAAAGTTAAAATATTGGCAGAATCTTGTTAGGAAATTATGAGAATATCTTAGGACCTAATTGTAATACTAGTTAAGATAATATAAAATACAATATCAGAAAAAGAAAAGAATTTGCAGATATAAATACATGCACATTTATAATTTCATGGGAAAAACTTCAATTCTTTAGCGAACTAGAACCACAAGAAAATGAATTTTTAATGATGCTCATTAGCAATAAAAAATTCATTATTAACGAGAAAAATATTGATTAATTTCAAATGTGATCATAATTTATACTGATATTTACATATATGAATACACATTTATTAAAAGGCATTGATGACCACATATTTTACCTCTAAATTCAAAATATGAGAAAGCCATTAGCTTCGGTTAAATAACATGGTAAACATTTTAAAATGTACAATAAAAAATTGCCTTTATCATTTCTTTTAAAAGGAAAAGTGCACGTGTGTTATTTGTGTTTTATATTATTCTGTTGGATTTTTTTATAATATCCAATTAAAGCAGTTTTTAAAAAACTTTTACTAGGTAATATTGTAACTTCACACTAGTTTTAACAGTTTCGTTATACTTGAGTTTAAGGGTTAAAATATGTGTTCATCTTGCTATTTTTGTGAGTGTGTTGCATGTCATATTCGTAAATATAGATATAAGTTATAATTATATTTAAACTTAATCAGAAAATATGTATGCAATTTTACAAAGATTTTTTTTTCTTATAACGATACTTTTGCAATGCTTTCAAACCAAGAAAATTTTTATTATGATAATGCTTTTATAAACAAATCAAAATTTAATTTTCTAAGTATGAAAAATATGAACTATTGACAACTAAATTTCTTCGTACTAATTGAGGTAAGCATGCTAGGTACACTGCGTCGTGACAGGGACGAAGACAATATCCACATGTTTTGGGAGTGCAAGCGTGTATAAAGGATGCATTTGGTGCGAATTTTGGCCATATCATAGATGAAGATGCAATCAGATGTCAGATGATAATTAAAGGGCATGTCGCAGTGAAAGATATGGAAGGGGTGGTTAGTACTACAATGGAGTATATTCACGCCTTCACAATATGGAAAGAAAATTTCCCTATGAACCCCCATCTAAGGGGAAATTGTAAAACCCCCACATCATGGGGAAATCATAATATCCTCACTTTATGAGTAGTTATTTTTGTAAAATTTCCACATAAAGGAGGAGGGGTGAGTTGAAGCCAGCACCTCTTAGCTAAGAGGCAAAAGCCTCTGTGCTAGTCGTAGGTGGTTCAAGTAGTGGGTTTGTTTATCTTTATGGGCTGGTGGGTTTGCCAATTGAGAAACAAACACTATATATCCAGAAGGTATTCAGCTGGATTTTGCAGAGACATATACATATGAATGGTGTTTGAATTATTGAGAAAGATATAAGGAAGCAAATCTGCTTTTGGACTTTGATGGCCTATCCGGAACAAGCAATGTGCAGTGAAAAACCCCCAAGTCAACGATGTTGAAGCTTACTGTTGATGCACGACGCTAGGAGAATGAGAGGGTGACAGGATTTGTAGCAGTGATTAGCGATGACAAGGGAAAATGATATTGGAGACGACTGATATACTTCTCCGGATCAGGTTTGCCATTGTAATGCAGCTGCAAGAAGTGGTGGAATGTGACTCTCTTATTCTTATAGGGTTTCCAACAAAAGATAAGCCAATTAGATCAAAAGTTGCTACAATCATCGAGGAAATCCGATCCTGCATTCCTCGTTTCATTTGATGGCAATTCGTTTTCCCATGTACTCGCATGTTTGGAATAACGCGGCCCACTTCATTCCGGATTTTGTAAAAATTCTTTCCTTGAGATATATGGTTTTGTGGATTTAATTATTCAATTGTGTTAAGTGGATTGAAAATTTATTATGAGCTAATGATATTTTATGAAATTTCTAAATTAATTAAATTATTGAAAAGTGATGGATATTTTGTTAGTGTGCAAGCACGAGCATGATGGATGAATACATTATTACAGGTTAAGCATGACATATACATATTGTAGAAGCTTGACATACACATAATGATTCTTCAGACGAGTCGGGGAATGAGAAGTGTCGTGGTGTACTACAGTATAGTTGTATAAGATCTTTGACAATGATAAGTCTATTTGAGGCGCCATGGTTGCATAAATGATAATGGTGATGAGGATGAGCACTTGCATCATGAGCATTTGGAGCATAGTGCATGCAAGAGCATGGTATGGATGAGCATAAGAACTTTAAAAGATTTTGATGTTTGAGTTATTTTATGAGAAGAATAATTGTTTACTTTAATATATGAGTTTTAATGTTATCTTACTTACTGAGTTAGTCCGGGCTCACATTTTCTTTTGTTGATGTTTTTAAATAACAAGACCAAAATAGGAGCTTAATATAGAGTTGGTTCTCGGACAAAGTGAGGAAAAATCCTAGTTCATTAGATTATATATGAGTTATTACCTTAATTAGTAGGAAAAAAATCAAACTTAACATTTTATTTGATGCATGAATAAGTGATGTAAACTTATTTTATCATGTAGTTTTTTATTTATATTTTATCATGGAGTTGATATGCAGTTGATTATGATGATGGATTGAGAGAGATTTGGATGATTTATTTTGTTTTAGCTTTCATATTTTTATGTTATGTGTTACAATTGACTATATGATGTGAATGTGCTTATATTTGGTGATTCCACCTAATCTCTTAGCCTCATGGTTCTAGAGAGATGTTGCTGGATTTTTTGGGTGAAATGTAACGATTGTTGACTAATAGTGCTGTTTAACCTTCAGAGCGTTACACAGAACTAGCGTATCGCATGTGACAGACATAATACAAAATTACAAATCATGTATAACTTCATGTGACAAACAACGAGACTTGATCTTCTACGACCGGTCGGAAATCATTTTTGAAAAATAATTTTATAAACATGTTAATCTAGTTATATTTAATTTATAAACCAAATTTTAACATTTTTGGATATGTATATATATTTATTTTGGATTTTTAAATACAGGGGTATTTAAGTCATTTTAAGAATATTTAAAATGACTTAAATACCCCTGTATTTAAAAATTCAAAATAAATATATATACATATCCAAAAATGGTAAAATTTGGTTTATAGATTAAATATAACTAGATTAACATGTTTATAAAATTATTTTTCAAAATAAATAAATAAATAATATATTTTTTGACCGGTCGGAAATCACCGGATTTCCGACCGGTCGTAAATGATCAGTCGGCACAAACATATAGCTTTCATACTTAACTTAAGTGCACATGGGTGCATAACTCTTTTTTAAAAAAAATTTAAAGCTTTCGCGAAATTCATATATGGGCCCAAGAACGAATATTTCATCCATATTATTTTTACATTTTTTCATGTTTCTAAGTATTTTAGTTTGAATTTCAGGAATAAAATCTAAACCAATAAATCCATATACACTTCTTTTTATATTACTTAATTACTTATTTTGCAAAATTAAATCCTTACGCTATGTTTAATATAATAAAATATACTCATAACAAAAAAAATTAAGATGAAATAATGTAAGACCCCTAAATGTACTTAATTATAAATTTTATTATTCGACGAACTATTTTGCAATTTTTCATAAATACTAACCACCGGCATCGTTGTCCTTCATGTGAGGGAACGGTTGCAGCAGCGTTAAAAGAATCAACAACAAGCAAAAAGAAAGTGGAAGGAGTGAAACCGCCTAAGTTGGTTGGTTCCTCATCAGAGCAACCTTAGCCCTCGTCCCGGGATCAATTCCCACTATCCGCTGGCCATCGAGTGTTATCTTTTGCCCAATCAAAAAGAAAAAGAAGGCAGAAGAGAAGAAGAGAAGCGATGGAGAGGAGAGAGTGGATTTTACTTGGTACAGCTTGAAGTTGATAAGATTTGAGGAAAAAGTGAAAAAAATTAGGTAATCAATTTCTTCTTAAATTTTTTTAAATTTTCTTATCTATTACATTTATTTAATATATTTTAATGATTTGAGAGTATTTTAGTATGGATTCATAATGTTGGAATTAAAAAATTTTAAATCTAAGAGGGTAGGAAAAAGAAGATTTTTCTATGGAGATGAAACATGAGTATGAAACATAAATGGATAACTTTGGAATTAAATTTTATTATGAAATATAATAACTATTTCTAAAAAAATTTCATAAGATGTAGAAGATGAGAGTCTCTAAATAAATATTCGAGACTTAGAACGAGAAATTTGGAATATTTGAGGATAAATTGAGGGAAATGATGCGAGATTTCTCAATAAAATGTGACAATTGTTAGCTAAGAGTAGAAGATAACGTGTGGGACATCAAATATAATATTCATGGTACTCGGACATCATTCTGAAAATAAATTAATTGATTTTAATAAACATAATTCTTAAAAATTCATTTGATATTAAAAATAAATTACATACAGCAATTTTTATTTTTTTTCAGTGCTTTAGCTGTCGCCGATGCCTAATCACACGAATAGCCACTTATGTTGCGCGACGCTTATCAAAAGTTCGTGTAATGCCAGAGACATCCAATGATATAAATATATTTTATTTATATTTATGTTAATCTATGATGTATATAACAATGTTATATAATTTCTTTGACAGCTTTTTTAGAGTCAATGCCCTACAACTATGTATTGTATATAATTTCTTATTTTTATTTTAGAATTAATATCTAAAAATGAAGTATGCATTAAAAGTAAATTTGACGGCTTTTAATTTTTATATGTGTAATCATTTTCTAGGCTACATAAAATCTTATTTCTACCAAATTTGCAATAAAAATTTGTAGAGTTTAACTTAATTTAGTAAAATTTTATTGTTACATGTATGCTTTTAAAATTAACAGAAATTTGATTGCATATATTCATATCTGCATGCCACGAATAACTTATTGCATATAACTTGAATCTATAATATTTTTTTATTGTACACAGTTTTATGCAAATATGAAATACATAGTATCTAATATTTAACAAGAATTTTAGTTGTGTGTGTATATATTTGTAAGGGGCAATAATTCACTACTTGTATTGATATTTGTAATACATTTTAAGTGCTTATATAATTTTATAAGAAGCAAAAAATTACTATTTACCTTGGAATTATGGTGGGCTTGGGAACCCACGAATGATTCAAAATCTCTTTTTTTTTATCCAAAAAAATTCACTATTTTTATTGATGTTGCAGTAAATATTTCTTATACTACATTACCACATGCAATCATATTTGAGTGCTTATTTAGTTATTTAGCTGCATTTACCTACACTATTACTTAGCTTGAAAATTTTGCTGTTTATAATATTGCATCCAGCTAAAGTTGCGCATAACCCTTCAAGTGCATTCGTATGCACCTAATTAGGGTGCATTTTGCTGCAAAATTGGCTCCATATATATCGAATATTATAATGTCTTATAAAATTATTTATTCATATTTTAGATGGATTAAAATTGATCTTTATATTAAATTATTTTATTATATTAATTTTGTACCATTTTAATATAGGGCTATATATATGTTTTATTATTGAAAAATATATATGTTTGATTTGGATAAAAATTGAAATGTTATTAAAGTAAATACTTCAAAATATGATAGTGAGGTTGATATTAATTTCATGATGGAGTGGGCTCCATTTGTAGTGGAATAATTTGCCCAAGTATCTCCAAGAGTTGCTATATAAACTGGTTGCTTATGTGCATTTTTCTTGTAGTGGCGAGTGTTCAGATCTATCACTAGCCTCAAAGACAGCCGGTGTCCATGGCAGACGAAAGGGAAGACGACTTAAGCCCTCATCAGTTGTCTGCGGCACAAGCCCACTTCTGGAGCTACCTCAGCCACATGGCTACTTGCATATCCTTGAAGTGTGTCATCCAACTTGGCATTCCAGATGCCATCCACAGGCACGCCGGCCAGCCCATTACTCTCCCTCGCCTCTCTGCTGCCGTTGGCATCCCTCCTTCCAAAATGCCCCATTTGGCTCGACTCATGCGCTTGTTGGTCCACACCCGCTTCTTTGCTCTTCAGAAAATAAAAAATGATAACCCGAAAAAGGAATGGAGAGAAGGAGAACAAGAAGGCTATGTGCTGACCCTTTTCTCAAATCTCCTCCTCAAGGGAGTGGAACCCACGCTGAGGCCGCTCGTGCCTTTTACGATAGACCCGCTCAACATGAAAACGCATCAGTTTCTCAGCACGTGGTTACAGCAAGGGAAAAGTAGTAGTACTAATACTACTGCTACTCCCACCTCCACTTGCACTACCGTCTTCGAAGCTGCCCATGGGGCGCCATTCTTCGAATTTGTGGTTGGTAACCCGGAGTTCGGCACCTTTTTCAACGAGTGTATGGCCAGCGACACTGGGCTTACCATGGCTATCGTGCTCAAGAGTGACTGCAAGCATGTTTTCCAAGGGCTGCGATCATTGGTTGACGTAGGAGGCGGCACCGGAGCAGCTGCTGAGGCCATCGCCTGCGCATTTCCACACATCAAGTGCAGCGCATTTGATCTTCCCCACGTGGTGGCAAGCGCTCCGAAGAGGAAGAACGTCACTCTACTTGCTGGCGACATGTTCCAGTCCATACCCTCTGCTGATGCCTTTTTACTTAAGGTAATATATTTCCATTCTCTTAATTGCACACATTTGCATGGAGTTTGTGTACAAGTAGTGTTTTTTTTTTTTTTTTTTTTGCATTCCCTATAATCTTTTAACATTCAATCCTCTAAAAATATTCATCCAAACTTATTATTTATGATGCCAAACTCAACTATGGTGAAAACTTTTGCACTTTGGCGCCAGCTAGGGCACAGCTCCGCCGGTAACTTAGTCTTGATTTCGAGGTCTCCCATGTCAGTAGTATGTTTACAGTAGAAAATTTACAGTTGTCTGTACATAACGTGACATGTTCCAATGCACTCAGGTGCCCTTTCTTTGAGTGCACCATGATGCAAAAGTTTATATTTTAAATTATTTTAAAAATTTTTGTATATCATTGTTAATCTAAGTATATTTAATATTGTTATCGAAAAAAATATTTAACATGTGTATCAAATTTTATTATTTTTATATTTTTAAATATTTTTAAGATTTATGAAAATTAGTGGCGTTTAATTGTTAAATTAAGAAAAATACCATTGATTTTAAAAAATACAAAATATTTACAAATATCCAAAAATAGTAAAATTTGATACATATGTTAAATACACTTAGATTAACAATTGTATAAAAATTTTCAAAAAATAATAAAATATAAATTAAATACACTCGGGTGCACTAAGCCTAAGTGCACCCAGAATCAATCACATCTCACACATGAATTGCAAAGATGTATTTGGATGACTTGAGTTGTAGATAAAAGCCATAAAAAAACAGTTTTATATCACTCTCAAACCATATTAAAAATTCGTAACGTACATTTTTTCAATTAAATTGTTATTTTCCACCATAAAATATTTGCATATTAATTTATAAAAGCCGTTGACAATAGAAAAAGCTACCACTTCTATTCATCACTTTATGCAAATATTTTGTTTGGAAAATCATTCGCCGTAGATAAATGTTTTAAAGTTTATTTTAAATGTTGGCTTTTAAATTTCATTCCATCAAGGTTAAGCGCGAGTTTTGCAAATTAAAGAAAAGGTTCATATATCAGTATTTTTTGTAAAATAAGATTTTAGGAAATTTGCAAAATAATATCCCCCTCGGAAGTCTGAAATGACAAATTAAAATTGCATGTCCTAATCATAATTATATAGTTCCTAGATCCACTAGGCTACGAAGCTAGGTAGAATTCGACCGGCCAGAAAAATGAATGCATATATGGCAGAGGTGCCGAATTATTAAAGAGAATGTGGATTACAGACGCCAGTAAATTGAGGGGCGGCAAAAAAGTATTTTATGGTTTTTTCAAATTTCACGTTTCACCCTCATCTCAAAGTATCAATAACTTTTTTAAAATCCCAAATATACCCACAACGAATTTTAAATATATCTACTACATTTGCATTTAATTTTAAAAATGCCCATTTTGTGAGTTAATGTCATCAACTAATGTACGAAATTACTAATGTCTTTCAAATTTAGGATAAGATTAAAAAATTGAATGTCATAGCTGTTGGTGCCCTAATAGCATATGAGCTCTAAATGTAAAGAGAATTAATTTCTTTTTCTTTCTATTTTATTTCATCACTTATTATTTTATAACATGTATATTTTGAGCATTTATAAAAAATTAACTAATTCTGTTTTAGGGAATGAGCATTTTTCGAATACAAGGAAGCAGGGGGCAATAAGGGCAAGGAATTAGCTGGGAGAAATGATGGGAATGGGAGCGGTGAGGGGAAGCAGTATAAGAAAGGGAAAGAACTACAAATGCTACTAAAAGTTACTAACTTCAATACAAGGAAGCAAAGCATGAAGGGTGGGGGGGGGGGGGGGGGAGAAGGAACAATTGGAGGTGGAAGGAGCTATCGACCACACAAAATAGTGGGGGAGAAAGAAGGCTATACGGAACAGTAGCAAGTGGAAGAGGGTGGCAGGGAATAGCAACAAGGAGAATCAGTGGGGAATTTCTTTAACAGTGTATAAGGGATCTGCATAAAGGAAGATATGTGAGGTAGTAGGTAGGGAGGAGGGAAGTTTGGGGTAGGGAAAAGAGAAGAGGTCAAGAAGTGAGGGGAGTGGTGAGGGGGGACTCGATTGCGTTGAGTGGAGGTTGAGACTTCCTCTCAATTGCCGTCGGTTTGGGAACCCATGGACAATTCAAAATTTTCTTAACTTGGTTCAAAAGAAATTTCCCAACATTGTCTTCCTTTGTGAAACAAAGAGGACAAGATCTAAAATGGGAATCATTAGAAGGAAGATGGGGTAAAACTATTGCTTTCTAGTGGAATGTGAAAGGAGGAGGGGCTTAGTGATGTTATGGAGTGAGGGGTGGGATGTTGAGATATGCAAGTATTCAAAAAACCATATTGATATGTGAGTATCAACACAATTGGGAATCACAGATGGAGACTGACGGGGTTTTACGGGAACCCAAAGACTGGCCGGAGAAGTGACTCTTGGGAAGTCTTGAGGAATCTACACAACCAAGGATGTGGGGTTTGGGCATTTATTAGGGATTTTAATGAGGTGTTGGGCATATCAGAGGTCAGGAGTAGGAGACTCAAGCCTTAAATGCAGATGAAGAGCTTCAAAGGGGCTATGGACTACTGCGATCTGATTGATTTAGGTTTGTAGCACCAGCCATGCCATGGAGGAATAACAGGAAGTTGTAGAGAGAGTAGAAGCTAGACTCGATTGAAGCCTCATAAATCCTAAATGGCTTAATACACACCCTGTTGCAAAAGTGTATGACTTGGGAATTGCTACATCTGATCATTATCTTGTGATGCATAAGCTGGACTCTAGGGGGACAAAATGTTTGGGTACAAAGAATTTAAATATGAATTCTTTTGGTCTAGGGATGGGGAGGCCCATCAGGTGATCTAAGGGGTCCGGAAAGAAATTGTGGCAAGTGAATCTTCAATCTTTGTAATGAGGAGGAAAATTTAGAGATGTGGTCAAAAGCTTATGGACTAGAGTAGAAACAAATACGGACGCATCAAATCAGCCATCGACAAAAGCCAAGAGGCACTCCATAAGCTGAACTATGAGGATTTGTTAGACGGAAGGGATGATGAGGTTAAATTAGTGCAGAGAAGGATCAATAGGCACCTTGAAGATGAAGAAATCATTTGGAAACAACGAGCAAAAGTTCATTGGCTAGATATGGATGATAGGAATACGAGGTTATTCCATATAATGGTTGAATAGATAGCTCCAACACATAAATGCCACTACAATCATCTTGGTGCCAAAAAAAAACTTAGAGCAAATAGCTTATTAAACTTCAGCTGATTAGCTTGTGCAAGGTAACCTATAAAATAGTTGCAAAGGTCCTGACAAATAGATTGAAAGGCTGCCTCAAAAGCATCATCTTAGATCATCAAAGTGCATTTATACCCATGCACCTTATAATAGACAATATGCTCTTAGCATTTGAGACACTCCACAACTTAAGGGGAAGAAAAAGGGCAAAAAGGAAGCAGTTGTTGTTGAGCTTGATATGTCCAAACATATGATCGGTGGAACGGGAGTTTCTCTTCGTTGTGATGAGGAAGATGAACTTCAGTGAGCGATGAATTGATTGGATCAAGGGTTGCCTCACCTTGGTGAGATATATGGTGATAGTCAATGGCAAGAAGGCTGAGATGTTTACCCCACATAGGGGGCTTCGACAGGGAGATCCCCTATCACCATACCTCTTCCTTATCTGTGTGGAAAGATTCTCAGCCCTCATTTCTGAATGGCAGAGGAGAAAATGGTTATCTGGCATTCACATATCAAGAAAGGGAGATTTAGTCACCCACTTATTCTCCGCTGATGACACTTTTCTTTTTCTACAAGCAAAGATACACAAGGCTGGGAGAATGCCGCAACTTCTAAAAACATAAGAGAGTACTCATGGCAGATGGTTAACATTGAGAAGAGAGTCCTATTCTTTAGCACTAACATAAAAAGAGGGGAAATTGAAACCTATTTGGGCTATTAGCAAGGCTCAGGAAATCCTAATGGGCAGTCTTCAAAGATATCAAAGAACGGATCTCGAAAAAGATTAAGGGTGGAAGGAGAACCTATTTCTTTGGGAGGTAAGGAAGTCCTAATTAAAGTCGTGGCACATGCCATTCTCACTTACACCATGAGTTTGTTTCTTCTTCCTAAAAGCCTTTATAAAGAGATTGGTAGCTCGCTGAGTAAGTTATGGTGGGGGAAAAATGGGGGGAGAAGGAAGATGAGCTAGGTAGCATGGAGGAAAACGTGCAATTCAAAGGAGCGTGGGGATTAGGGTTTAAAGACCCTATAGCTTTCAACTATGCAACGCTAGCCAAACAAGCATGAAGGGTGCTTTTTAACACAGAGTCTCTCTATCATCGGGACTCTTACACATGGAGGTGCAATCTCAAGGCTAGGAAGATATTGGTTGAGGGGGATAGATGGAGAGTAGGAAATGGAGCAAAAGTCAAGAAGTGGGGCCTCTACCATCCAACATTTGTGGAGAGGATGTGAAAGTGTGTGAGTTTATTGATGCTGCTATTGGATCCTTTTGTCAATAGTTTTATTTTTTAGCTTTTAATACAAAAAGTCATTCATCAAAAAAAAGCATCTATGTATTTTCATGATAGAGGTGCAACTAAGGCTTATGTAATTTGAGTTCTCTTAAAACCTTAACTCTATTTATAGACTCAAAAATCTAACTTGTTTATGAAATTTAGGCTCAGGTTAAGATTCGAGTTAGAATACATTCTCTCAATGATATATATACATTTGTTGTTGATCTTATATTTATTCAACTTCAAAATTCATTTCTATTTTAAACCAAAAAAAGTCAAAAAGTGCTTAAAAATTAAAAGAAGCAAACCTCATTGAGATATTCTCTTTGCATCAAATAGATTTGTAGCATTGTTTTAGAGAATAAGGAGGTACAATTTTTTCTATTTTGCATTTCAAGTATTGCGAATAATACTGAGGAACATAATTTAATGGGATATTAGTTATTTTAGGCGGATGATTTTAATGAATAAATATTATTATATTGTAAGATTAGCTTGGAGTTATGTATCTTAGTTTTAATACTAAATCATATAATAGTATATTAATATAAATAGTGGAGGAATAAGATTTTGCCTCAATCCATGATATAATACAATAGTTTATTTTGCCTCAATCCAGCCACAAACTTTCATAAGGCTGACTGCAACAAAGTACTAGCAATCACTAATCCGAAACACGATTTTTTGTCGTGGATCTTTTTACTTTGCGAACTGTTTCAACCGGATTCAGTCGGTACTAGCGGTTGGACCAATGCTTTGGCGGTTCAAGCGGTTTATATCCGTAGGATCAGACAAGCTATAATTAGATCGGATTCTGGTCCAGTCCAGTTTTGACAGCGTTAATATTACCCCCGGCTTAAATGCCCACTAAGCCCATATGAATGGCTAGTGGAAAGTTTCTCCGTAGTACCCAAAAGTAGGGAGGATTCTAACCTCACCCAGACATCTCATAGCTCATAAAATTCAAGTTTATTTCAATCCTAATTTTAACTCTACTTATAAAACTTAAATCTTATATGCAAAAATCATATTTAAATTAAATTTTGAGTTGAAATTTAGGTTGATAAATTTATATTTTATTTAAGAGTGATATGTTTAAAATTTCATATAAACATATAATAATAATAATAATCATAATAATAATAATAATCATGTAAGAAAAAATAATAATACATAATTAAATTACATTTTAAAAATATAGTAATATCGAGAATATTTCTTGAAGAAAAGTTACATCAAAAACAAGAAAAAAGAAGGAAATTAATTAACATAAAAGTAAATGATATTTATAATAGAATGATAGAAATATAAATATAAATAATATACTTATTTATAATAGGATAACGATATAACAATATGCATTCAAACATAAATATAAATAATACAAAATGCATAAGTATAAAGAAATATTATTTTGATATTATATATAATATATTTTATAATAAATATAAAAAGAAAATGGGCTCGAGTTCACATGAATTCTTCATATTTATAATCGGATCTTTCAAGTTCAGGTTTTTTAAACTTAAATTGTGAAAAATAAGTTTCGACACTATTGAAATTCGAGTTTAAGCTCAATCCAGTTCACTCCTAATCTCATTTTATACTCATTAATAATTCCATATGCAAAACTCTTGAAAGAACCTTTGGAACTCATTCATTATTTCATATACATGACTCTTGAAAGTATCTCTCTTAAAAAAAAAAAAAAAAGACTATTGAAAGAATCTTTGGAACTCATCCATAATTCCATATATATAACTCTTGAAAGAATCTTTGGACTCTTTCAGTAGTAATAACCATTGATTAACAAGCATGCATACTCACCAATATTGAGAATTGCAGAGTGTGCTACATGACTGGAATGACGAAAAGTGCATTGTGATACTGAAACGGTGCAAAGAATCCATGCCTTCAAGAGAGGAGGGAGGGAAACTGATTCTTATAGAAATGGTTATGAACGATATTAATGGTGGCAGAGGTGCTGAGGAAGAAACAGAGATACAGTTGGCTTTTGATGTATGGATGATGATGGACACCAGTGGAGGGGAGAGGGGTGAAAAGGAATGGCGAAACATCATATTTGCTGCGGGTTTCGCCGACTATAAAATCACACCAATCAACGTCATATCTGCCATCATCGAAGCTTATCCTTAATTATTCGAAAATTTGCTTTCTTTTACTGTCCTGTGTGTGTTTTCGATTATGAGACTTGCATCTATGAAACTATTTTTCTTTATAATCTCAAATTCTCTTAATCTATTGTATTTAATATTATTTATATTGGGTGTGTTTGTTTAGGCTAAAAAATTGTCAACTAAAACTTTTCAATCTAAAACTGTTCACTCTCCATAATTATTTTTTTTAATTATTTTTTCACATTTTTCTATACAAACTACACTACTTTTCAATCATTTCTACACAACTACCCATACAACTAACCTATCTATTTTAACTTTATTCTCTTTACTCCTCATCATTACTCCTATTATATCACATCACTTTCTATTGATTTGACAACTTCCACTCAAAAAACTTTTCATCAAAAGTTTTACCTCCAACCAAACACACCCATTATCATGAAAGCCCCTCATTTGTTTAGTATCACTGTATACAAGTTCTATCTATAAATATGTAAAATCAATGTAATAAAATAGTTTAATACTAAAATATCAATTTTAAAGTAGTATTTTCAACAACTAAACCATCTAAAATATCATTTTTATATGAATAAATAATTCTATAAAATAATATTGTATTCTAATACACGTGCAAATGGATCTAAGTATTTTTATACTTTACACATGAATAGATATATTTTTGAGCAAATGTGGCCCATGAACATATTTGATTTGGATGAAATTTGGTTTCTTAATTAAACAAATAATATTAAATACAATGAATGAATTAGATTTCCCAGTAATGATTAAACTTTTAAAATTTAAAGAGTAATATAGCTCCGCTTTTATACAACCTAGTTACATAGAAACAAAACCCTTTAATTATTCCCTTTGATACTTGTAGAGAGTGTAACTTGGGCTGGGCTAAGCTCAAATCTAGCCCGCCAAATCCAATTTCCAATAGTGTTAAAAAAGTGTTATAACTCACTTTTCTACAATCCAAGCCCGATGAATCCGATTTGTAAATAAATTAGAGTTATGATTTAAGGAACCTGAACCTGAGCTCAATTTTCATTTTATATTTATCATAAAATATATTATATAAATAATATTTATTTATATTTTGTGTATTTGTATTATATATTTAAAACACATGTTTGGCATATTATAATTATATCAAAAATAAAGTATAGTATTTTCATTTACATGTATCTTTTATTTCTATCATTTACTTTTACATCCATTAATCTTCTTCATTTTTCTTGTTTTTGATATTAAATTTTTTGAAAATATTATTTATATTGCTATATTTTTTAAAAAATATGTAGTTTGACCATATATAATTATGTCTACTCAAATGAATTGTTATTATTACATATTCATATGAAATTCTAAACTTATTACTCTTATATAAAATTTGAATTCACCAATTTCAATTCCAACTCGAAACTTAACCTAACCAGATTTTCAAAAATAAGGTTAAGATTAATGTTTTATAAATAAAGATAGAGCTAGGGTTAAACCGAACGTGATCCGCAACGGACAAGTAACTTAAGATCACCTACTAATTGCAAAGATGCCCAATAGATGAAAATTATCTCCCTCAATGGTGCCCTTATTGTCCTATTTGCGTTTTTAATTTTTTTTTATTGGATGTGTGTTTTTAATTATTAGCATTCATACTTGTAGGGTGCAGGCCAATTTTTCTCGACCTGACGGGCAACAGACAAGTTGTTTAAGAGTACCAGGCAGACTACAAAGATGCTCAATAAATGAAAATTATATCCATCGATTGTACTTAGGGATGCAACTTGGGTCGGGTAGGTCTCTTTTGGGATCAACCTTATCCTTACTCTATTTTTAAAAACTTCTACCCAACTATATTTTAGGTCAGGTCACTTTTAAGTCTACCCCGCCTTATTTTTTAAGATCAAGTCGGTTCCTATTTCAATTTCAAAATGGTTCTTTAAAATAGTCTTTATATCATATTTAAAAACTACAACTTTATTACAAGTTTTACTTAAAAATTTAAATTCGGGATAATAGTAATATCATTTTTTAAATACATTCCTTAAATTTACTAAATAATTTATAAATTAAACAAGTTTTTACATATTTAAAGAATATATTTATATCTTTAACTGTAAAAGATATTTTGTGAAATTTATATTAAACATGTATTAATAATTTGGGTCAGTTTCGGGTATCCGAACCTTGGAATGATTAGACATGGATATTTTCGTCAATTTTTAACATTTAAAAAATGATTAAAATACTCTTGCATTTAAAAATCTAAAAATATATATTTTTTAAATATTTAGAAAAGGTGAAATTTGACTTTTAGATCAAATACACCTTGATTAACATTTTATAAAAAGATATGTGGCTGGACGCATTTGCTGAGAACTTTGGCCAGCCACACATGATCACCCTTTTTTTATCGAAGGTAAAAGATTTAATTCATTAAACCAAAAGAGTCCTTACAGAGCACCTCACAAATGAAAATGGGAGCTTCTAACCTCCATATAATTAACAGTACACGAATGCTCGGGCCTGGCTGGCTAATTCGTGGGCTCCCTCATTCCAGCTCTCTTCACATGATGGAATTCCACACGCAAAAAATCCTGCTCCAGTTCTCTGATCGAAAGCAAAATGAACTCCAGGCTAGTCGCCGGACGACTCTTACTACTGCCATCGCCTCCTCCCACAAACGGTTGGCTGGCCGGGAAAAACCCCAGCACTTAGCTGCCATAAACTCTCCCTGCAGGTTCCTCACCACAGCCCCCTCACTCTATATATTCCTTGCGATGCTGCATGATCCATCTGTATTCTAAACTTTGGGGGACACCATTTTTCTGGGCTTCCCGTCCATTGCCGAGTCCTGTTTTAATCGCAACTGGGCAGACTGGAGCTGGTGAATGAAATTCTGACGATCTAGCTCACATCGACTGGTAGTTGCACATCCCTGGGGGTTTCATTCAGCAAATCTTTTTCTTAAAAACCATAGGCTCCAACACATGATCACCCCTTTTTTTTATTGGTATATATTTACATTTTATCTCAACATCTATTACAAGCCCTCAGATAATTTCTACAAACTTTCCTTACAATTTTCCCGAGAAAGACAACAACTGCATGCTTTCAACAATCAACACAAGGAAACACTCCCATTAACAGAGAGACTGACGTTGCCCCCATTCGAACTGGCGTCGTCGCTGTGATAGGCAACGGAGTTACGAGGGCGCCTGTTCCCACGCTGGCCATAATCACCCCTTCTAACATAACTCGGAATGCGCCGATACCATAGGTCAAAGCCATGAGAATGATCCCTATTAACGTAGGCCGGCCACTTCACTTGTCTTTATTATTATTTTTTTAATAAAATTTCAATCTAGATTTAGTTATTTTAAAGAATATTTTAGTTAATTTTTACAATTTAAAATGACCAAAATACTCATACATTAAAAATACAAAAAATATATACACATCTTTTTTATTGAAATATATACACATTTTTAAAAGTAATAAAACTTAATTTATAAGTTCAATATATGTTCGGTTCATCATGTTTTAAGACAGGGAAACGCTGTCGCTCATTCTCTAGCAGATTTTGTATGTATTTCTTTTTTGGATAGTCAGGTTTGGTGGGGTAACCCCCCCGCCCCGAGTTCTTTTGGAGAAAATTTGTACAGACAATTTTTTAGCAACGAATTGCTTGGATCTCCTTATCCCTTCTTCCCCTCATAGAGCAAGGGAGCTGGGATAGGGTTTTTCCTTTTTCATCAAAAAAAAAAAAGTTCAATACATGTAAGTTAACGGTTCCATAAAAAATAAAAATAAAAAAACAAAATTGGTAAAGTGGCGGACCTTGAAATCATTAAGCCAACTCGCTCAAAAACTTGACCCAAGGAAAGCCATACCTATTTGATTTCACTAGGTCATCCAAAATTCCTCTCTCTCTCTCTCTCTCCTATTAAATTTTAAATTAACCTATTGTCATGCGAAATTCAATTTTTGAATTTTTTGAAATTTTAAATTTAAATAATGGCGTAAACATTCTTTATCAATGTCTAATGTTTTGAAATAAGTTAATTAAAATAACATACCGCCAAAGTAGTCTCTCTTGTGTAGGTTAATTTATTTTTGAAACATTAAGATGATTGTGTAAGTGTAATTCATGCGGATAGTAATCGGCCCAAAGGAAGGCTGATATTTGGCCGAATTGCATGCACACATGTGATAATAAATATGTGATCATTATTTAGCTTTCCATGTGAATAGTAAGTTAGTCCAAAGAAAGACTTATTATTTGATAGGACTTTATTATCAATATTTAATTACTACAATAAAAGTACCAATTACAAGTTAATATTTCTGTCCAAAGACTAGCTATTAATATTGTACTAGGTCTCTTCTGATGGGCTCTGCCATTCTTTGAATTTTTCTAAACTTTTATATAGAACTTAAATGAAGATATTGTTTTATTCTATTTTTAGTTAATACATCTGCTTCTATTATATCTGCCAACATCAATTTTATTCCTATGTTGAACGGAACCAATTTTAAGCAATGAAAAGATAATATTATGATCATTCTTAGTTGTATGGATCTAGACTTTGTGTTAAGGGTTAAACAACTCACCCCTCTTATGGCTGCAAGTTCCATTAAAGAAAAAATGACTTTGAGAGGTGGGATCGCTCAAATCACATGAGTCTTATGATCATACGCAAGATAATTTCAGAAGCTTTTAGGGGTGGAGTGTTTGAACAGGATACTAATGCTAAGGATTTCCTAGATGAAATCGAAAAACGCTTTGAAAAAAATGATAAGATTGAAACGAGTTGGACTCTTTCAAGCTTGGTTTCAATGAGGTATAAGGGCAAAGGAAACATAAGAAAGTACATCATAGAGATGTCTAATCTTGCTTCGAAACTAAAGACACTGGGGTTACAACTATCTAATGATTTGCTGGTGCATTTAGTTTTGATATCTCTTCCTACACAATTCAGTCAGTTTAAGATCAGCTACAACTGTCAGAAGGAGAAATAGTCTCTTAATGAGTTCATTTCACATTGTGTGGAAGAAGAGGATAGGATGCAGCAAGATATGCCCAAAAGTGCACACTTGAAAAATACTTCTAAGGAAAAGACTAAGAAAAGAAAAAATGATAAGGAAGCTGTAAGTGAGGTGACAAATAAGAAATAGCAAAAGAAACCAACTAAGAAATTAGGCTGCTACTTCTGTCATACTCCTCGACAGCAAAATAAGGATTGTACAAAATATCACACTTTGCGTATAAAGAAAGGTATGCTTCTCACTTTAGTTTGTTCTGAGGTTAATTTAGCTTCTATACCTGGACATACTTGGTAGATAAATTTTGGTGCTACTACTCACATAAGTATATTTATACAAGGTTGTCTAAGCTTCTAAAAGATAAATAATACTAAAAGATTCATCTATATGGGCGATGCCAAATCAGTTGAGGCGATAAACATATTTCGGTTATTATTAAATATTAGTTTTATTCGGATTTGAAAGAGACATATATTGTATGGTCTTTTAAGCGAAATTTGGTTTTTATTTCTATATTGGACAACTTTAGTTATTCTTATTTATTTGGAAATAGTCAGTTTGATCTTTCTTTAAATTCAAATATTGCAGGTATCGGCTCTTTATCTTATTACAATAACCTTTATTTGCTTAATAAATTTGCCTCTTTTGTTAAATATTTGCATGTAATGTGGTACAAAATGCAAATTAACTGATGAGAATTCTGCTTCACTTTGGCACAAACATTTAGGGCATATATCTAAATAAAGAATTGAGAGACTTGTGTCAGATAAAATTTTTGATCCTCTTGACTTGTCAAATTTTCAAGTCTGTGTTGATTGTGTTAAGGGAAAATAGACATACATAAGGAGATTTGGTATCGACGGGTCTTCAGACATTCAAGAGATTTGGCTTCTTAGAATCATCAAAAATATTTTATTACGTTTATAGATGATTTCTCTCGTTATGGCTACCTATATCTTATCTATGAGAAGTCTCAATCATTGGACTTGTTTAAAATTTTTAAGGTTGAAGTTGAAAATAAACTTGGCAAAAGAATCAAGGCCGTTAGAACTGACCATGATGGTGAATACTATGGTAGATATGACCGATCAGGAGAACAACATCCAGGGTCTTTTGCCAAATTCCTAGAAGAGTACGACATCGTCCCATAGCACATCATGCCGAGAAGTATTACCATGAATGGTGTTGCTGAAAGACGAAATAGAACTTTAAAAGACATGGTAAGGAGTATGATCAGTTATACTACCATACCAGACTCACTCTGGGGAGAAGCATTAAAGACTGCAACTTATATCCTTAACAGAGTACCAACTAAGGTAGTCGCTAAAATCTCTTATGAATTATGGACGGCAAAAAGTCTATCATAAAAAATTTATGTATTTGGGGTTGTCCAATTGAGGCAAGGTTTCACAGGCCGAGTGAACATTACAATGACAGAAGATGATCCTATCAACTTTCATCAAGCAATGCAACACAAAAATTTTTGAAATTAGATTAATACCGTGGTGAAGAGATTAAATTCATGAGAGATAATGATGTTTGGAAACTCATCCTATTGCCCGAAGGTATGAAACCCATTGGTTGTAAATAGATATTTAAAATCAAGATAGCCTCAAAGGGTAATGTGAAAAAGTATAATGCTCATCTTGTCGCAAAAAGATTTACTCAAAAAGAAGGCATTGATTATAAAGAGACTTTCTCTCCTGTTTCATCGAAAGACTCTTTCAGGATAATAATGTAGCTCTAGTGCCACATTTTGACCTTGAATTACATTAGATGAATATAAAGATGTCGTTTCTCAATGATGACATTAATAAGATCATTTATATGGTGCAACCAGAAAATTTTATATCCAGAGATGAAAAATGAATAGGCTTTAAACTAAAGAAATCCATTTATGGGCTCTAGCAAGCTTCCCGTCAATAATATTACAAATTTCATCAAGTTTTCTTCTCCTCTTGCTTTAAGATGAATATAATTGATGACTATGTGTACCAAAGTTCTGTGGGAGTAAGCACATTTTTCTAGTTTTATATGTCGATGATATACTGCTTGCCAACAATGATATAAGTTTATTGTATGAGACTAAGAGATTTCTATCAAACGAATTTGAAATGAAAGATCTTGGAAAATCAACTTTTGTATTAGGAATTCAGATAAATCGGGATTATTCTCGAGGTATTCTTAGATTATCGCAAAAGGCTTATATTGAAAGAGTATTTGAAAGATTTGACATGCATGATTATAAATCGGGAGATACCTTGTTACCAAGGGAGACAAATTCAATTTTGATTAGTATCCTAAGAATGATTTTGAATTTAAGAAAATGCAAAAGATCCCTTATACTCCAGTTATGGGCAGTTTGATGTCTACCCAAGTTTGTACAGGTTTAGATATAACATTCATTATTGGGATGTTGGGCAAATACTTAAGTAATCCAAGAATTTTTCATTGGAAAGTAGCAAAAAATATTTTAAGATACATTCAGAGAACAAAACATTAAATACTCATATACAAGAGGTTGGATAATATAGAGATCATTAGATATTCAGATTTCAACCTTATTGGATGCTAAGACAGCCTTAAATCCACTTCGAGCTATATTTATATGCTTGACACTTGTTGCTCTTTCCACCATGACAACTGAATTTATAGCATGTTTCGAGGCATCCAATTAGACTATGTGGCTGCAAAAATTTGTCATGGGCTACAAATTGTAAATGGAATTGAAAGACTTCTCAAGTTATTTTGTGATAATAATTCAGCAGTCTTATATTCTAACAAAAATAGAAGCTCAACGAATTCAAAGTTTATTAACACTAAGCTCCTACCTGTTAAGGAAACAATTCAGGAAGGTAAATTGTCTATAGAGCACATAGGAATAAACTCTATGCTTTCTGATTTGTTGACAAAGGAACTACTATCCAAGATCTGTCATGAGCATATTGCTCACATGGGTGTTGTATCATCTGATGATATGCTGGTTTTGTGGGAGTTTAGATTTTGTGCTTTTCTAGTTCACACACACTTTTTTGTTATAGTCATGAATATTTTACGTAGAAATAAAGCTTTCGGTATTTTAGTATTGGTTTGATCTCACCAAATAAGTTGGACTAGTTGAAAATAGGTATGTTAAATCACATTACATGTAATTTTCATGCTACACATCCATCCTTGATCTATGTCATTTAGTTATGTTTAATATATGTGATCATGGATGGGCCTAGTTACGACGAATATGAAAAAGGCAGACTTAATCCTATTTTGGTATAACTAATGGACGAGATTGTTCAGAGATGATTTAAGTTATGATAGCAGAAGGTTTTAAGCTCATAAGATTATATATATAATTATAAAATTATATATAGTCTAAGTGGAAGATTATTGAATTTTTGGATACACATTTATAATAATTATATATACACTATAATAAATAACGGCCCAAATTATAAAGTGATCTTATAAGGTTTATGGACTCAAATCATCTAATAAAGTACAGGTCTCCTATGCCTAGAAATCCTATTGCCTATATTCTAATTTCTATTTTTATGATGGGTTAAATTAGAAATATGAAAGATATCTGTGCTATATAAATAGTTGTGGTCCTCAAGTTATGCACCTATTAAGATTTCTTTTCTAACATTCCATTATTAGAAAAGAGGAGTCACCTTCTCTAAAAAATTCTAGGGCATTAACTTGGAAGACCATAACATCCGGATTCAACAACAACTGCTCCTATAGATTTAGGTACACTTCTGCTTATGATTTATTTTCTTGCTGATTTAGCATGGAGATCCTGGGGTGATTAATGGTTTTAATTAATAAGATTTTCCTAAAAAACCGACCTTAAAAGTAAAGTAGGGTATGATTAGACTCGACCCAACATAAAACAAGATAGAATAAAAGTTTTTAAGAATATGATAAAAGTATGATCAACCCAAACTAGACCTATCCGACCCAAATTATATCCCTATTTATCGCCTTTTGATGTGGTCATACTATGGCTATGGTCATCTGCACGGGATCCATATACAATGATATTAAATAAATGAGAAAATTTCCATAATAATATAATAAATGAAGTGAATTATTCAATCAACATCAATATATTAAAATGGAAGAAAAATAAATTGAAGAGAAGTTTTATGAAAGCAGCCTGGTAAAATAATTGATTGAAACATCGTAATCGCACGTGATTCTCAGCCAACTTCACCAAGCACAGGCTTTCTTTACGATCCCCGATGCAAGTCCACGTTCCATAGCTTTTTTCTGTTTTTGGTTTTCCCTTTTTGGATCCCTATTAATTTAATTTGTGTAGCATGTGCATTTAAGCAGCGGACAGTGGCAGCGTTCATTAACAAGTAAAATTTTTCACCAACAAGCTTTAAATTTAAAAGTATTTCATTCTTTATAATTATCCTATTTCTCATTTATTTCTTCGCATGTTTCTATATAAACTTCCTTACTTTTAATCTTTTCTACACAATTACTAGTACAACTAACATGTCTATTTTAACTTTATTTTCTTCACTCTTCATCATTATTTTTATTATATCAAATTATTTTTCTACCAATTTAATAACTTTTACATAAAAAAAATTTTCATTTAAAAGTTTTATTACTTCCTAAATATACCCAGAATAAAATACCACTTCCAAAAGAATAAAACAAAGAATATCAATAATAAATTTGATATAATATTTATTGATTTTAATGTAATGCCCCAAAGGCTAACCTCCCCATATTGCCAAAGGTCGTTAAATTCGTGAAAAAAATCTGGCAGTACCTCCTTAGAATCATAAAGTTGAAGGGTTAGATTGAATTACTTTGTATAAACATTCTCATTTCATACTATTCATTTATTTACATATATAAAAATATAGTAACTAAACAAAATAAATTCATCTAGATCTCATCCAATTCATCCTCAAAAAATACATATCAACTCTATAAAAAATGAGCTTTGTAAGAGATCTCAATACATCACGCATTCAAATGCATAAAAATTTAATTTGATCTTTCTTGCTAATTGGAATAATAATTGATATACCCTAATGGACCAAAATTTCTTCTCATTTCGTTGAGTAGGATAGCGGCAAAACTCAAATATTAAACCAAACAAACATCATTTTCGTAAAATAACTCAAACACCAAATATCTCAAAAATTCACATACTCACTCATACTATGCTCATGTAATAAAAATGTTCATCCTCCATATCACGTTCATGTCACCTAGAACATTAGGTAGACTCATCATCATCAAACATCTCACACGGCTATACCGCAGTATACCGTAACTCCTTTTATTATCCGGCTTGCCTAGAGAATCATCATATATCATAATCAACAAACAATAATGTACTCATACATCATGTTCGTACTCATATGCTTATTTTAAATATATCCATCGAACCCAAGTAATTTGGTTGCTAAAAAAATTATAAATCCATCATCATCTCAAAATAAAACTTTCATACTCAACTCAATTAAATAATTAAAGCCAAAAAATATATATCTCAAGTTTTCAAAAAAATCTTAAATAAAACATCCAACTCATCACAAAAAATCCATGCCCAAAAAATAAACATCCATCAACATTCATAAGCATCCAAATAAAAACGAAAAATTTCTACTTACTTTTTATGCAAATTTTCCAAATCTCCAACTTTGGGCATTACAAGTTTCCAATATCTTTTCACTTTAATCTACATCCAAATAACAATAATATTTTAAAAATAACTTTCTTTGATTTCATCCTCAAATACCCTATTTTTCTCATTCTAAATTTACAAACACCTATTAAAGACACCCATCTTTCACGTCACCTCAAATTTTCTAAAATTATTAGTCTTTCACAAATCATTCTAAAATTATTTGTCTAAGTTCCATGGTCATATTTCATCTCCACAGAAAAATCTTTTTCCATTACCCTATTAGGATTTAAAATTTATAACCATAACATCTCAATTTCATACTAAATTTCTTCGGTACATTACAATCTATTAAATAAAATGCAATAGATAAGAAAAACATAGAAGATGAGAAAGGAAATCACTTACCAAAATTTCCACTCTCTCTCTCTCTCTTCCCTCTTCATTTTTTCTTTCTTCCTTACAATTGTTTTTTTCTTTTTGGTAAAAAAGGCTGCTAGAAAGTCATCTTGTGGCTTATGGAATTTGAAGGGTTTCGTGATATGCTCAAAACAGTCCCTGACTTTTACAAAATTTTAGAATAGTCCATTCATGCCAAAATCTATATATAATTATATTTTGGGGTTTTACAATCTACCCACCTTATACAAATTTTGTCTTCAAAATTTACTCTATACAAGATGGAAACATCTTCCATTTGAATACTAATAAAATATCATCAATTCTAACTTCATTAATCTTCTATATTCTCATATGCATTAACAACTGAATAGTTGGATAGCAAAAAACTCAACTCCTCATACCTCAATAATTGAACATAATATCAGAAAGAAAAGCTTTGGGTATTAAAACCTATCCACCTTACTTGAAGTTTTACCTCTAAGCACAAGGTTCAAAACATATCTCAATTAATAAAACCTATATTTATCAAATTTGTTATAAGTTACATTTTAATACATATGTTCTCAAGCATTTGTAACGCATTACTCACATCGTTAAAGTTCTATATATTCATTTATACATGATTTTTACACATTAGGCCTAATTTAGGCATTTCATGACATACCTCATAGGAAATGTATGAAAATCATATCAAACTCATTCAAAATCCATGGGAATCCATCCAATTACAATCTCATGCAAAATCATTTCTAATAATATATAATCTCTCATTTATAGGGTTTTATGCAAAATTTCAAATTCCAATAATCCTACATTTTCTACAAAAATAACAAATCACAAAATTCATCTCGATGCATATTGATTTTATGATAAATTATCTCTAATCACATCCATTTTCCACATGTACATGCATTTTCATTGAAATCTTTAATTTCCAACACCGTATGTTCTCTAAACATGCCCCAAAGTCATAAAAAAAATGCAAATCATTTGACAAAGCCAATGTCCTAAATAACCATGAAAATAAATAATTTCCAATCAAAATACAAGCTTGGATTCAAAAGAAATCAATATACGAATCCAAGATTTGATTTTTCCCCAAAATCTTTAATATCTCAAAAGCTACGCTCTCAAAATTATCATCTCAAATTCATTTTCAAACTTCCTAAGCACACTTCAGTTATGATTAAGGGTGCGTTTGGCAATTAATAAAATATGTCAAGTTAAAACTTTTCATTATCTACAACTATCATATTTTTTAATCATTTTTTCACATTTTCCTATACAACTATCCTACTTTTCAATTATTTCTACATAACTATCCACACAACTAACCTATCTATTTTAAGTTTATCCTATTCACTACTCATCATTACCTCTATCGTATCACATCATTTGACATCTTTTACTCTCCAAAACTTTTCACCAAAAGTTTTATTCATTACCTAACACACCCTAATATCGCTCTCATGCAAATCACGAGTCTTGTCAAGGATTCTTGATCATTTTTACTTTTTTAGTTCTTTCAAGCTAAGCTATATAACTAGGCTCATTTCCATTATTTTACCAAATCTATTATTCAAATCTCTCATCTAGTTCTCAATAATTAGAACTTGCACATTTTCCATAACTCAAAAATCTTTCACTTATTCAATCCCTGATTTATAAAAATTATACTATCCTATGGCTTCTTGTGAGATATTATACATATCATCATTCATTTATATCTTTGCTAATACCCATAGTGTTACATTCTAACCTCTCATAAAAAAATTTGTCCTCAAAACTTGTACATCAAATCATCCCAAGACATGGATTTCAGATTATTTCTCTCATCAAACATTTAAGACGCTCGCAATTCAATCACCTCAATCAAGATCCCCTCTTCATGAAGTCATTATACACAACTTTGCTTATTATCTTACGAGATAAACACATTTCGCAACTCAAGACGATTAACTCTGCACTTCCTATCAACCCATTATCATCATTGTTGATCATCATAGATTATCAAACTCATAGTAGATTCATCATTAATCATGAACAATTCAACCAACTCAAGGGCCTAAGCCTCTTAACATTCAGTCGAACAATATCTGCTCCACACATTTCATCCCATCCATGACCAACTTGGATCCTAAATTCCTCAAATTTTAAACCATCCAGTCCATAATATGATTCAAATTCGTTAACTCATGTAACATTCGATCATGTACTAATCAAGCACAAAGAGTAGAACCTCTAATCGAAATTTTGTAGTCAAGCCTCTATAACCAATACTGCGAATTTGATTCCCAAAATCAAAGAAAAAACCAAAACTCAAACTGAAAAGCAAGCCCTCAAATATCCTAAGCCATCAATCACAAACCATTACTAAAGACTAATTACTCCAAATCAATCTAGCATCTTTAGGGGTGCAACTCGGGTCAGGTTATACCGAGTTGGAGTGAACCCAAACCCTAAGCCAACCGGGTTGGAGTAAACCCAAACCCTAACCCTAAGAATTTAATCCAGGTTCGGATCGGGTTCACATTGGTTTTGGTTTGGTTTCAGGTTAGAATTTAGGTTATCAATAAACTGTTTTTTTCCAAATTTAATTGTAATTTAAAAGAAAATTATTGGATATACATACCTGTATTTATGAAGTCAAGTCTCACGCTGAATTCTGCAACATTCTTTCAAATAATTCTGCAACATCATGCTGAATTCTGCAATATTCTTTGAATGAACTCTGCAAGCAATTTTTTAGTACCCTATAGACACAAATAAATGACAATTTAGTTACTTTTATGACTAGTTGGTCATTTCTATTTAATAGCTAATGGAAATGACTCAAGTGTAGAAAATAAAAAATGAACATATCATACCAACTATTGTAGTTGAAACTAAACATTATCATACAAATTGTTGAAATTGAATTCAAACTGAATATTTATCATACAAATTGCTAAAATAAAAATTGACCACTTGCCATACCAATAAACTTAAAATATGAATCAAATTTATACTACAATCTGAAATTCAAACTAACAGATTTCTCATACTAACAGAAAGTATAATATGAAATAGATTTATCATGCCAACTCAAATTCAAACATAATCTACATAACAGTTATTCAAAGGAACTAAATCTAATACACTAAGCATAATAGTTCAACATTCCAATATAATTTAAGTGCAATCCAAATTTAAAATGACAATATAAAAAATCTCAAGTTTAAATAAGTTTACATCCACTTTTAATTCATGCAGGCAGTCGTGCATGCTCGATTGCTCATTATTCTTTTTTCATTTGGTCACACTTACACGATCTACTGATACACTGGCCACCTATATATTAATATTACAAAAAAACATGTATAATTTATGAAAAAATTATATAAATTACACCGGGTTCGGACCGGGTTGGGTTTTGGTACCGGGTTGGTGCGAACCCAGTTTTAGTTTCGGGTTTCTACGGGTCGGGTTAAAACCGGGTCTATTTTGGAAAAAAATCTAAAAAATAAAATATATTTTTTATTTTGGTACCTGGTCGAGTCGGGCTGGTTCAGACCGACCCGGGTACTAAGTTGCACCCCTAAGCATCTTGAACTAATACTAAGGATCAACCTCTCCATTTGAATTACAGCCAAAATTAATACCAGGGATCAACTTTCCCATCTCAATCATATCTCAAAACTAGCATCAAGAACTAAATTTTAAAATTGCAAAATCTCAAACTTGATACTAAATCAACAGGGGAAGTTGCCACAACTTTTAAAATAGATCTCAACAAAACATAGTTTTCAGAACTCTAAATACATAGACAAAATAAATATCACTGAATAAAGTAAAATAAACCACTTTTATCATTTCATATCCATATCATAACCTTCATGATCATCTTTCTAAGGAATTATCCTTCCCTACACAAAACAACATATCATCCATATCTTATAAATGCACAAAATCAACTAACCATCTTCTTTTCATCCTCAAAAATCATCCTACATTTTCAATCTGATGCGCACCAAGTGCTTGTCGTTAAGAGCACTGTGATCACCAGTTTAATTAAAATTAACCGAAACATATTAAAGCTACCACTATACGAGTGATAGTGTAGAATAACGGTGAGTCGGGTCGAATCCACAGAGAGGCGATGTAATTTTGAATTGTTTTTAAGAGAAAGAGAAGATATAGAGAAGAGAGAAAGAAGTTAGAGAAATAAGAGAGAGGGGAGAGAGAGAGAGAAGAAAGGAGAAAATAGAAGAAATTAGAGAAAGAGAGAGAAGAGAGAAAGAGAAGAGAGAGAGAGAAGAAAGAAGAAATTAGAAGAAATTAGAGAGAGAAAGAGAGAAGAGAGAAAGAGAAGAGAGAGAGAGAAGAAAGAAGAAATTAGAAGAAATTAGATAGAGAAAGAGAGAAGAGAAAAAGAGAAGAGAGAGAGACGTTAGAGAGAGAAGGGGGGGAAAGAAATTAGAAAGAGAGAGAAAGAGGAGAGAAAAGATTAGAAGAGCTGGAGAAAGAAAAAAAAAGGAAGACAAGAAGCTAAAAGAAATTATAATTAACGAACAACTTAATTAAAACTATTCTAAGAAAGCAATAAAAGCTATGAAATTCAACTATTAAAACAGGAAAGAGAATTATATTAAATTTAATCTAAAAATTACAAAACATAAAATAAAGCAGTAAATCTAATCTAAAAATTAAAACTACAAATTAAAGATTACCAACTACGAAGCACTACAAACCATAAAACAATAAAATAAAATTTACATAACCCGAATACAAATCTCCACGTAATAGAAATTTTATTGCTTGGCTCCACCTCCTTGCTAGGGGTCCTACAAAATGGGTTCCACCCAAGGGAGAGGATTGGTTGGTTGTGTTTATTGGGATGAGTGGAGGGGCCCTTTTATAAGTGTTAGGCAGCCCTCTCTCCATTTTGGCTTCCGATGTGGGATTCTTTCTTCAACGTCACTGTTGCCACCATTTGCCTCGGAGATCTTCTGCTTTGGCTGGACTGTTTTCCACCTTCCTTCTCACACTATATGCCCAATTCGAGAAATAGAACCGACGAAGCTGCCCAAAATTGCATCCATCTCCCTTCATATTTTCGGCAATAGCAAATCTATTTCCAGCTTCATTTACCTAACAACAGGAGAACCTAGTATCGGCCACATCTTCAAGCCGGTGGCAACTCAAATCACCGGCCAACAACACTGCTGCTGATGGATGGCTGGATTTTCGTGGCGCTGAAATGGTTTTTGGAGTTACAGAGGAAGGAGGCTGATCGGACGTAGAAAGAGGGCCAACTGGTAACTTGGTTCGGTCTAGTGGAAAAGGGATGTGGTTTGGGAGAATGGAAGCTGGGAGGTGAGGAAAGGGATGACGTTGATTTGCTGAAGTTAAAGGAGGCAGCTGCTTTGGCTTGGAGCGGGGTAGAGGAAATGGCGAACAGAGGTAGGCTGATTTTGGGCGATAATTTCTGCTCGGGAATGATATGGGTTTTGTGCTGGATCGATGATGGTGAGTTTTCTAGCTGCAGAAAATCGAGCAAACGCTAGTCGCTTGGAGCTAGGAAATCATCTGGATTGTTGCAGCTGGAAATTGGAAAATGGAATTGGGGGAGATGGATGGTTGAAAATGAGAAGGGCCGACTGTAATTGACAGTGGCGATTTGCTGCTGATTTCTTGGTCGATTTCGGCGGGCTATGGTTGATTGTCCGAGCTGCTTACCTAAAATCGAGTAAGTGCAAGGCTTGGTTTGAAAAAAAATGCAGTTGAGCCTGCTGCTGGATCATGGCTGCCGGAATTAACAGTGCTGAGGAAGAGGAGGCAACTAGAGCCGGTGCTGCTAGAGTGGACACAAGATTTGGGGGAGGTGCGATTTTCCGGTAATCAGACTGCTTTGATTTTTCCGTTGTTGTTTCAAATGGATATTTACGAGTTGTTGCTTGTTACAGTTGGGAAAGATGTTGCTGAAATGGTGGCCGGAAGATGGAGTCGGGTTGAATGGAAGCTGCCGAAATGGATTTGGCAAAATCTTCATTGGTTCTTATTGCTGGAATTTTGGACGAGCTATGCAGAGGAGAATTTTGTCATCGAAATCTGCTGGTGTTGGGCTCAATTTGTCATCGTCTTCTTAAGTGAAGCCATGACTGCTCCTTTTCGATGGTTTGAAATGCTTGGCCGAAACCGAGCAAGGGCGCTGGTTTGGATTTTTAATCGATGGCTGCTATCGATTTGGATTGGCCTGGTGAGATTGTTAATGGAGAACAAGGGGCGGTTGCCGGCGTCGGATTTGAAGCCCGAGAAGATGATAATGTCATCGGTCTTTAAGGTTTTCTTCCACCTCTCGATCCGCGGCTCCGATCAACCAATCCTTGCACCTGTTGCTGGATCTGAAGAAGAAACGAGAGGCACCACCACTGCCAAATGTGCTTACTGGTCGGGGAAGATGCGACCATGACCGAAGCATGGAGAAGATGGGATGCCTGCTGCCGTTGACGAAATCAAGCTTGGGAGCAGAGGGCTGCCCGAAAATTATTGCTGTCTATCGGTAGAGGAGAAGGAAACCGAGCTCCGGTAATGGCTGCTTTGCTTGTGCGGCAGGAGAAAATGAGCTGGGACGGTGGGTTGCTGATTTAATGGGTTAATTCGTTGTCATGGTTGCTGGAATGGATTGCCGGAGAAGAGAATGCTACTGGTTTTCGCTAGTTGGTCGCCGTGCTCTGGTTCGATGGTGAAAGGCTGCCCCAATTTGGGGAAGATGGAGCACCAGAATATGGTGCTCCGGCGATGTACAATCTCCTGTGCACATGCAAAACACGAATTTAAGTACTAATAATTTCAACATCATATATCATCTTAGGTTTAATTTATTTATCTAAATATGATGGTCTACTTTATTCTCCGTATTTAAAAATATAATTATAGTAATATATTTATGATTTTTCCATTAAATAATTTTATAAATTTCCCAAAATTATATTAATAAGCTAATACACATTTTAACGTTAACATTTTGTAGGGGATTGAGTCATAATTTTATATTTTTAAGAATGTTGCAAAATGACCAATTTTATAACAAAATTAAAGATTCTATCAAAAATATGATTTTCATAAAATTCCACTTAAAACATGCATTTAATTAATGTTTTAATATTTAACGGCGTGAATTTAATATGAAATTAAATGAAAATTTTTAGACTTATCACAATCCATATTCATAAAATCAATACTTTATATTAGTTCAATTCATGTCAACTTTCACTCATACTTCCATTATAACTCCTCTTCTATGGTTTAATCACCGTGATTTTATTCAACCATTCTCAACTTTGCTTTGATACTAATTTGTCACGCTCCAATGTCTAACCTCCATACTTAGCCAACAATCATGAAATTTCATCGAAAAATTTGACAACGTCTCCCTAAAATCATACAACCGAGGGGTTAGATTGAATCATCTTGTACAAGCATTCTTATATTATACTGTCTATTTATTTACATATATAAAAATATAGTAACTAAACAAAATAAATTTATCCAAATCTCATCCAATTCATCCTAAAAAAAATAGATAAAACTCTATAAAAAATAAGCTTTGCAAGAGATTCTCACCGCATCATGCATTTAAATGCATAAAAATTTAATTTGATCTTTCTTACATAATTAGAATAATAACTCATATATATACCTTGATGGACCAAGATTTCTTCTCATTTCCATCGAGCACCAACTCTACGTTGGATTCATACCTCTGTCTTGTTAGTTGAAACATCAACAATAGAAAATGCGAGTCCAAGCCAACTCAGTAAGTAGGATAGGGAAAAACTCAAATATTAAACTAAACAAACATCATTTTCATAAAATACTATGCTTCAAATACTCATGCAATGCAAATTCCCATCCTCCACATCATTCCATGTCATCCGGCAGATCAGCTAGAGTTATCATCATCGAACATCTCACATGGCAATACCGCAATATATTGTAACTCCTCTTATTTTTCAGCTCGCCTGGAGAATGATCATATGTCATGCTCAGCATGCAATAACACACTCATACATCATGTTTGTGGTCATATGCTCATTTTAAACTTATCTATCAAACCCAAATAATTTGGTTGCTAAAAAATTTATAAATCCATTATCAATTGAAAATAAAATTTTCATACTTGACTCAATTAAATAATTAAAGAGAAAACATATATCTCAAGAAAGAAATTTTAAAGCATCCAACTCATCACAAAACATTCATGCCCAAAACATAAGCATCCACTAACATCCATAAGCATCTAAATAAAAGCAAAAAATTCTTACTTACCACTTACGCAAAATTTTCAAATCTCCAACTCTAGACTTTACAAAATTCTAATATCTTTTCACTTTAATCTACATTCAAATAACAACAATATTCTTAAATAATATTTTAAAAATAATTTTCTTTAATTTCATCCTCAAATACCCTATTTTCCTCATTCTCAATTTACAAACACCTATTTGGAGACACTTATCTTTCACGTCGCCTCAAATTTTATAAAATAATTATTGCTTTTCATAATAAAATATCATTCTAAAATTCTTCGTGGGGGTTCCATGGCCATATTTCATCTCCATAAAAAATTCCTTTTCTATACCCTACTAGGGTTTAAAATTTCTAACCATAGCATCTCAATTTCATGCTAAATTTCTTCCATATATTACAATATATTAAATAAATTTAATAGATAATAAAAAAAGATAAGATGGTCTTCCCTGAATCCTCCAACTTTAAACACAATTCAAAAATCCAAAATCTCCCTAAAAGTTCTTTCTCTCTCCGTTTTTTCTTTCTTCCTGTGAGTTTTTTTCCCTTGCTTTTGCGTGTTTTTTTTTCCTTGGTAAGAAAGGCTGCTGGAAATTTATTTAAGGCTTAGGGAATTTGAAGAGTTTTGTGATATTTGTAAAATAGTCCCTGACTTTCACAAAATTTTAGAATAGTCCATTCATGCAAAAATCTATATATAATTATATTTTGGGGTTTTACACTACATCTGTCTAAAAGTATATGACATGCTTATCGGATTTTGCCATGATATGACCTTTTATGTTTCACCATCTAATTTAAGTAGCCTTTAGTAAGGTGGGTAGTGAGTGAGCAGGGATGTGAGGAAGACAATATTTTTACGGTATGTTTGGTAAATGATAAAATATTTAGATGAAAAATTTTTTGTGTAAATTTTTTTAAAATGGAATAAAATGATACGATATGTTAGGTGTAACGATGAGGAATAAATAGAATAAAAATGGATAAGTTAGTAAGATAGTTGCATAGAAAGATGTGAAGAAATAATTAAAAAATAAAATAGTTATGGAGAGAAAAGTTTTGATTTAAAAAATTTTGTATTTAGGGGCTATTTGCAATGCATAAAACATCTTGAAAAGATAAAACTCTACTAATTAATATGGTTACGACATGAGATTGTACTGTTGAAAAACATTCAATGTGGCTTGTAGGGGTGCAGATGTTGCCAACTAATCTTTTACCTGGCCCCAAAACCTATTTTTTTTATGTTTTCATTTTTTTCATGAGTAAGTAAATCTAATTGTATTAAATCTATAAACTAATTTTTACCATTTTTGGATATTTTTAAGTATTTTTTTGGATTTTTAAACGCAGTGGCATTTCCGTACTTTTTTGAGCTCCAAAAATTACGAAAATGCCACTATGTTTAAAAATTCAAAAAAAATACTTAAAAAATCCAAAAATGGTGAAACTTGATTTATAGATTTAATACACCTAGATTTACTTACCCATGAAAAAAAATAAAAAAAATAGGTCTTTTGGGCAAGCCGTGCATCCATTCATAAAAGATCACGGCTCGTAGATGTCTGCCAGTCGTTTGGTAGTTGCACACCATGCTGAAATTTTGGTAGGATGGATCGTCGTATGGACTATGATTTGGTCCGACCAAGTATGATACCTACCTAATGTAGCGACTAAAATGACAAGTTTGCTTCTCTTACCCTTGAGTATGAAAAGTTTTGTACATGGGTATGAGTAGGGGTGTTAACGGATTGGGTTGGACAGGTTGAAGCCGTAGCCGAAGCCTAATCCTAACTCATTTAGAATATCTCAATCCTAATTCTTTTATTAACTCATTTAAAAAACTTCAAACCTAACCCATTTAATAAACGGGTTGGTGAGTTGTTAACGGGTTGTATAGCAAATAACCTGAAAACCTAGACTCTAGTAGATAATGATCTCGTAAGGAAAGACGATTGGTATTTTCAGCATAAGGGAAATGGAAATAGGGTAGTAACGGGAAAATAGAATTAAAGCAGCAGTGGAAAATTGAAAATCAGGTGATTAGAGGAAGACTTAGAGAAGGAAAATAACCTAGGAGTTTACGTATATATATATATAGCTTTAATGAGTTAAGTGAGTTAAATGCATTGAACAAATTAAATGGGTTAAACAAATTATATGGGTTAAATAGGTTACTAAACGGGTTGATGAGTTATAAAATCTCAACCCTAATCCATTTATTTAATTAAATGGTTAAACAGGTTGGTGGATCATAACTAATTTATTCAAAAATCCCAACCCAAACTCATTTATAAACAGGTTAGACAATCAGGTTGATGGGTTGACTATGACCATTAATACTCCTAGGTATGAGCTTTTGGTATTGTTCCCAAATAGTCCTTTAATTAAACATACCTTTAGAAAGTTAGAGAGTAGTATGACATGTTAAGAGTGAGTGGAAATAAATATAGTAGTTTATGTGAAAAAATGATTGAAATATAGGAATAAAACTGAGAAAATTAGGACAGTTATGTAGAAAAGATGTCAAATTATTTTTTGAGACATCCCTTGTATTTGAATTTAATAAAGAAAAGGTGTTGTGTATTGAGAAAACGAGAGATCGTATAAGAAGTAAAAAAAAAAAGTAATATTAAGGATGTTATACATAAAATAGAAAAGGAAAAAATGATTTAAATACGATCCCACAACATTTCATGTTCCGAAATAGGCCCGACACAAAAATGACAACACGGAATCACATTTTTTTAAATATCAATCCTTCTTGATAGAGTTTCATATTAAGATATGAATCTCGCTGTTTCGTTTTGTGATTTTCTCATCTTCACATTGTGCAAAGTTGCTAGCTCTAGTAAAGGAATTTGTCCCAGCGCTTGTACTTTTTTTTTTATTGTATTAGACTACATTCGACAGCACGCTTCCACCCACACTCAAGCCCAAATCAATACTCAATTACTCACACATTGGCATGGCATGCTCGGTTATGCGTTGGTTGAATTATACTTTGGTAGATGTTCAGTACTTTTGTTTCTTGTATATGTTACAAGGGCAATTGGGGAATTTTGATTCTATGCACACGGGTGCACTTAGTTTCGGTGTACTGAGTACAAATATCTATTTTTTAATATTATTTTTAAATTTTTTTACAAAAATGTTAATCTAGCTGTATTTAACATTTCTACGATGTTTAACATTTTTAGAGATTTTTAGATATTTATTTTGGATTTTTAAAAATCAGTGGCATTTTTAGTAATTTAAATTTAATACTGATGTTTAAAAATCAAAAATAAATATTTAAAAATCTCTAAAAATGGTAAAAATTGATACACATGTTAAATATAATTAGATTAATAATTATGTAAAAAAGTTTCGAAAAATATCTATAATAGGTATTTGCACTCGGGTGCACAGCATCAGTTTCCGGCACGGGAGGGTGCCCCGTAATGAAGCTCAACAGAGTCCTCTCCTGTTGTGCTCTTTTCGAGGCGATTCTTTGTGGTTGAAGAGAGGCTGAGGTAAGGGGTTTTTGCAGAGCTTCCAAGAAGTCTATATCGGGTGTTTGTTGAAATCATTTAATTGTGACTGGAATTGAGGTTCTGTAAGGGGAGAATAGAGGCTAAAGCCCAAGCTAAGGTTCTCAATTTTTATTTGGGAAGATGCCTTGCAAGGAAGAAGCACCGCTGATAGATCGGTTTTAAGCATTGGAGATATCCGAGATATCGGACAACATGGTTAAAACATCGGATCCGGGCAATAAACCTGCGAGAATATGTATGGTGTGGATAAAGAAACCGTATAATAAAGAAACTTTTAAGGCCATCTTGAAGAGGGTTTGGAAGTTAAGAGTAAGAAGCAATTTCATGGATTTTTTCGAAAATTTATATCTGCTCTCACTTGAGCACGGTGATGATCTGTAAAAGCTTTTGAATGAACAGTCTTGGATTTATGATAGATAGTTGGTACTAATTGAAAGGCTAGTATTTCCAAAAAAAACCTATAGCAAGTGAGGAAATGCACCAACCCAATGAGAGTACACATTATGGATATTCCTATTCTATATAAAAAAGAAGTCGGGATGATGGTAAGCAGTACTTTTATCAGGTCTTTTGAAATGAAGATTAAGTGGAATGTTGTCTAGATAAAAGTTGGAGTGGATGTTAGAAATTCCCTGAGGCGCGGAATATTTATAATAAATTGTTGGGAAATTTTCCCACATGCCTGTAACATTTGGTCATTATTTTCCTTATATTCATAACGTTTAAAAAATTTTTTACGTAGCCATAAGTAACATTTCACCGCTGTTTCCTCCCATGCCCACGCCGTACCCTTCCGTCCAAACAAATGCACCTTTTTTTTCGTAATTCCAAAAATGCCCAGTGCCTGCGTTGATGGCTTGATGCTGAAAATAAACCCCGTAGCAATGGATGACGCACGGTGTGCATCTTCTGGAACTAAGACCCAACAGAACCACGACTACTTCTTACGTACCACCGGCGGTTTGATCAGTTGCCGGATTCCAACCCCGACCAGGCCGTCACCGCACCGGAATGATAACCCTGTCGCCAGAAAAAACCGCCACATGTTCTTCGCTTGTCTTCACTGCTGCTGGCGAACACCGCCTGCCGGAGCCCATGAACAGATTTGAACTGCCCGCCTAACCCGCCACTGGCAGATCTGCCTTTGCTGGCTGATCTGCACGCCAAAGGCTGCTAACCAGCCGTTGAGATCGCTGCCGCCGCCGCTAATCGCCAACCTCACTAGCTTGATTTCAGTGGCTGCTGTATTTTCCGAAAGATACCGCCATAGCCACTGGACAAGGGCATTGCAGTAATTTTTTGGTTGGTGGGTTTGAGAATGACACTGCCATTGCCATTTTACCATAGGTGTTCATGTTTGAAAGACGTCCCTTCCTTTCTATTTCCTTCAATACCTGCATCTCTGCTTTCAACTTTCCCAAGCTGTGATAGACATCAATTTAGGAATGTGACTTGCTTGGTGGGTCGTCCGAGCATAACCTAATTTGCGAATGAGAGACAGGAAGACGTCATCGTCTTGAGAGTCGCCATTCGAGGCATGCATCTATTCGAGGATGGTTTGGAGAGTGTGTAAGCAACAGAAGGTGCAAAGACTATGTACTAGAGCGTTGTATGCTTTTTCAGTGTGGTGGAAGTCGGCTGGCCCGTTAGAAGGTGTGGAGAGCTTCGGAGGCGGATTGGTTGGTGAGAATGGTGTGGGAAGTATCTTCTCATGTTGGGTACTTGGGTTTGGACTTGGGTCAAACGGCGGCGACCACAATGGAGATGGAGGAGGGAGAATTGGGGAGAGGCAGAGGAGGGGGCGGGACAGCGAAGTGGCACTTGGATTGCTGTTGCTGCTTGCCCGGTGGGCACCCAGCTGGAGCAATACTGCAAAGAACTGGAGGACGTGAGGATGAATTCGGTGCAGCACAAGAAGGAGGCGATGTGGAGGCTGAGTGGGTTGGAGCAGCAGCTGGAGTTGGAGTAGGCGAGGGAGCGACCCAAGAAGACGGAGGAGATAATGAATGTGACGACAATGGTATTTTTGGATTTACAAAAAATAAACCCATTAATGTCACGACGTCGGTACCACAGGAGTTTGGGGTTAAATGTTGTGGGTGTATAGGAATTTTTTGAAATATGGTGTGTACAAGAGGAATAATGGTGAAACATTCTAGGTACGTGAATAATTTTCCCTAAATTCTTAAAAGAGAAAGAAATGGCTGAAATTTCACCAGGAGAAATTAATGATTTTTTGTTATGAATGTGGAAAGATGGGACGTGCCCTCAAGGACTGTGATCATATTCCACATAGAAAAAGGAAGAAATAGGAATCTGTGTTACCTTATGGAAGCTTCTTTAGGGTGGCGCAAAGAATGATATCGTGTTTTCATGAAAGCAGTTAACTAGACTGGTGGAGGAGCGTGAAGAGAATAATGGAGTGAATAGAAAGAAAGATGTGAATTTAAAGCAGGCAAAAGTCTAACTCCTCTTAATTTCCATAGTTGTGGTTGGTAAACTCATCTCATTTAAGTCATTTGTACCTACACCAACCTCATAATCATCCCCATCCCTATGTGCCAGCTTTTTTTAAAAATAACAACCACATCTATGAAAATTAAGGGGAGTTAGGCTGAAATAAACAGAAATAAGAAAGATATAAATGCATGAGAGAGTTCGTGTAATAGCCATAAAAAATATATAATAGTAATATAATAAAAATAAAATTAATGAGCATTAATGGAGAGTGTTGGCGGGCAAGCATTGACAAATAGCAATGCGCTTTTAAAAGAGTGGAGACAAAGAGAGCAGGGAAAGAGAGATGAGAATGCAGACACTATTAATTCAGATTTGGAAGAAAATTTGCAAGATTTTCATATTCATTCCTGTAAATCCCTTTGTAGGTACACCAATTAGATAAGTAGAGGTTTTCATATTTTATTGTTAAAGATTTAATAGGAATTTTAAGCTTTTGTAATTCATCCACTTTTTTTCAAACTCTATAAATTCACTAGATTTACCAAAAAAAAAAATGTATTAAGCGAATATATATTAAATAACAAACTTTTCAACAACTATGGAATGTTGACAAAAAGGGATGAAAATGAGGTAGAAGGCCAAACTTTTTGAAGAAAATTTTACAGAAACTCCCATGAATTTATAATTTTCCAAAAAGATACCTATTTGGAAGAAATTATAGAAAAACCAAATCTTGCTAGAAAATTTACTAAAGATATTTTTAAAAAGATATTACAGAATATTTTACTAATTTATTGAGAAATTTCATAAGAAAAGTTTCAAAAAAATTACAGAAAACCCTATGAAATATTTTACAAAAATGCCTTATATTGGATAGAAATTCACAAAATCATTTCTAAAAATTATTTTACATAAGAAATCTCAGACCAAGTACTAGAGAATGCTTGTGGTTGTCCATATTGGCAACACGTTGTGGCCGGTGAGTCGTTAAAAATATTTTTGACATAGATTTTGATATCGATGTTTGATTTTGAAGTTCTAATTGTCGATTTCAACATTTTCAAATGTTGGAGGGGTTGAATTATCCATAAAAGACTATTATTAAAAGTTATTGGTGGGCAAATTTTTCATGGTGGAGATTTCATTTGATTAAGGTCTGTTAAGATGATAATGGAGATTTTTAAGTTTTAAGCTTATCATTTCACACTTGATTCAATTGATATAAACTTTCACAATTGATGTAAGTGGAGTAAATGATTAATTTTAGAGGATTACAATTACCTCCTTAAATGAGTGAAGCAAAGATTTATCACATCTTAAGATGGTGGATTAGAGTGAATTATGAGGTAAGTAGGATCTTTTCTTATTTGTAAGTAAGGATTTTAAATTGAGTTTTTCATATATGTAATGATTTGTGCTGATGTATTTTGATGTGAATTTGATGGATTTTAGTTCAACAGATTTTATATAGTTTATATGGTATATATTTGCAAAACAGTTTCAGTTTATAACTTTGAATTTGAGAAAGCATGATTTAGCATGTCATGAGCATAATGTTTGAATGCATAATATGATAAAGATAACTTAAAGTTATGATTAAGGGCTTAACGGATGCTTGAGTTCCATGAGCCACTGAGTTGAAAGAGAAAATAAAATTAAATGTTTAAATGTATGAGCATGAGCAGTTGCATTGAAGTATGAGCATGAGCATTGACATGTTAAATATTTGTAAAATTTTCATTTTTCAACTGAATTTTTATAAGTTGATTTTCAATATTTAGCAGTTTTCATTAACTATCCTATTTATTGAGTTTGCCCGTACTTAACGTTATTATATTTTTAGATGACAGGCATGCGGATGAAGACCAACATGGGGTTAGTGCACCAGATGAGGTTAGGACTTGATTAATCCAGATTTGGAATTATTTATTTTGATATTGATGTAAGGAGGGCATAATGTATATATATTTTATGAATGTGAACATTTGGATATAGCTTAGTTTAGATTTGATGAGACATCAGGTTTATAGCAACCTACGATGATATTTGATATTACATCATTATTAAAATTGTTGCACATATGCGTTCTCCCCATTATCATCAATCTTGTAGTGTAAGAAGTAACGACCGCCGATGTGGTCGGTGAGGGATTACAATTCAATATTTAGGGGTAATTTAACTAAAGGGAGAGTAGAGAATTGCGAAAGGGGAAGATGAATGAGTGTAAAGAGGGAAATGATTGAGATTAGTGTGACATAGGGAGTGAGGAGAGGTTGGTTTATAATGCGGAATTTAGAATGGTGGCAAGTGAAATAAAAAAGCCAAATAGTAACAAGAAGTTTCAAGATGCAATGTCATTGAACAGACTTAAAGACAAAATCCAATATGTTATATTAGAAAACCAATAAAGGCAAATGGAAAAGAAAGGCAAGGAATGTGGCAAAGGTGAAGGAAGGAATAATAGATTAGTGATGAAGGAGTGTGGAAATCTTAAAAGGACTATGATTGTAGATGTTTCAAGTAGCTTTTCTGAAATAAAACTAAGTGGGGAAAAAAGAAAAGCTTAGGATAGTGATGGAAAACAAATGCATTCTTAGCAGTGAAGGCTAAGGTTATGATCCAACTCCACTAGGGCTAAATGATAATTTTAGTATAGAATGGATCAAAAGAAAGGTACATGTTGATAATCGTTTTTGCAATTGATTGTACGGTGCAAAAGATGAGGTCTTCCATTCTATGGAATAAGGAATGAAAAATATCAATTAGATTCTTTTCTATGAATCACATTGATGCTGATGATTGTGAGGAGGCAGAAAGGCACTGGAGATTCATGGGTTTCCATGGGATACTAGATCTCAAAGAAGAGTTGATTCTTGGAGACTTCTAAGGTAGTTAAGTAACCAAGGTGAATCCCCTGCATTTGTGGCTGGAGATTTCAATAAAGTTGTTGGAGCTTTTGAATATTACAACAACAGTTTGAGGATGGACTATGTTGAGTGTCTATCCGCAAGTGCACGAGTCATAAGCTATAATATTTAAAAAGATCAACCCCACAGAGAATTTTGGACTATAGACTTGGCTAATTTAAACACCTTGTGTAGAATTCAGCGAGAGAATGAAAAAAGAAAAGGAAAGAGATTAGAAAATCTTAAAATATTAAACAAGGATTTAGAATCAAGAGACTAAAATACCTAGGATTTAGGGTTTCACATGTGGCGTTTTGCATAGGATAATTGGTTTGCTTATTAGTTATCATTAAACGTGTTAAAGGAGAACAAACCTTAATTTAATTATGCATATTCTCTTGAGGCATGCAAGATATGTTCGAACCTTCTTAACCATTTATTTTCATGAATTAAGTCAATTAAAATCTACTAAATTCTGTAGCAGTCCATGAAATTTTTTAAGGTCATTACGCTTATTCTCATTATCTAGATTTTTAGGCTTAATATATTGAATATTGTATATTAGACTTTCACTTCTTTGCTCCTTTACCTAATATATGAAATTATATTATAGAGCAGGCCTTTACACAAAATAAGCATTAAGATAACTAGATATCAAATTGATATAAAATATCCTTCATAAACAATCAAAATCAAGTCATTCATAAACAATTCACATGCTACATACTAAATCCTAGATTAAAGGTTTAGTCGGGCATGTTCTCAATGAAATTAAAAAACAAAACAATATTGTAAACAATATCAATTAACAATAAGTCAATTAAATCGAAGAAAGAAAAAACTTATTGATCGAAGTTCTTCAATGATGTCTTGAATGACTCCTAGAAACATGCCTCCTTGCTTTTATCCTTGGCTTTTGTTTCTCTCAACCCTAACTCTCAATCCTAGCTCAATGACATATTCCCAAGATCCCTCACTTCGTGTACAATAAGTGTTTCTATTCAAAGTTATGCAAAACAATGCAAAACCAATGCACATACCTGCGTTAGGGTGAAACAAGGTTCAAATTATGTGGGCCCCAAGCTGACATGAACTGAACTATCTTCCCTTAGAGGTGAGGTTTATGCTCTAATTTTTGAAGTTTTCTGACCCAACACCTTCTGAACTATGTGAGAACTTCTTCAACACATTTTAAATCGCTTTGAATATTGTTTTCTTTTCATTATGTGCCTTGATTCTTCATTTAAGCTCTCCTTTCATTCTTAGATTTTAGACATCAATTTTGCGCTTATTTTACCTACTTTGCACAAGTAGCATTCGCATGTTTGCATGCAAATAAGCTAAATGGACTATTTTTCATAAAACGTTATCTTTATCCGCATTTGCATATATAAAATACTCAATATATGGGGTGTCAGAATGACACAACAAATTTCTCCGTACTTGAACGTCTGCTTGTCCTTAAGAAAATACATAATCGTATCATATGAAATCTAAGATTTCAAAAACTTTAAACAATGCAGAAATAAATACTCATGGAAGTTGTGATCACAATTAAATACACCAATCAACAGAGCTAAAAATCAATTATCAATTTACTTAGTGAGATTGTTAAATAACAATTTTTTAACATTGTATTTATCAAAAATTTCATGAAAACCCTATGTCACTCAATTCATATCGTATACACCAGCACTTTTCCTACTTTCAAACATTAAGTATAGAAAAATTTTAAAATAAAAAATCTTAATTTCCTTAGGTAAATCTCTCTTTTCTATCTCTGTTATCTCAACGATAGAGAACACTCTTGAATGATTGTATGTTGGGATTCGACACACAATATGTGCAATGTCTAAATAGAGTTTATCCTTAATATTCAAATTATGTAGATATACATGAAAATTTTAAGAAAATTCTTCCAAGAACTATAAAATACTCGAATTAGGATTTTGCATGCTTCATCGAATGTATATGAAGTTATAAATGTGAAAATATATGAAGGCGTGCATGATACACACTCAAATTAGGTTTTGTGCATGAATTAAGGGAGCCTAATTATATACATCTTGATGTATTTTAAGTTAAAATGCAACATTTTATTTATTTTTATAATTAGTTAGTTTTTATCTTTCTTCAAAAAGATGTTTTTTCAAGTGTATTTAATTTATATACCAAGTTTTGTCATTTTATAATATTTTATATATTTATTTCTTATTTTTTAATAATCAAGTTTTTAAGAGACAAAAATGACTTAAATGCCCTTAAAATTGATGATTTTTAGAATAAAAATAAATATATAAAAGTATTATAAAATGACAAAACTTATTATATAGACTAAATAAACTTCAGAAAACATATTTATGAAGAAAATTCAAATAAATATAAAATAAAATAAAATAAAATAAATGATGTGTTCTAGTTTAAAACACATTATGGTGTATAAAATTTGACTTCATCCTTAAATATATACATAGATGATGTTATCCTGATGTACTTAGAATGCTTGTATTGGGTGAACAATGATCCAATGAGTATATCTTGAAAACTCAATATATACATATCGTTTTAACTTTTATTGTTATTATTTTTATGATTCTTTTCATTTTATGTGAGCCACATGTTATCTATAACAAAATTTAATATTTTTATAATTTCAAAAATTAATAATTTTCACTCATAAATAGAGGTTAAAGTTGTTAATTTTTGAAATTATGAAAAAAGTATAAAAATTCAAAAAGGATAAAATTTTGTAATATAAACTAAATACATACAAGGTCATCTAAAATTTTAAAGAAAAATAAACTTGAAAAAAGGCTAAAATTATATGTATGAATTGCGGTTTATATTGGATTGTTAAGCTGTAGTCTTGCAATCAACGTGGACAAAGAAAATCTTCAAAGAATTAAGATTTTTTATAAAAGCTATTGGTGTAGGGTGTGTTTCACACATGATAAAACTTTTGGATGAATAAATTTTAGTATAAAAGTCTTGAAAATTATGTAAAATGATATGATATGATATAAATAATGTGATGAGCGAAAAAAATAATGTTAAAATAAATAGATTCATTACAGTAATAGCTGAAGGTGTAATCTTTACCGACGGTCGGTCGATCATGTTGTTTCCAACCAGTGCTCTAAGCCGTTGGAACGTGCGGGCTTATTTTCGACCGTTGGATGAGATGCCGAAAATGCGGATAGCGGAGCAGACGATGTAAAGCTGGAATTTTACTGACGAGCCCCTGTCAGGGAGGAAATTTCCGCCAGCGCCCCTCTCTCTCTCTCTCTCTCTCTCCCTCGACACTCTCTCTTGACTCTCTCTCTCTCTTGACACTCTCTCTCTTGACTCTCTCTGTATCCGTCGCAACAGATCTTCCAGAACTAAGACCCAACAAAACGACTGCTCCTTTTTACGCACCACCGGCGGTCGATCAGTTGCCGGACTTTCCTTTTTAAGCGCCACCAGCGGTCTGATCAGTCGCCGGATTCTCCTTTTTACGCATAAAAAATTCCTCTGTTTTCTACAATACGATCTCCGGCGGTCATATTCCATCGCTACATCCATTCAATTGGGATTCAATAGCTTTACCCAACTGGTTCTGCCGAGGAAAACGCCGGCGTTGAGCTCTCTGCAGGTGCTCGATCTTCTGGAGAATGGGATTCAGGGATTTCCCACTGTGATTTTTTTAATGGGTTTGAAGCTACCTGAATGAAAGAGTTAACTGAAATTTTCTGGCCGATCGGCTTTAAATCGTAGCTGCCGGATTTGGAGAAGCCTAAATTCTTGGCCCAAAAAATGGAAAATGCAGGGGCGTGGTGGTGATGTTGGCTACTGGGAGCTGCTCGGTAGGTTCAGATTGGAGAGAGTGTCGAGAGAGAGGGAAAGCGGGAGAGAGAGACAGGTGAGGAAGAGGCGCCGGCGGAAATTTCCTCCTTGACAGGGGCTGGTCAGTAAAATCCCAGCACTAAAATGGTCTGCTCCGGCCGCGGTCTTTTCGGCATCTCATCCAATGGACGAAAATAAGGAGTACCGATCTTTTACGACCGGTCGGATTTTCCGACCGGTCAAAAAATATATATTTTTTATTTTTTTTTGAAAAATATTTTTATGAATATGTTAATCTAGTTATATTTAATCTATAAATCAAGTTTTACCATTTATGGATATGTATATATATTTATTTTGGATTTTTAAATACAGGGATATTTAAGTCATTTTATGGTAAAAATCCAAAATAAATATATATATACATATCCATAAATGGTAAAAATTGGTTTATAAATTAAATATAACTAGATTAACATGTTTATAAAAATATTTTTCAAAAAAAAACAAAAAAAATATATTTTTTTTGACCAGACCGGTCGTAAAAGATCATTAAGCGAAAATAAGCCCGCACTGTCCAACAGCAATCTAACAGCGGGTCCGACCCACCGGTCGGTAAAGAAAACAAAGTTGTAGTTATATAAAAATAATTAAAGGATATAATAATTGTTCATGATAATGTAAAAAAATAATTAAAAATATAATAATTCTGTAGTATAAAAAGTTTTAAATTGAATTTTTTTTTATTTAAACTTTTTTTTTATCTTTTCCGAACGCAGCCATAATCTTTTTGAATTTAGAAAGGCGGAGACTAGCTGCTGGCTGGGGGTAAGTGTTTTGATGAAAATCATCACGGCCGATCCCATCAACCGATTCGTAGGGCTAAAATTTCTGACAACTATTGCCGAGCTCGAAGATGCTGGATTTAGATTTTTTTTGGATTTGGGCAGCTAGTGATTGATGGATCATGCTTGCACGAATTGCCTTGTTAATTGCTGGTCGTATAGTCCGGCCTAAAAACAATATATATTTTTATATTTTTTTAAAAAAAAATTTGCAAAGGAAAAGCTAGGTATATTTAACTTATAAACTAAGTTTTACCATGCTTAGATAATTTTAAGTATTTTTTGGATTTTTAAACTCAGTGGCATTTTCAAAAACATTTATTACAAAATAGAAATTTATGAAAATGCTACCATGTTTAAAATTCTAAAAAAATACTTAAAATCATCCAAAAATGGTAAAACTTAGTTTATAGGTTAATATACCTAGTTTTACATGTTTATGAAAATATATATATGTATGTGTGTGTTATAACCGGAAGCATGGCTGCTCCCATGCGACCGGCCGTATAAAATCATGCTTCTTTTATATTGCAAAATGACTAATTTTATTCTTTCTATTAAAGATTATTATGTATAATCTATTTCATTAAAATTTTATACATATTTACTTCAAATATCATTTTCAGAATATTTAATTTCCTTTGACATTTTATTTTAATAATGCAAAAAATGACTTATTTTATAGCAAACATCAAGGTTTTATGAAAATTTAATTTTTTAGAATTTCCCACAAAACTTATATTTAATTAGCACTTTTCGTAATTAAGAGTATTACATCTCTATAAAAATATATGAAATTTGTTTGACTTATCATAACAGTTTGCCCGAAAATAATTTCCATTACAATTCAATTGCGCATCTTTGTGGTTTGCTTGGTACTATCAAAGAATTAAGGACTTGTAAGAGGTAGATGAGAAGAAGTTGGGATCATAATGCTATTGCTATTCATGATTAAGTTAGCTCTTGAATTGGCCCATGGCACATCTTCTATAACTAAGGGTTCATTCACATCTAGAATGAGATGATTCTTGGATTAGGATGGAATAAGATATCCGATTTTTACCAAAAAAAATTCTTAATCCGAAAAAATAATAAGTTATTTTTTTCATTTCTAATATAACTTTTCGAATCTTAATACATTTTTTCTTATTCCCAAAATGAACAACACTTTTTTCATCTTATATTTTCATCTCATCTGGCCAGGCTTTGTATTTTAACATTGTTTGAGATAATCTTTGGATGCAGTTACATAATCATTTTTAAAGTGTTCGTGAACTTCATACTTTAAGCATTCACTGGAAAAAAATTTTGCTTTTGCAATTGTTTTTTACACATATGCACTAATAGAGTCAGTATTAGTAAAGGATGGTAGGGCAGTGTATGAAGGGGTGTAAGTAGATGGGCCTGGGCCTGGGCCTAGTCTTATAAATATGATTAGAAATAGATGAAGAGAGAGCTTTTAGTTTGGTTTTGGTCATGCTTCTAGGACTCAGCGTTTTTAGCTGAGATGTTGGGATTGATTTATAAATCAATTGCCATTCATTTCTAATAAAATCATTGTTTTTTAGCAATTTGATATGGAGTGCTAACTAGATCCTATCATGCACATTATGAATAGTCATATAAAAACACCGAACTATTTATTTCAAAAGCAAGGAAAAAAGGAGCATGTAAAATTGCCGAATTTGAACTTGACCCAAATTGCAATAAATAGATTATGTCGGTTTACGAACTGCCCGGAGAAGCTCAAGAAAGTCTACAATGCCTGCGAATGCATGTGGTCAGGGGCGTATCTAGCATCAATGTGGACTTTAGGGGTGCAAATTAGGTCGGGTTATACTGGGTTTGGGTGAACCAAACCCTAAGGCTATTAGGTTTATGTGGACCCAAACCCTAATCATAATATCAAAATTTGGGTTTGGGTTGGGTTCAGACCGGGTTAGTGTTGATTTTGGGTTGAAATTCGAGTTATTATCAAACTAATAGGAGTTTAAATTATCGATAGAGATGACGAAATTTTAAACATTATTGTATATTTACATGTGAATATATTTATATGACTTATGATATTTTTAGTTTTGATGAAAGTTGGTCTTTTAACTAAAGGATAATTGTAAATACAATTAACGTAATAAATTTATACATAAGAATCAACGTAATGTTATAAAAAAATCAATATTAGAAAGATAAATAAGGTTATATAAAATCACTAGTTAAAGTTTAATAAAAGAGAGATTTATATAATTATAGTTAATTAGTATATATGTAATAAATTCAAAGAGTTGATATATTTATAATTATTTGAAAATAAAGTTAATATAAATATAATATATTCAACTTTTATGGACAAATTCATATAAAATTTATGTTTTAGAATAAATGTTTTACAGTTTAATTAGGTTATGATTATATAAAATCATTTGTATTACAATTATAGTTGAAATACTTAATGCATATATAAATATAATTATTTTAATAAAATAAGAAAAATATCAAGTTTGAACTGGGTCAAGTTTTAGTACCGGGTTTGCATAGTACCGGGTTGATGCAAACCCGATATTGGTTTTAGATTGTTTCGGATTGGGTTGAAACTGAGTTTAATTTTTAAAAAAATTTCAAAAATAAAATTCAAACTTGATTTCGAATCGGGATCAGATCGTGCGGATTCAGATCGATCCAATACCAAGTTGCACCCTACTACTTCCTAGGCTTCATGGACTGTTTTATTGCGACAGTCCCAGCACTTTTCTAGTCCGCATTAAGATGGACATATAGCCAGCTCGGGGTCGGGCAAAACCCATCCAGATCTACCGACAATGCTCTTGGTCTACAATTGTCATACAACCATGAATCCTAACAATTAAAAACACACGATACGAACAATAAAACTAAGCGAATTTTCGAATAATTAAGGATAGATTTCGATGATGGAAGTCATGCCGTTGATGGTTGTGATTTTATAGTCAGTGAAACCCGCAGCAAAGATAACGTTTTGCCATTCCTTTTCATTCCTCTCTCTTCCAGTGCTATCCATCATCATGTATATAAGGAAGGCTAGCTGCGTCTCTGTTTCTTTCTCATCACCTCCGCCATTGATGTCGTTCACTACCAATTCTATGATAATCACTTTGCCTCCCTCCTCTCTCGAAGGGATGGCTTCTTTGCATCGTTTCAATATCATCACGCACTCTTCATCATTCCAATCATGTAATATCCCCTACAATCATAATGTTGATTATATATATTACTTTCAAAAAAGCCTTGACAGAAAAGCACGGGTCAACTATTGGGCCTATAACAAGGGAGAAAGCTTACCAAATAATATATGGAAATTATTCAAATAATGTATGGAAAATATTTAGGTGCAATTAGACATCACATTACCTAAGATGCAATTCACTGCAAAGGGTCCCAATCAATCATCAAAATTAATATCTAACATACCAATTACATTTAAAATTATCTTATTTAAGTAAGATACCAATTTTCATTCAAATCGAATATATACATGGGCCTCATTTAAAAATGGTATAAATTTAACATAATAAAATTGTTTGATTTAAATATTGATTCTAAACATTTACACTATCGAAAATATAATTTTTATATGGATGGATAATTATATAATCATATTTTAATATATATATATATATATAGGACCTATATTGTAGCGAACTACACCACAGTTATGACTCAATTTACCTGCAATGGGATAGTTTCCTATATATATATGAGAAATATTCAGGTGCAGCTTCACTGCACTACAATTATGGTGTTATTACCTCAAAATAGGCCTCATATGATCATAAAATTATAATCTACTCCACCCATTATATTTAGAATTATATATTCTATTACCATAACAATTTTTATCCCAATTGGATATGTGTATGGACCCCATTTAAAAATAGTACAAATTCAACTTAACAAAATAATTTGATATAAATAACAACTTTAAAGTTTTTTTTTCAACATGTAAACCATTTTCTATAGAATTTGTATATTGATAAATGATTATATAAATTATCAATACATTTAAGTACATGTAGAGCCCATTTTGGGCTAAATGTACCATTAATTATGGTGCAGCTTCACTGCATATGAAAGGTTCTCTCTGAATATTTAGGTGTAGGCACCTGCACTGTAAGTTACAATACAGTTGTTTCAAAATTGATTCCACATGATCATAAAATTATAATTTACTCCACCGATTCTATTTAGAATTATGTATTTTATTATCATACTAATTATCCAAATTGGATATATATATGGACCTCATCTGAAAATGGTACAAATTTAATGTAATAAAATAATTTGATGTAAATGACAACTTTAAAGTGATTTTTCAACATATAAACTATTTTCTACATAATTTATATATGAATAAGTGATTATATAAAGTATCAATATATTTAAGTACATGTGGAGTCTATTTTAGCTCGAATGTACCATTAATTACAATGCAGGCTCTCATTTATATATAAGAAAATATTCTAAATGTAGCTGGACTACGTTGTGATTACTTTATATTTTGGTGCAAATGGGGTCACATCTTCTAAAATGTATAAAAATATGTATAAATTTATAAAGTCACTTGGATCCATGTACTAAAATTTAAGAATTTATACAATTTATAGAATAATTAATTTAGGTAGGATGGATGTTTTAAATGATTTCAATATTGAATTGGGACCTATAGGTCCATGTAAAAAATTAAAATTTTTAATGGATTTAAAATTATTTTTAAGTTATAGTTAATTTTGGGAATGATGTAAGTTATGGATTGTGACAACTTTTAGTATCTAAGTAAAACAAATAGCTAATTGGATTTAAAAAAATCATCAAGGCTGGGCCTAAACTAAACAAAAGTACCAAAGTGAATGGTATATCCAGTTAGATAAGATGATGAATATGGGTTATAGTTAATAAATGTGATTTTAAAGCATTTATCCGAAATGATTTCTTTCAAAAAAGTTTTCATAAAAGATGTATTTAGAAAGTGATAGAATTTTCGAAGAAAAATTTTAAAATAGTAGAAAATGATGGGAGATAATAGGAGTAATGATGAAAAGTAAAAAATAAAATTAAAATAGATAGGTTAGTTCTACGTACAGTTATATAAAAATGATTAAAAAGTATGATGGTTATATATAAATATGCAAAAAAAATTTTAGAAAAATATAGTTATGAAGAATGAAAATTTTTGGATTAAAATTTTTTTTGAAAGTTTTAATGCTAGCCAATCACACCCAAAGTGTTATATGGAAATATTTTTTTCTAATTTTAATGATTTTTAACATATGAACCATATGAAGCATAAATTAATATGCATATATTTATGATCACTTTAATTGAAAAATTATGTGTGAAATACTTAATGTCCTCTGAGAGCGAATATGAAATTGTTAAAATTTAAAAATACATATAATATGTAAAAATTCTCAAAATAGTTGATTTTAGCATCATAACTAGATAAACTTGGATGAAAATTTTATATAACGGTTTGGATATTAAAAAATCAATAGGGAAAAAAATGGGAACTACTCATGCACAAAACTCCAAGCAATTAGGTGTTCAAGTCGCTCCCGATTTTTAAAAAGTAAATGTATACATTGAAGAGTTATGATACGATCTTAAAAAAAAAAAAAAAAAAAAGGAGTTATGATACAGGACACCCGGCCACCGGCTATTATGGTTCCCATTTGTAAATAAATTTTTTACATTTCCACGTGGGCCCAAATGTACAGTTTTCATACCCAATTTTACAATTTTTGATATACTTTTTACAAAATTTTAAAAATCAAAATTTCCATCATTTTTCATGTGAGGGGGACAGTGAAATGGACGAAATTTTTTTTATTTTCAAAATTTTGCAAAGAAATACATAAAAAAAATATTTAGAATGGTAAAACTAGATATCTAAACTAAATATACTGAGGCCCAGGAAAAAAAATGAAAAAAAACCAAAAATATTTACAAATGAGACCCATAGCATTGTAACTCCATGCAAACGTGTACAATTAAGAGGATGGGAAATCGTTACCTTTAGTAAAAGGGCATCAGCAGCGGGTATCGACTGGAACATGTCGCCAGCAAGCAGAGTGACGTCCTTCCTCTTAGGAGCACTTGCCACCACGTGGGGAAGATCAAACGCGCTACACTTGATGTGTGGAAATGCTCGGGCGATGGCCTCAGCAGCCGCTCCGGTGCCGCCTCCCACGTCAACCAACGATCGCAGCCCTTGGAAAACATGCCTGCAGTCGCTCGTGAGCATGATGGCCATGATAAGCCCAGATTCACTGGCCATAGACTCGTTGAAAAAGGTGCCGAACTCCGGGTTGCCGGCTAGGAATTCAAAAAACGGCGCCCCATGGACAGCTTCGAAGACGGTACTGCAGGGGGAGGTGGAAGTGGTAGTACTAGTACTACTTTTCCCCTCCTGTAACCACGTGCTAAGGAAATGATGCGTTTTCATGTAGAGCGGGTCCAACACAAACAGCAAGAACGGCCTCAACGTGGGTTCCCCGCCCTTGAGGAGGAGCTTCGAGGAAGGGGTCAGCACATACCCTTCTTGCTCTTCTTCTCTTTGTTCCTTCTCCGGGTTGTTATTTTTGATTTTCTGGAGAGCAAAGAAGCCGGTGTGGACAAGCAAGCGCATGAGTTGAGCCAAATGGGGCGTTTTGGAAGAAGGGATGCCGACGGCGGCGGAGAGGCGGGGCAGGGTGATGGGGTGGCCGGCGTGGCTGTGAATAGCGTCTGGAATGCCCAGTTGTATGGCGCACTTCAAGGACATGCAAGTGGCCATGTGGCCAAGGTATCTCCATACATGGGCTTGTGCCGTGGACAACTGATGAGGCCTTAAGTCGTCTTCGCTTTCTCTTGCCATGGATCGTTGGCTCTCTTTGATACTAGTGATGGATTTGCACGCTACAAGAAAAATGCGCAGAATCAACGACTTTATATAGAACCTCTGATAAATATTTGGGTGAATTATTCCACTGCAAATAGAGCCCACTTTATTATGCAAATAGAGCCCACTTTATTATGAAATTAATATACATCTTACTCATTATAACATACTGACATACTGGCCGACAAAACTGGTCATTGCTGTGTATTTAATATAAATTTCTAAGAATATCACACATTAGGACGTATTAATTATTATAAAATTTAAAACTTTAAAAAATTCAAAGATTCGCTAGTCAAGTTCCTACTATTACACCTAAGGCGTAATAAAAATAAGTACATATCCAATGCTTTAAATAATTAAATAAAAATTTAATTATTTCTTAATAGTCTTCTAGTGCAATCAAAATCAATTGGAATGCGATATAATCAAGAATGATAACTTTAATAAGTTTACATAATTAAGCTGATGACATAAGCTTTTTGAAAAAAATACACAGAAAGCCCTACGTGTATATATATATATATAGATCCGATCCTGTGTAGTCTGCTGTAAAATGGACCCCACACATATTAGATTGTAATGAAATTTTATACATTCATTTATCCATATATAAATCATACTTTAGACGGTTTAGATGTTGAAAAAACCACTTTAAACTTGATATTTACATTAAACTATTTTATTACGTTGATTTTGCACCATTTTAAGATGGAGACTACACACATGTTGGATTTGGATGAAAATTGGTATGGTAATAAAGTGAATAATTCTAAATACAATGGGTGGGGTGGATTTTCTATTTATGATCAGGTGCGGCCCACAGTGCATGGACTGCATGGTGCAATTGCATACACCGGATCATTTCCCATATATATATATATATATATGAGAGTTGTTCCGGTGCAGTGACGCTGCACTGGAACAGCGGTACAGTAGGCCCAAAATGGGCCCCACATGATCATGAAATCATGATCTACTCCACCCATTGTATTTAGAATAATGTATTCTATTACCACACCAATTTTCATCCCAATCAGATATGTATATGGTCCCCATCTGAAAATGGTACAAATCCAACGTAATAAAATAGTTTGATGTAAATAACAACTTTAAAGTATCTGATTGGGATGAAAATTGGTACGGTAATAGAATCAATTATTCTAAATAAAATGAGTGGAGTAGATCATGATTTCATGATCATGTGAGGCTCATTTTGAGCCCACTGCACCGCTGTTCCAGTGCAGTGACGCTGCACCGGAACAGATATATATATATATATATATATAACAAATTTTTCACGTGCTTCTGACGGACATGCCAACTACTCCCCCGCCGCTGCCGCGCCATACCCCACCCACCCACCCACCCACCCAAACTATCTAATATGTACTTTCGGTCTATGGTAAATTCCAAGCTATAATTCAAAATTACATTCGTTGTGGCCAGATTTGATGTCCTATGTCCCGGAATATTAATTTTTAGCTAATTTAAATTCGGGTAGCATTATTAATCCCTCCCAAAAGATTGACGGGAAACCCTAAACTGTAAAATGAAATAGGAACGATCATGTGAGCCATTCTAAAAATAATGATAAACGTTTAGTGAATATGATTTAGAAAAATAAGACAATAATTGAAAATGTAAATAATAAGGAAGAAAATAAAACTATTAGTAAACACATTTATCAAATCAATAATTGAAATGTATCTCCTTTTTGGCTGTAATAATGATGTCAACCAGAGTATGACGTTGGTCTCTTTGAAGACTTAAAATGAAGACTGGCTGGTCATGCACATGACGGTCGATTTTACGCAGATGGCCTCGATTCGAGCGCGACCCCTATAACAAATCCCACTTCTGTTAATCAAGCAGGTTCATGTAGCTTAATCCATTTTTTCTACCTTGATTACTGATTAAAATACACTTGTATTTAGCATTATTTATTAGTTAGGCAAATTAGGGATGTGTATAGGTGTGACACCCTAAAGATTAACCTCAATTTTTAGCTGACGGTCTTCATATTTCATTAAAAAATTCGGCAGCATTTTTCTAAAATTTTGAAGCTAAGAAGTTAAATGAAATTACTTTATACAAGCATACTCAAATCATTAAAATCTATCGTAACACATAACATAGAAATATAAAAGTCAAACAAAATAAATCATCTAAATCTACTTGAATCCACCCTCATCAACAACCATATGTCAACTCTATAATAAAAATAAGAGTTCTTATCATTTGAAGCCTGCTTCACGGAGGCCTCCGTGAAGTTGGCTAAAAAACCTATTTTTTAAATTTTGATAACTTTGGTAAGTTTACATAATTAAGCTGATGACATAAGCTTTTTGAAAAAAAATACAGATAGAGAAATATATATATATATATATATATATATATATATATATATGGATTCTGTTCCGGTGCAGCGTCACTGCACCGGAACAGTGGTGCAGTGGGCCCAAAATGGGCCTCACATGATCATGAAATCATGATCTACTCCACCAATTGTATTTAGAATAATGTATTCTATTACCATACCAATTTTCATCCCAATCAGATACTTTAAAGTTGTTATTTACATCAAACTATTTTATTACGTTGGATTTGTACCATTTTCAAATGGGGCCCATATACATATCTGATTGGGATGAAAATTGATGTGGTAATAGAAGACATTATTATAAATACAATGGGTGGAGTAGATCATGATTTCATGATCATGTGGGGCCCATTTTAGGCCCACTGTACCGCTGTTCCGGTGCAGCGTCACTGCACCGGAACAGCTCTCTCTCTATATATATATAGAGAGAGCTGTTCCGGTGCAATGATGCTGCATCGTAACAGCCGTGCAGTGGCCCCAAAATAGGGCCCACATGATTATGAAATCATAATCTACTCCACTCATTGTATTTAGAATAATATATTGTATTATCATACCAATTTTCATCCAAATCAGATACTTTAAAGTTGTTATTTACATCAAACTATTTTATTACGTTGGATTTGTACCATTTTCAGATGGGGCCCATATACATATCTGATTGGGATGAAAATTAGTATGGTAATAGAATACATTATTCTAAATACAATGGGTGGAGTAGATCATGATTTCATGATCATGTGGGGCCCATTTCAGCGATGCTGCACCAGAATATATTATATATATATATATCACGTGAAAATAAAACAAATATTTCATGAATGATTAACCACGCCATTATTGAGCTATTCCATTTTCTACATGAAAATGAGGGTTTGGATCTTACTTGTTATTCATGCCCAATAATTTTGGACCGTTCATTCTAATTTGAATGATGGGATGAGCACCTACCACTCAATATATAGGGTCCCACCTTGTTGGACCTTCTACGTTAAGTTACATTAATTTCAACTGTTAGGCACGTGAATCACGTGCTGTTGTCACGTCAATCTATCAGTAATTTTAATTCTACTTTCGGTCTATGCCAAATTCCAACCTATAATTCAAAATTACATTAATTGTGGCCAGATTTGATGTCCTATGTCCCGCAATATTAAGTTTTAGCTAATTTAAATTCGGGTTGCATTATTAACCCATCTGAGAAGATTGATGGGAAACCCTAAACTGTAAAATGAAATAGGAACGGTCATGTGAGCCATTCTAAAAATAATGATAAACGTTTAGTGAATATGGTTTAGAAAAATAAGACAATAATTGAAAATGTAAATAATAAGGGAAAAAATAAAACTATTAGTAAACATATTTATCAAATCAATAACTGACAACCTATAACCAGAGTATGACGTTGGTCTCTTTGAAAAATTAAAATGAAGACTGGCTGGTCAAGCACATGACGGTCGATCTTACGCAGATGGCCTCGATTCGAGCTTGACCCCTGATATTCGATGGTTAATACAACAAATCCCACTTCCGTTAATCAAGCAGGTTCATGTAGCTTAATCCGTTTTTCTACCTTGATTACTGATTAAAATACACTTGTATTTAGCATTATTTATTAGTTAGGCAAATCAGGGATGTGTACAGGTGTGACACCCTAAAGATTAACCTCAATCTTTAGCTGATGGTCTTCATATTTCATTAAAAAATTCGGCGGCATCTTTTTAAAATTATGAAGCTGAGAAATTAAATGAAATTACTTTATACAAGCATACTCAAATCATTAAAATCTATCATAACACATAACATAGAAATATAAAAGTCAAACAAAATAAACCATCCAAATCTGCTTCAATCCACCCTGATTAACAACCATATGTCAACTCTATAATAAAAATAATTTGACGAAAGAAGTTCTCTCTGCATCATAATGAACTATTAAATTATATTTTTTAATGACTAGGAGGCCAAATTTGATTTCTCACCGGATCAAATAATTTTTACCGCCAGGAAACTAATGTATGAGTATGTATGAGTAGTTTTCAAGGGCAGGCAAACGTTCCATGCTTTCTACAAAAGAAGAAAGATAATTTACCAATATGTCTACTTAATTTAACCAAAATTACAGATATACATACAAGTTTTACGGAATTAAAATAACTCTCACAAAGTTTCACTGAGATCTTATATAACCTCATGTTCATGGCCAGAAGGTAATGACCTATTAAATGAAAATTTTCATTCCAAAATTTTCCATCATTAATTTGCAAATATACCTACATTGTTTCATGAAATTAAGATAACATCCATATAGTTTAACCAAAATTATAGACATACTTGCACAGTTTCATGAAATTAAGATCCCTCACATAGTTTCATTGGAATTGCATATAACCTTTATGAGCTCACTTTCTCATCAGCTATAGCTAATATAGAGTTTAGAATTTTGAAAAATGACAAAAGTAATCCTATTTGAATTATATCAAAATCTATCAATTGTTAAACACTAACTGCATGTTATATTGAAGTCTAAATAAGCTTAAAATTAACTTGAAAATATTTATAGCCCATTAGAATGATTTTAATAAAATTATAAAAAAAAATTAATGTTGGTGATCAATTAAAAGCAGGCAAATGTTTTTATATGTGCACCAACTATAGAGCATCGCTAGAGCACTGAAATTTCGGTGCTCCACCATCTTGGCCGATTTGTCATGATTACCGATCTTAAGTGGTCCAACAACCATATTTGAGCAATGCACTAGCCATGCTTGTCTTCACCAATATGGACTTCGAAGTGATGATGGACATGCACATCCATTGTCGTTGAAGCAATCTAGAAAGCGGAGTAGACAAGGAAGAAGGCAAAGAAGAGCTTAGGGAGTTACGTATAGCCCGCAGGAAAGAAATCTTTTTGTCGATTTTCCACATTATACATCTCTGTGCACACATCCATTGTCTCTACCCATTTTCCATATTATACATCTCCGCGTGCATATCCATTGTCACTTTAAAGTCTAAATTGGTGAGGACAAGCATGCCAAGCACATCTATTGTCTCTACCCATTTTCCACATTCACGTGCAAGAACATTTGCCTCCTTCAATATAAAATGTAGTTAGTGTTTAGCAATTGATAGATTCTAATATAAATTCAAATAGGATTATTTTTATCATTTTTTAAAAATCTAAACTCTCTGTTAACCATAGTGGACAAGAAACTGGGCTCATGAGGATTATATGTAATTTTAGTAAAACCATGTCATTGTTATCTCAATTTCGTGAAACTATGTGGATATATCCAGTTTTGGTTAAACTATATGGGGTTATTTTAATCTTATGAAATTATATATGTATATCTGCTATTTTAGACTTTTTAGTTAAACTATGTGAGTATATTTGCAAATTAACGAAGGATAATTTTGGAATGACAATTTTCACTTAACTGTTTATTACCTTCCAGCCATCAACATGGGGGTTATATGTAATTTTATTGAAACTTTGTAGGGGTCATCTTAATTTCGTGAAAATGTATGAGTATATCTGCAATTTTGATTAAACTACATGAGTATATTTGCAAATTATCACGCCTCCGTACATCAATATCAATAATATTGCTTTAAATAATGTTAAACGTATTGTAAATAAAATTATTTTAAAATATTTATGTACACATCAAAATTAATTTAAAAGTTTTAACAAGTTTATAATATTAATGTCAAATATTTTAATTTTGTGGTATATTTATTAAAATTATTTACAGTGAAAATTTCTTTATACTTTAACTAAATATGGTATTTTAAATATGTTGGATGACTTAGATTTACTAAAATCACCTTAGTATGCTCCAACCAAGGCTTCCACTTTGTCGCTAAGGAGTTCATGTGAGTTCCTGTAGAGTGACTGTAAGTTGAAAAGGGAGATGTTATATATTGAGGAATAAAAAGTTATATGAAAATTAGAAAAAAAATATGAAAATAGAAAATTTTATCATTTTCATGGCATGGAATGGGATGATCCTAAAACTAAGAGATATTTTTGCAAATATATTTACAAAGTTTGACCATCAATATCCCTAAATTTGCTGAAATTGCATGTTTGCTTATTTACAAGCATATTTCTTCCATTAGTACACCGTTAGAATTTTTTATAAAATAACAATGTTCTTTAACCTAAGTGATACACTTGTAATTTTTAAAAGTATTATAAGCATATTTGTAAAAAATCTAAAATAATAATGTATGTAAATATATATAATAATAAAATACCAAATATGTTTATAATATTTGAAAAAAATTATAAGTTTATCACTTAGGTTAAAGAATATTATTGTCATTTTGTAGAAAAGTCTAATGGTGTACTAATCGAAATGACACACATACAATTTTAATTCGACTCTTATGGGCATATTTACAATTTCAACAATGGGCATGTTTGCGAAAATAGCTATCTAATATTACACTCAAGTTCAATAATCCTATAAAGGAGAAAACAATAAGCTTCTATGATATATACGGTAGAAAATAAACTCCTTATCTATACAGGAGACCATAAGTTCCTTAATATAAAAAAAGAGGCCAATTGCTCCCATTTGTGGAAAAGGAGTTTGAACTTATGTTCCTAACGACGCAACCTACGTTGAGCGCTTAGATATATTTTGATATTTAAAATGACTAAAAATAAGTCAATACTTAGATGACCACTTAGTTAATACTAGCGTACGTGAGTGCATGCATGTGTGAAATTCGGTTCAAATTTGGACCAGGGCGATAGCCCCATCCATTCATTTGCTGGGGTGATTTTCCAAAAAAAATTTCTAAATAGGGGTTATTTTCCAAAAGAACATTGCTGCTATAAATTTAAAGGGGGGGGGGGGAAATACGGATGACGAGAGGCTGATATCCATCGTTTTTTCATGGTATTTAGTTTTCCAAAATTAATTATTATTTCATCAATCAAATTATTTTTCTCACTTTTACTCTTATATTCTAATTATTTTCTCTACCAACTAAATACAACAAATCTATTTATTTTAATTATACATTTATTTTTTTCTATTAATCATACATTTATCAAAATATTTTTTTATTTCTCACTGTTTCCCACGTTCCTACTATTTCACACCTTACCAGACGTGCCCTTACATTTGAATACGGTTCTTGGTAGTGGGATGATGGGACAAGGTTGAATGATGACGAGCACCGTCTGAAATCTCGGGTGGTTACCTGTTGAGAGAGTACATATTATTACTTTTTTTCCCCAAGAAAAGGTGCATTATTGAGAGCTGTACGACAGTCTTTCGTGTCTTTTCTTTTCCGTCATGTAGTATATCGGAATCGGAGGTCCAAACTTCAAATTTAGGCCAGGTCGGTCAGTTGGGGTGTGCAAATGGGTCCCAATTTCAATCGTAATTGATGAATAAGAAAACGACAACACAGTGCCACATGTTTGCATGTGGCTTGAGGTTAATTTGTTCGTACACATAGGCTATATTTTATTAAATCATTTTTTCTACCTATCCTTTTTTTCTACGTAATTTTTTTTTTCGGGTGTGTTTGGTTGGAGGTAAAACTTTTGATGAAAAGTTTTTGGAGTAGAAGTTGTCAAATCAATAGAAAGTGATGAGATATAATAGGAGTAATGATGAGGAGTAAAGAGAATAAAGTTAAAATAGATAGGTTAGTTGTATGGGTAGTTGTGTAGAAATGATTGAAAAGTAGGGTAGTTTGGATAAAAAAAATATGAAAAAATAGAGTAATTATGGAGAGTGAAAAGTTTTAGATTGAAAAGTTTTAGTTGACAACTTTTTATCCTAAACAAACACACCCTTCATTTTTAATGTATTAATGATTAATAAAAAAAATTCATACTTTATCTGTTATATTTAGAATCATTTATATTATGATTATTATGCGAATAAATAATTTTATAAAATATTATTATATTCAAATACATATGTTAATAGATTTAAACATTTTTTCTAATTTACATATTAATAAATATTTTTTAAGTAGATGTAGCCATGCACACATTTGATTGAAATGAAATTCGGTCTCCTAATTAAACAAATAATATTAAATATAGTGAATGGATTAAATTTTTATTAATCATCGATATATTACAAATATAAAGGGTTAAATGGAAACCAGTCTATGTAACTTAGTTATATAGAAGTGGAGTTCGTTTCTTTTTGTCTGGTTAGTCCGTTACCTCAGGCTATTTTATATTGTTTTGCAATATTATTCTAATTGTATTTAATTCATATATTAAATTTTGCACTTTTTAAATATTTTTATTTTTTGAATTTCAAAAATCCCTTGTTGATGTTCGAAATTTAAAACTTATATAAGCACATAAAAAATTTAGAAAATTTCGCAAATAAATTAGATACACTTGGAACAACATTTTTATTAAAAATTAAAAATTAAAAATAAAATACATATAATACACTTATTAGCCCGGACTAGCCTGAGATGCCTTTTTTTTCTTACCCATTACGAAATCCCACTTATGATTTATTATATTAAATATATTCTTCAATTTTTATCTTATCTAAAATTATGACTTCCATTTCAATACACATATTGGATATAGGTATTTTGGAGTCATTTATTTCTCTTCTTTTCATTTTATGTGAGCCCACATGTAACCTTTATATATGGAAATGTGTTATTCTTAGACTTTTGCATAATTTCAAAAGCAACAGTTTTCTCCTTCAGTTAAGAGCAAAAACCGTTAACTTTTAAAATTCTAAAAAATATTACAAAAATAATAAATCTTTGTATAAATAAAGATTATATGTTCCCTTACACAAAAAATGAAAAGAAAAATAAAATAATAAAAAAGGCCATAAAACACTTGTATATATTGAGACTGAATACCTAGATATGTATTGAAGTGTAACATATTATTACATTACATATATTTTCCTTTTCACTTGAACCAACAAAACATTTTCCTTTTCACCTGAATCAACAAAACCTTCAGAAGAAAACAACTAACTGTTCGAGGTGGAATTAAATGAATCGGATACGTTGTTATTCAAGAGGGACGATTAAGCTAATATTTTGGAATTATTATTTTTGTTTTTACACATTTGAGCTATGTAATATTAGTTAATAGTAATAAAGGATAATGACGATATGCAATGCATCTTAGGTTAGGCTAGCCTAAGATGCACCATTTTTAAAATTTCATTTTTTTAGGTTTTCTTTTCATTTTTCATGTGAGCCTATATGCCAAAATTTAACAATTTTGAATTCTTTTGCATATTTTTACAAATTTATAGAAATAAAAATTTTAACTTAATATTTCGCACTAACCGTACATCAAAAAGGGTAAAAAATTGATTTTTAAAAATTTGTAAAAAATGGAGTGTGTTTGAGAAATTATAAAACTTTCGGATGAAAAATTTTTAATATAAAAATTTTTAAAATAGAAGAAAATGATGTGATATAATAGGCATAATGATGATGAGTAAAAAGGATAAGATTGAAAAATTATAAATAGTTGTATAGGAAAAAATGAGTAAATAATTTAAAATAGAGTAGTTGTTGTTTAGAGTGAAAGTTTTAAATTGAAAAGTTTTTATTCAAAAATTTTTAGTTATAACTAAATTAGGAGAGTTAACAGATCGGTTAGACAGGAGCCTAATAATAATTCTTCCTAATTTAAAATATCTCAATTTTAATCCGTTTATTAATCTATTTAAAAATCAATCATAATCCATTTACAGCACAACTAATAAACGACTTGGGGAATGTGAATAAGTTATATAACAGACGACTTAAAGTCTTAAACTCTAGTAGATGATAGTCTGACAAGAAAAGACAACAAAATGTTTTTGGTATAATAGAAAATAAAAATAATGCAGCGATGAGAAGACGGAATCAAGATATTAGCAGAAATGGGGATTAGAAGGTGGAAAAAAGATTTAAAGAGGAAAAATAATTAAAGTGTTTTAATTTATTTAAATAAATAACTATATTTTAGACTTTAATAAGTTAACTAAGTTAAATAGGTTGAAAGGGTTAAATGGGTTAAATTGATTACTAAACAAGTTGACCAGTTATAAAATATCAGCTATAATCTATTTATTTAATTAAATAGTTGAATGATTGGTAGATTATAAATTATTTATTTCAAAAATCCCAATCAAAACCCTATTTATAAAAGGGTTGGATGAACAGTTTGACGGATTAACCATGAACATAAACAATCCCAAACTAAATACCCCATATAAAAGAATTAAAAATGATAAATTTTGATAGACGAATAAAATACAGTTAGTCCCAAGAAAAGAAAAAATAGCTCAAAAAATTATAAAAAATAAAAAACTGATGCTTCGTTGGTTAGCCTAACCTTTAATGCATTGCATATCATCGTTATCCAGTAATAAATATATTGACGAAGATAAGTTTGATATATCAATTAAGCGTAATGCGTGTACTTATAAAAATAAATTTTAATATAGTAATATATATATATATATATATATATATATATAAATAACTCAAAATACTGAAGGCTAGGTAAACTTTCATGCTGTAATTTTGGTTGTACTCATATTAACCTAATTTTAATCTAATTCCATTATTATATTACACCATGTTATACAAATCCAACTTGAATTTCTAAGTTGATACCACTCGCTCAATCCGAGTTCGATGCGAATCCGGTATTTGGCAGTTGGAAGGAAGCACTTCATCCTTGAATCATATTAGATTTTTTGCATTGCCAACCACCTAATCAATCATCCCTACGTACAATCAACGGTTAGGATCATGGCATGATTACCCAAGGGCCACGGAATGGATTGCGTTGGAGATCGGTTATTTTCTTTCCTCTAATGGAGGAAGAGCAAAACATCCACGTGTGCATGCCTTTCATGATGATGCGGGCCACATATATTCGGAACCCGATCGTATGCACCCGGGTGCATTCAGCCTCAGTTTTTTTTATTTTTTTTTTTATTTTTTTCATGAAGTTGTTAATATAAGTTTATTTAACATATGTATCAATTTTTACTATTTTTGGATATTTTTAGATACTTTTTTTAGATTTTTAAAAATCAGTGGCATTTTCCGTAATTTAAAATTACCGAAAATGCCACTGATTTTTAAAAATCTAAAAAAAATATCTAAAAGTCTCCAAAAATAGTAAAAATTGATACATATGTTAAATAAACCTAGATTAACCATTGGATGAAATTTTTTTAAAAATAAAAATAAAAAAATAGGTGCAGTGCATCCGGGTGCACTGAGGCTGAATGCACCCGGGTGCATACGATTGGGTTATTCTCCTGTTTCCCTTTCTTTCGGAACACCACTTGCTAATTAATTATGGTTAGAAATGTGGATTACAACACTAGTCACAATCCAAACTCAATTTCTTCATGGAAAATTCAACACGTCGAAGGAATTGTTTGGCCCAACGGCATGACCACCGCTTAGCATTTTTTTTTTTTAAAAAAAAATTTATTTTATAGGACCACCCGTTAGCAGTCTTATATATCTTGGGAGTCGGACATTTGATAAAACTGCTCTGTAAAATTTTTGGAAATTGGATAAATTATATGAAATGATATAGTAAATGATGAGTAGTAAAAAAAAAAAAAGTTAAAATAGATATAACAGTTGCTTTGGTACATGCAGAGATAATTGAAAAGTAAAGAAGTTGAATAAAAATGTAAAGAAATAATTAAAAGATAAAATTTTTAAGAAAAGTAAAAAGTTTTAGACTGATAAGTTTTTATAATTATCAAAGAGAAGTGATCAATTAACCTGAGTTAAGCGAATGTTTTGCTTAGTTCATCTTAAAAAATTCATTTACAACACTTTTCTTATTTTTTTAATCATACATATCCAAAAATGGTAAAAACTTGGTTTATATGTTAAATACACTTTGATAAACAAGTATATGATGAAAAAGTAAAAAATACTGCAAATTAGTTTTCTGCGGTAGATTAAGCGAGACATTTGCTTAGTCCAGACAAACAAGATCATTCTTCATTATCAAATATAGTTAAACATGAAAATTTCATAGGGAAATCAAACCAAATGATTTTAAAAATTATCAAAATTTTTAGGAAAAGGATATTAAGGTAAGGTTTACAATCTATAAAAAATTTAAATTTAAACAAATATTTTTTATAGAGCGATATAAGATTGCAATTTTTTATAGGATTAGTAGCATGTTACTTATCAATTATCATCATCCAAACAAAATTTCTTTTTGGAAAAGCAAGGGAAAAATCGTGGTTTACGCCTAAGACCGTGGCCCACGAACGCCACTGGTTATTTGGCGTGGGGTTGGCACGGTTTTATTCCAATGTTGGAATCTTGCAGTGCGGTTGGATTCCTTGTTCACACACGTCCACATGCATGCACACAACATTCATATTCCATAAAGTTTTAAAGTTTGAATATGAATTACTTATTTAGTATAATTTTTTCTTGACATATGTTTAATATAAAAATAATTTATATTAGACATTCAGATAAATGAGTCACGCCAAATAAAATTATTAGGAGATTAGTCCTTACCATTAACTTTTAGGTTATATTGGATAGATTAGATAGAATGACGACCATTGACAACTGGATGCAGATATTCTCTGGTTCAAATAAACCACAAGGTTCAAATCATATTGCAATTCAAGTGGTGTTTAACCATAAGTGAGATGTAGTTCTAAAATAGATTTTGTGTTTGGAAAGTAATAAAACATTGGGTTGAAGGGTATTTGGTGCAAATTTTTAAAATGAGAGAAAATGATATGCATAAGAAAAGGTAATAATGATGAGTAAAAAGAATAAAATTTAAATAGATAGATTTGTTGTATGAATAGCTATTTAGAAATGATTAAAAAGTAGAGTAGTTGTATAAGAAAATAATAAAAAATAATAATAATAGAATAAATATAAAGAGTGAAAAAAATTTAGTTTAAAAAGTTACTAAGTAAGGAAACCATTGAAGATGAGTATGCTCGAATGCATAATAGTAATATAATAACTATTAATAAAATTAATAAAAAGTTGATGTAATATGGACAAAGGCCGATGTGTCAGAGTTAATGTGTGAGGAACAACCTATTTCAAGAAATAAATTAAAAGTCATTTATTTTATCTCATAGACTTGGTTAATTTAAACACCTTGTGTAGAATTCAGTGAGAGAATGAAAAAAGAAAAAGGAAAGAAAGTAAAAAAAATCTTAAAAACGCTAACCAAGGATTTAGAATCAATAGACTAAAATACCCAGGATTTAGGATTTCACATATGATGTTTTGCATAAGATAATTCGTTTGCTTATTAGTTTGCATTAGATGTGCTAAAGGAGAACAGACTCTAATTTAATCATGCATCTTCTCTCGAAGCATGCAAGACATATTCTAATCTTTTTAACCACTTATTTTCATAAAATTAAGTTAATTAGAATCTATTAAATTTTGTAATAACCCATGAAATTTCTCAAGGTTATAGTCTAGATTTTTAGACTTAATATCTTGAATATCACATATTAGACTTTTACTTCTCCGTTCCTTTACCTAATATGTGAAATTATGTCATAGTGTAGGCCTCTACACAAAACAAGAATTAAAATAACTAGATATCAAATTAATTGAAAATATCCTTCATAAACAATCAAAACCAAGTTATTCATATATTGTTCACATGCTACATGCAAATAACTAGATATCAAATTACAAAATATCCTTCATAAACAATCAAAACCAAGTTATTCATATATTGTTCACATGCTACATGCAAATCCTAGCTTATAGGTTTAGTCGGACATGTTCTCAATGAAATTAAAACACAAAACAATATTGCAAACCCTAACTCTCAATCCTAGCTCAATAACTTATTCCCAAGATTCCTCGTTGATTGTACAATAAGCGTTTCTATTCAAAGTTATGCAAAACGATGCAAAACCTATGCACATACCTACATTAGGGTGAAACAAGGATTAAACTATGTAGGCCCCAAGCTGACACAAATTGAACCATCTCTCCTTGGAGGTGAGGTTTACGCTCTAAATTTTGCAGTTTCCTGACCCAACACCTTTTGAACCATGTTAGAACTTCTTCAACATGTTTTGAATATTGTTTCCTTTTCATTGTGCACCTTGATTCTTCATTTAAATTATACTTTCATTCTTAAATTTTAGACATCGATTTTGTACTTATTTCACCTATTTTGCACAATAGCATATGAACATGAATGTTTGCACACAAATAAGCTAAATGGACTACTATTCTTAAATCATTATTTTTATCAGCATTTGCATATATAAAATAATCAATATATGGGGTGTAAGAATGACATAATAAATTCTCCCAAACTTGAACTTTTGCTTATCCTCAAGCAAATACATAATCATACCAAACGAAATTCAAGATTTCAAAAACTTTAAGCAATGCAGAAACAAATACTCATGGAAGTTGTGATCACAATTAAATACACCAATCATTAGAGCTAAAAATCAACTATCAATTTACTTAGTGAGATTGTTAAAAAACAATTTTCTTAATATTTATCGAAAATTTTGTCAAAACCCTATCTCACTCAACTCATATCGTATACACTGGCACTTTTCCTACTTTCAAACATTACGAGCAGAAAAATTTTAAAACAAAAAATCTTAATTTCCTTGTGTAAATCTTTCTTTTCTATCTATGTTTTTTCAATGGTGGAGAACACGTTGTATGTTGGGATTCTACAAACAATATGTGTAATGTCTAAATAGAGTTTATCCTTAATATTCAAATTATTTGGAGGTACACGAAAATTTTAAGAAAATTCTTCCAAGAACTATAAAATACTCAGAATTAGGATTTTGCATGCCTCATCCGATGTATATTAAGTCATAAATGTGAAAATATAGGAAGACGTGCATGATAATTCAAGTCAGGGTATTAAGTCATAAATGTAAAAATATATGAAGACGTGCATGATACACATTCAAATTAGGATTTGTGCATGCATTAAGGGAGCCTAATTTATACACAATGATGTATTTTAAGTTAAAATGAAAAAATTTATTTATTTTTATAATTAGTTAGTTTTTTATTTTTCTTCAAAAAGATTTTTTTCAAGTGTATTCAATCTTTATACCAAGTTTTGTCATTTTATAATATTTTTATATATTTATTTCTTATTTTTTAATAATCAAGTTTTTAAGGATAAAAATGACTTAAATGCCCCTAAAATTGATTTTTTAAAATAAAAATAAATACATAAAAGTATTATAAAATGACAAAACTTAGTATATAGACTAAATAAACTTAGGAAAATATATTTATGAAGAAAATTCAAATAAACATAAAATAAAATAAAATAAATGATGTATTTTAGTTTAAAACACATTATGGTGTATAAAATTAGGCTTCATCCTTATACATAGATGATGTTATCCTAATGTACTTAGAATGCTTGTATTAGGAGGACAACGATCCATTAAGTAAGTATATCTTGAAACCTCAACATACATATATGGTTTAGCTCTTATCGTTATTATTATTGTTATTATTTTCATTTTATGTGAGCAACATGTTATTTATAGATATATATATATAACAAAATTTAATATTTTTATAATTTCAAAAATCAAGAATTTTCACCCATAAATGGAGGTTTTAATTTTTGAAATTATGAAAAAAATATAAAAATTCAAAAACGATAAAATTTTGTAACATAAACTAAATGCATTCAAGGTCACTTAAAATTTTAAAGAAAAAAGAAACTTAAAAAAGCCTAAAATTATACGTATGAATTGCAGTTTATGTTGGATCATTAAGCTGTATTCTTATGACTAATGAAGAAAAAGAAAATCTTGAACGAATTAAGATTTTTCAAAAAAGCTACTAGTGTAGGGTGTGTCTGAGATTTGATAAAACTTTTAGGTGAATAATTTTTAATATAAAAGTTTTTGAAATTGTGTAAAAATTATATGATATGGTATAGGTAATGCGAGTAGTAAAGACAATAATGTTAAAATAAATAAGTTATTTGTACGAGTAGTTATAGAAATGATTAAAAGATAATCATTTTATAAGATGACGTGAAAAAAATAATTAAAAATGGAATAGTTCTGTAGTGTAAAACTTTTCGATTGAAAATTTCTTTTGTTTTAACATTTTTATTTTATCTGAACGCTCCTGCTCCGTTAATCTTTTTGAATCTAGGAGGACGGAGACTAGCTGTTGTGCTGTGGATGAGTATTTTGATGAAAATCATCACGGCAAACCCTATCAACCGATTCGTAGGGATGGAATTTCTGACAGCTGTCGCCGAGCTCGAAGATGCTGGATTTGGATTTTTTTGGATTCAGGCAGCTGGTGATTGACGGATCATGCTTGCACGAATTGCCTTGTTAATTGCTGGTCGGATAGTCCGGCTTAAAAAATAAATATTTTTATGTCTTTTTATTTTTTTATGGACATGTAGAATTCATTGTATTCAACTTAGAAACTAAATTTTACAATTTTTAGATGATTTTAAGTAATTTTGAATTTTTAAATACAGTAACATTTTCATAAATTTCTATTACGAACAAAAATTTACAAGAATGTCACTTTATTTAAAAATCTAAAAAATATTTAAAATCATCTGTCCGTGAAAAAACTAAAAAAATAAAAAGATATATATTACGGTTGGACGTATTACTGCCCTCATGTAGCCGGCCGTATAAAATCATGCCTCATTTTATATTGCAAAATGTCTCATTTTATTCTTTCTATGAAAGATTATTACGTATAATCTATTTCATTAAAGTTTTATAAAAATTTACTTCAAATATCATTTTCAGCGTATTCAATTTCCTTTGACATTCTATTTTAATAATGCAAAAAATGACTTATTTTATAGCAAACATCGAGGTTTTATGAAATATAATTTTAAAATTTCACAAAAAACTTATATTTACTTAGCACTTTTTGTCATTAAAACTTAAAAGTATTAATCTCTATAAAAATATGTGAATTTTTTTTTTTTTTTTTTACTTATCATAACAGTTCACCCAAAAATAATTTTCATTACAAGTCAACTGCGCATCTTTGCTGTTTGCTTGGTGTTATCAAAAAATTAAGGACTTGTAAGAGGCAGGTGAGAAGAAGTTGGGATCATAATGCTATTGTTATTCATGATTAAGTTAGCTCTTGAATTGTCCCATGGCACATCTTCTATAACTAGGGTTCATTCACATCTAGACTGAGATGATTCTTGGATTAGAATGGAATAAGATATCCTACTTTTACCCCAAAAAAATTTCTTAGTCTAAAAAAATAATAAGTTATTTTTTCATTTCTAATATAACTTTTCGAATCTCAATACATTTTTTTTATTCCCAATACAAACAACACTTTTTTCATCTTATATTCTCGTCTCATCTGACCAGACTGTCTTTTGACATTGTTTGAGATAATCTTTGATGCAATTACGGAATCATTTTTTAAGTGTTTGTGAACTTCATACTTTAAGCATTCACCGGAAATTTTTTCTATTTTTGCAATTGTTTTCTACACACATGCACTGATAGAGTTGGTAACTTGGTATTAGTAAAGGATGGTTGGGCAGTGTATGAAGAGGTGTAAGTAGGTGGGCCTGGGCCTAGGCTTATAAATGTGGCCAGAAATAGATGAAGAGAGAGCTTTTGATTTTGGTCATGCTGAGTTTTTGAGTTTTAGGGACTAGAGAGAATAAGTTAGTGCAGTAAATTCTTGACAGAAAATATTTCTCTGGGACTCAGCGTTTTCAACTGAGATTTTAGGATTGATTTGTAAATCAATTGTCATTCGTTTCTGATAAAATCATTGTTTCTTAGGAATTTGATATGGAATGCTAACTGGATCCTATCATGCACGTTATGAACAGTCATATAAACACTCCAATCTATTTATTTCATAAGTTAGTTAAAAAGGAGCATGTAAAACTGCTGAATTTGAACGTGGCCCAGATTGGACTAAGCAGATTATGTCAGTTTACGAACTGTCCGGAGAGGCTCAAGAAAGTGTAGTATGCCCGCCAATGCTCGCGGTTCCCGGCGTATCCAGCAGCAACGTGGACTTCCTAGACTTCATGGACTGTCTTATTGCGATAGTCCGGGCACTTTTCTAGTCCGCATTGAGATAGCCATATGGCCAGGTCGGGGTTGGGCAAAACCCATCCAAAACTACCGGCAATGCTCTTGGTCTACAATTGTCATACAACCATGAGTCCTAGCGATTAAAAACACAACACGTACAATAAAACTACGCGAATTTTCGAATAATTAAGGATAGATTTCGATGATGGAAGTCATGCCGTTGATGGGTGTGATTTTATAGTCGGTGAAACCCGCAGCGAAGATGACTTTTCGCCATTCCTTTTCATTCCTCTCTCCTCCAGTGCTAACCATCATCATGTATACAACACTGGTTAGCTGCATCTCTGTTTCTTTCTCATCACCTTCACCGTTGATGTCGTTCACTACCATTTCTATGACAATCACTTTCCCTCCCTCCTCTCTTGAAGGGATGGCTTCTTTGCATCTTTTCAATATCATCACGCACTCTTCATCATTCCAATCATGTAGTATCCACTGCAATCGTAATGTCGATCATATACATGACTTTCAAAAAAGCCGTTTCATCATTTTCAGACCGGTCAAAAATATTTTTTTTTTTTTGTTTTTTTTAAACTTTTGTTGTAAACATACTAATCTAGGTTGATTACATACATGCTTCCTTGTTAATCATTTTTATAAGAATGAATTTCAATTCAATTCTTTGTAAATTAATTTCTAATTGCTTGACAGAAAACCATGGGTCAACTATTGGGCCTATAATAAGAGAGAAAGCTCACCACAAAACATATGGAAAATATCCAAATAATGTATGGAAAATATTTAGGTGCAGGTAGACATCACATTACCTAAGGTGCAATGCATTGCAAAGGGTCCCTATCAATCATCAAAATTCATATCTAACCTACCAATTATGTTTAACATTATATTACTTAAGTAATATACCAATTTTCATTCAAATCAGATACATAAGCCTCATTTAGAAATGCTACAAATTCAACATAATACAATTTTTTGATTTAAATATTAATAATAAACATTTACTATCTAAAATATAATTTTTATATAGATGGATGATTATATAATCATATTTTAATATATATAGGACCTTTTGTTGTAGCGAAGAACACCATAGCTATGACCCAATTTACCTACAATGGGATAATTCCTTATATATATATGAGAAATATTTATGTGCAGTTTCAAAGCATCACAATTATGGTATAGTTACCTCAAAATAGGTTCCACATGATCATAAAATTATAATCTACTCCACCTATTGTATTTAGAATATGTATTCTATTACCATACCAATTTTCACCCCAATTGGATATTTGTATGAACCTCATCTAAACTTGGTACAAATTCATTGTAATAAAATGGTTTGATATAAATAACAACTTTAAAGTTATTTTTTAAATATATAAATCATTTACTATAATATATGGATAAATGGTTGTATAAAATATTAATTTATTTAAGTACATGTAGAGCCTATTTTGGGGCAAATGCATCATTAGTTACGATGCAACTTCGCTGCATGCTCCCGGGAGCACTGAATCGAGGTCCTTATTATACAATCCTAAAAAAAAAAAAAGAGTTATGATCCAGGTATAGGTTCCATTTGTAAAAAAAATTTTTACGTTTCCACGTGTGCCGAAATGTACAAATTTTGTACCCAATTTTACAATTTTTGATATATTTTTTTACAAAATTTTAAAAATCAAAATTTCCATCATTTTTCAGGTGAGGGGGACAGTGAAATGGATGAAAATTTTTTTATTTTCAAAATTTCGTAAAGAAATACAAAAAAAATTAGAATGGTCCCAGGAAAAAAAAATGAAAAAAACCAAAAATATTTACAAATGAGACCCATAGCATCACAAGTCCATGCAAACGTGTACAGATAAGAGAATGAGAAACGTTACCTTTAGTAAAAGGGCATCAGCAGCGGGTATGGACTGGAACATGTCGCCAACAAGCAGAGTGACGTCCTTCCTCTTAGGAGCACTTGCCACCACGTGGGGAAGATCAAACGCACTGCACTTGATGTGTGGAAAAGCTTGGGCGATGGCCTCAGCAGCCGCTCCGGTGCCACCTCCCACGTCAACCAACGATCGCAGCCCTTGGAAAACATGCCCGCAGTCACTCTTGAGCACGATGGCCATGGTGAGCCCAGTGTTGCTGGCCATACACTCGTCGAAAAGGGTGCCGAACTCTGGGTTGCCGGCTAGGAATTCGAAAAACTGCGCCCCATGGCTAACTTCGAAGACGGTACTGCAAGTTGAGGTGGGAGTGGTAGTATTACTACTATTACTTTTCCCCTCCTGTAACCACGTGCTGAGGAAATGATGCGTTTTCATGTAGAGCGGGTCCATAGCAAACAACAAGAACGGCCTCAACGTGGGTTCAACGCCCTTGAGGAGGAGCTTCGAGGAAGGGGTCAGCACATACCCTTTCTGCTCTTCTTCTCTTTGTTCCTTCTCTGGGTTGTTATTTTCGATTTTCTGGAGAGCAAAGAAGCGGGTGTGGACAAGCAAGCGCATAAGTCTAGCCAAATGAGGTGTTTTGGAAGGAGGGACGCCGACAGTGGCGGAGAGGCGAGGTAGGGTGATGGGATGGCCGGTGTGGCTGTGGATGGCGTCTGGAATGCCGAGTTGTATGGCGCACTTCAGGGACATGCAAGTGGCCATGTGGCCGAGGTATCTCCATACGTGGGCGTGTGCCGCAGACAACTGATGAGGCCTTAAGCCATCTCCGCTTCCGCCTGCCATGGATCGTTGGGTGAGTTATTCCACTGCAAATACAACCCACTTGATTATGAAATTAATATACATCTTACTCGTTATAACATACTAACGTACTGGCCAATAAAAGTGGTCGTTGTTGTATATTTAATATAAATTCCTAAGATAAATCACAAATTAGGACATAATTAATTATTATAAAAAACTGGGCCATTGCCATTTCTCAAGACGTGCAAATATTTTACTTAACTGAATTGAGACTCCTGAAGTGTAATGTCCTGAGTAATTACCCCAACCAGTGACAAAACAGGACCCTGCCCTTTTGAGGAAATTCATCATAAGGAGGTCATCACTTTTAGTCTCCACATCTGCCAATTGCAATTCTCTAAAAAGCAATGCCAAATCACCTCAAGGACTAGTGATTCCTTTCAGCCATCTCTTCCCCAACATTTTGCTGTGACAAAGTTACCTCAACTATCTCTAATGATTGCCCCAAATCCCATTCGGCTTTATCTTTCACACATACTACCATCAACATTGAGTTTGAGGAATCTATTCATCGGTCTCACCCATCAAGGAACTAGAACGTTCAAGGTACAACCAAGGCCTGCATCTCGTTGTGCATATATCATTTGTTCTTTGAACATTTTTCATATATCAAAGTTGCACAACTATCTCCATATCACTTGTTGTGCATATACCAATTTTATTTCATTTATTCGCAAATTCGCAAACTTATCTAAATGCTATCGATTTTGCAAAAGTTTTTTTTTTTTTTTTTTTAAAAGGCAAACTTGGACATGTAAACCCACTTGGAATCAAAATGAATTAGAACACCATATAATTAAGAATGATAGCTTTAGTAAGTTTACATAATTAAGCTGATGACATAAGCTTTCTGAAATATATATATATATATATATATATATATATATATATATATATATATATATATATATATATAGGATGCTGTACCGGAGCAGCGTCTCCGGTGCAGTGGCCCCAAAATGGGCCCCACATGATCATGAAATCATGATCTACTTCACCCATTGTATTTAGAATAATGTATTCTATTACCATACCAATTTTCATCCCAATCAGATACTTTAAAGTTGTTATTTACATCAAACTATTTTATTACGTTGGATTTGTACCATTTTCAGATGGGGCCCATATACATATCTGATTGGTATGAAAATTGGTATGGTAGTAGAATACATTATTCTAAATACAATGGGCGGAGTAGATCATGATTTCATGATCAGGTGAGCCCCATTTTGGGGCCACCGTACCACTGTTCCGGTGCAGCATCACTGCACCGGAACTGCTCTCATACATATATATAAGAATATATTCCGGTGCAGATTTTCGTATATGGGCCCCATCTGAAAATGGTACAAATCCAATGTAATAAAATAGTTTGACGTAAATAACAATTTTAAAGTATTTGATTTTGGATGAAAATTGGTATGGTAATAGAATACATTATTCTAAATACAATAGGTGGAGTAGATCATGATTTCATGATCATGTGGGGCCCATTTTTGGGCTACTGCACCGCTGTTTCGGTGCAGTGACGCTGCACCGGGACATGCCATTATTGAGCTATTCCATTTTCTACTCGAAAATGAGGGTTTGGATCTTACTTGTTTTTCATGCCCAATAATTTTTGGACCATTCATTCCAATTTGACCTTCTTTGTTAATTTACGTTAATTTCAACCGTTACTTGGGCACATGTGCTTCTGACAGACATGCCAACCACTCCCACCCCCCACCACCATTATCTAATAACAACTTGTCACGTCAATCTATCAGTAATTTTAACTCTACTTTCCGTCTATGCTAAATTCCAACCTATAATTCAAAATTACATTAATTCTAGCCAGATTTGATGTCCTATGTCCTGGAATATTAAGTTTTTGCTAATTTAAATTCGGGTTGCATTATTAATCCATCCGAAAAGATTGATGGGAAACCCTAAACTATAAAATGAAATAGGAACGGTCATGTGAGCCATTCTAAAAATAATGATAAACGTTTAGCGAATATGGTTTAAAAATAAGACAATAATTGAAGATGTAAATAATAAGGAAGAAAATGAAACTATTAGTAAAGATATTTATCAAATCAATAATTGAAATGTATCTCCTTTTCGGCTGTAATAATAATGACAACCTATAACCAGAGTATGACGTTGGTCTCTTTGAAAAATTAAAATGAAGACTGGCTGGTCGAGCACATGATGGTCGATTTTATGCAGATGGCCTCGATTCGAGCTCGACCCCTGATATTCAATGGTTAATACAACAAATCCCACTTCTGTTAATCAAGAAGGTTCATGTAGCTTAATCTGTTTTTTCTACCTTGATTATTGATTAAAATACACTTGTATTTAGCATTATTTATTAGTTAGGCAAATAAATGATGTGTATAGGTGTGACACTCTAAAGATTAACCTCAATCTTTAGCTAACAGTATTCTTATTTCATTAAAATATTCGGCGGCATCTTTCTAAAATTATGAAGCTAAGAAGTTAAATGAAATTACTTTATACAAGCATACCCAAATCATTAAAATCTATCATAACACAACATAGAAATATAAAAGTCAAACAAAATAAACCATCCAAATCTGGTTCAATCCACCCTCATCAACAACCATATGTCAACTCTATAATAAAAATAATTTGACAAAAGTTCTCACCGCATCATTCATCTCTGCATCAAATGAAATATTAAATTTTACTGACCAAAAGGCTAAATAAAATGAATTTTCCATCAACAATGACCTCATAAGATAATAATTATGTAGCTTGACATTCCATTGCTACAGTATCCAAGATCGAAATCATAAAAATTAATAAATAAATCTCGCCCTTACTTGGTTGACGCGTCAGATTGGAGACATTTTACTTGCCCTCATTAGAGAAGTCCATATAAAAATCATAAGAGGAGTAATAAAAAGTAGTGCATGATCTCACTAAAAATATATTATCATGCTCAACGATGGAGCCTAAACATTAGGATTCGAGGCTCGCGAGTTAATATTTTATTGGTTCATCGGGCCATGCACGGTATTCAAATAGTAACCAAAGGAAATAAATGAATAAAGCTTTTGCTTATTTCTACCTATAAAATTTTGATGTTCTAAACTACCTTCATTTGCTCATGCGCTGCGCTAGTTTTTTATGGCCTGTTACATTTGGGAATAGAAAAATAATGTTATAAGAGGAAGGGATGGCGTTTATTAGAAAGTGAATAATTGTGTTTGGGAATGAAAAATAACATTAAAAAATAAAAAAGGTAGGAAATTTATATATTGAGAAATGAAAAGTTATACCAAAAATATTTGGGAACAGAATTTTCTTATCCATTTTTTTACATGAATGGGATGATACTAACACATGCCAGGAAACAAATATTTTATATGAGTAGTTTTCAAGAGCAGCCAAACGGTCCATGCTTTCTACAAAAGAAGAAGGATAATTTTCAAATATACCTATTTAATTTAACCAAAATTGTAGACATAAATACACAGTTTCACATAATTAAAATAACTCCTACAAAGTTTTACTTAGATTGTATATAACCCCATGTTAACGGCCCAAAGGTAATGAATTGTTAAATGAAAATTGTCATTCTAAAATTATCTATCATTAATTTGCAAATATACCCCCTCTGCTTCATGAATTTAAGATAACCTCCACATAGTTTAACCAAAATTATAGACTTACTTGCACAGTTTCATGAAATTAAGATAAACCTCACATAGTTTTATTGAAATTGCATATAACCTTCATGAGCTAAATTTCTCATCAACTATAGTTAATATAGAGTTTAGAATTTTGAAAAATGACAAAAGTAATCCTATTTGAATTATATCAGAATCTATCAATTGTTGAACACTAAATGCATGTTATATTGAAGTCTAAATAAACTTAAAATTAACTTGAAAATATTTATAGCCCATTAGAATGATTTTAATAAAATTATAATAAATTTTAATGTTGGTGATCAATTAAAAGCAGGCAAGCATTTTTACATGTGCACCAACTATAGAGCATCACTAGAGCACTGAATTTTGGTGCTCCACTGTCATTGCCAATTTGTCATGGTTGCCAATATTAAGTGGTCCGACCACCATATTTTAGCAATGCACTCGGCATGCTTGTCTTCACCAATCTGGACTTCAAAGTGATGATGAACATGCACATGGAGTGTATAGTGTGGAAAATGAGCCCGCATAGTTTAAGTGACTAAGAATGTGAAGCAGACGAGGAAGAAGGCAAAGAAGAGCTTGGGAAGTTAGGTCTAGCCGACAGGGCAAGAAATTCTTCTATTAATTTTCCACATTATACGTATTTGTGTGCACATCCATTGTCTCTACGCGTTTTCCATATTATACATCTCTGTGTGTATATCCATTGTCACTTTAAAGTCTAGATTGGTGAGGACAAGTATACAAAGCACATCTGTTGTCTCTACGCATTTTCAACATTCACATGCAAGAACATTTGCCTCCTTCAATACAAAATACAGTTAGTGTTTATCAATTGATGGATTCTAATATAAATTTTAAATAGGATTATTTTTGTCATTTTTTAAAATTTTAAACTCTTGATTAACCATAGTGAACAAGAAACTAGACTCATGGATATTATATGCAATTTTAGTGACATTATGTGAGTTATCGTAATTTTGTGAAACTATGTGGATATATCTACAATTTTGGTTAAATTATGTGGGGTTATTTTAATTTTATGAAATTGTGTGGGTACATCTGTTATTTTAGATTTTTTAGTTAAACTATGTGAGTACATTTGCAAATTAAGGAAGGATAATTTTAGAATGACGCTTTTCACTTAACTGTTTGTTACCTTCAAGCCATCAACATGGGGGTTATATGTGGGGGTCATCCTAATTTCATGAAAATGTGTAGGTATATCTGCAATTTTGATTAAACTCTACGAGTGTATTTGCAAATTATCATGCCTCAAGTAGAAACACTCGATTTAGGGTAGTCTAACTGACTTCATACATCGATGTCAATAATATTGTTTTAAACAATGTTAAACGTATTGTAAATAAAATTATTTTAAAATATTTATGTACGCATCAAAGTCACTTTAATTAAAAGTTTATAATATTAATGTCAAATATTTTAATTTTGTAGTATATTTATTAAAATTATTTACAGTGAAAATTTCTTTATACTTTAACTAAATATGGTATTTGAAATATGTTGGTTCATTTAAAGTTACTAAAATCACCTTAGTATACTCCAACCAAGGCTTCCACTTTGTCACCAAGGAATTCATGTGGGTTTCTATAGAGTGAATGTAAGTTGAAAAAGGGGGATGTTATATATTGAGAAATAAAAAGTTATATGAAAATTAGAAAAAAAATATGAGAATAGAAAATTTTATTATTTTCATGGCACAGAATGGGATGATTCTAAAACTAAGAAAGATTTTTTGCAAATATATTTACAAAGTATGACCATCAATGTCCCTAAATTTGCTGAAATTGCATATATGCTTATTTACAGGTGTGTTTCTTCCATTAGTACACTGTTAGACTTTTCTATAAAATAACAATAATGTTCTTTAACCTTAGTAATACACTTGTAATTTTTAAAAGTATTATAAGCATATTTGCAAAAAATTTAAAATAATAATATATGTAAACATATAATGATAAAATACCAAATATGTTTATAATAATTGAAAAATTGTAAGTTTATCAATTAGGTTAAAGAATATTATTGTCATTTCGTAGAAAAAAGTCTAATGGTGTACTAATCAAAGAGACACACATACAATTTTAATTCGACTTTTATGGGCATATTTACAATTTCGACAATGGGCATGTTTACGAAAAGAGCTATCTAATATTACACTCAAGCTCAATAATCCTATAAAGGAGAAAACAATAAGCTTTTATGATTTTTATGGGAGATAATAAACTCCTTATCGGTACGGGAGACCATAAGTTACCTAATATAAAAAAAGAGGCCAAAAACTCTCATTTGTGGAAAAGAGGTTCAAACTTATGTCCTTAATGGCGCAGCCTGTGTTGAGTGCTTAGATTTATTTTGATATTTAAAATGACTAAAAATAAGTCACTACTTAGATGACCAGCTAGTTGATACTAGTGTACGTGAGTGCATGCATGTGTGAATTTCGACGCCCGGTGGTGTGAGGACCAGGTTTTTATTTTATTTTCATTATAACCCTTCTCTATTTATGAGGTAATTTATGAACATGCTACTAGAAATTTATGATGTTAATGGATGCATAACATATATGAATATTGTTAAGCACTATGACTATTTTCCACATCGTAGAGTAGGTTTAAGTCGTAGGAGTGAGAAAAGAAAATTACTAATTGCGATTAGACCTGACCCATGCTCCAGCACGACCCGACTTTATGGGGGTTTAGTTATCAAGAGGAGCCTGTGAGCTAAGGCTTCATCTTTCATTTGCGCCCGATTACGTTTCCCTTTTCTTCTCTTCCCATTCTTTGCTTCTTCTTTTCTTTCCCTTCTATTTAGTTCAATCTAGCATGAGATCTCTTCAAGAAAACTGTATTGACTACCTTAAAGGACATCGATTCTAATCAAGGAAGCTCTGAATCTTTGCAATCCAAGTCTAGGGTCTCTATTTTTGGAGGAAATCACGATCAAGGTGAGTAGATGTCGTCCCTTCTTGATTTAGTGATGAAATTTCATGTTAAACGTGATATAAGACTGGTGGGAGTGTGTAGCATCTAACAACTTTGTGGTATGGGGCATAAGGTTCATAACAGTTAAGGTAAGCAGGGTTCATAGAAAATTTGCTACGAATGTGCGATTTCTATAAGGTAAAAGATTTGTTAGCAATTTCTATATTGTTTAAAAGTGACGTTAATGGCAGTTTTGTATGTTGAATTTAAAATAAACCTTGTTGATGTTGTATGTATAGTTTGTGGCATTTATCCTTGTCTGTTATGTATCATGTGTTATCTAAAATAATTGGTTGTAAAAGGGTTGTTCATGACCCCTGATTGACATGAGGAGAGGGTTGTTTATGACCATTGATAGACATAAGTAGATGATTGTTCGTGTCCTTCTATTTATACGTGGTTATACGCATACGATCTTAAGAGTGGATATTTGGACCTATATGTCTTGTCTTGATCACAACATGTGCATCTACAATTTTACTTATTTCCACTTTGTGCTAACCACTATCTACTTGCTGATTCTATTTAGACTCATATGGTTTGTTATTTTGCTTTTAGATTATAGGTCAGGTGGGAAACCTCAAGATAGGACAAGTTGAAGATCAAATCTTGGAAATCATTAGCACAATATCTTTAATTTTAATTCTTTTAAAATTTGTGCTCTTTTGATATTCGTATATGTAGATGGTTATTGAGATAGATTTACTTTGACAGATATATTGTATTTGGTATTTTTGATTAGATTATAATTTCTGTGGATGCATATATGCATAATCATTAGGTTTGTTTGATGTATAAAGATAACATTCAATGATTTTTCTTCTATATAAATGTCCTTATTATATGAAGATACAAGTGTATAAATATAGGATTGAATGTTATATTTTGAAATGAAATTGAAATGTTTATGAATATCAGGTCATGTAATCCATACCACCCCTTATATATTATGGGGAGATCCTGCCGAATTTTTCTTAGGTTGTATAGTACCCATTGACTAGTTATTGAGTATATCTAGGAATGGGGCATTACAGGTGAGCACCCTGCTTGAGCAATACTACAAAGAACTAGAGGAAGTGAAGATGAATTCGATGCAGCACAAGAAGGAGGCGATGTGGAGGCTGAGTGGGTTGGAGCAGCAACTGGAGTTGGAGAAGGCGAGGAAGCGACCTAAGAAGACGAAGGAGAAAATGAATGTGACAACAAGGATATTTTTGGATTTACAAAAAACCCATTAATGTCATGACGTGGGTACCAGAGGAATTTGGGGTTAACTGTTGTGGGTGTGTAGTAATTTTTTGAAATATTGTGTGTATAAGAGGAATAATGGTGAAACGTTGTAGGTACGTGAGTAATTTTCCCTAAATTCTTAAAAGAGAAAGAAATGGTTGAAATTTCACTAGGAGAGATTAACAATTTTTTGTTATGAATGTGGTAAGATGGGTTGTGCCCTCAAGGACTATAATCATATTCCACATAAAAAAGGAAGAAATAGGACTCTAAGTTACCTTATGGAAGCTTCTTTCGGATGGCGCAAAGAATGAAAGTCTTGAGCTAAATAAGGGTAGAGGAAATAGTGTGTTTTCATTCAAGCAGTTAATTAGACTGGTGGAGGCGAGTGAAGAGAATTATGGAGAGAATAGAAAGAAAGATGTGAATATAAAGGAGGCAAAAGTCTAACTCCCCTTAATTTCCATAGTTGTGGTTGGTAAACCCATCACATTTAAGTCATTTGTACCTACACCAAACCCATAATCATCCCCATCCCTTTGTACCTACACCAAACCCATAATCATCCCCATCCCTCTGTGCCCACTTTTTTTAAAAATACCAACCACATCTATGAAAATTAAGAGGATTTAGGCTAAAATAAACAGAAATAAGAAAGACATCAATGCATAAGAGAGTTCGTGTAATAGCCATAAAAGTATATAATAAAAATAAAATTAATGAGCATTAATGAAGAGTGTTGGCGGGCAGGCATTGACAAGTAGCAATGTGGACAGAGAGAGCGGGGAAAGAGAGATGAGAATGCAGACACTATTGGTTCAGATTTGGAAAAAAATTTATAAGATTTTTAGATTCATTCTTGTAAATCCCTTTGTGGGGTACACCAATTAGGTAAGTGGAGGTTTTCATATTTTATTGTTAAAGATTTAATAATAATTTTAAGCTTTTTTAGTTCATCAACTTTTTTCTTAAACTCTACAGATTCACTAGATTTAAAAAAATATATTAAGTGAATCTATATTAAATAATGAACCCATATACGTGCCTAGAGGAAAAATCAAGGTTCATTTGGGCAGTTTCAACAACTACCAAATGTTGACAAAGAGGGATGAAAATAAGGGAGAAGGCCAAACTTTTTAAGGAAATTTTAGAGAAACTCCATGAATTTATAATTTTCCAAAAGATACCTATTTGGAAGAAATTATAAAGAAACCAAATCTTGCTGGAAAATTTACTAGAGATATTTTTAAAGAGATATTACAGAATAGTTCACTGATCTGTTGAGAAATTTCATAAGAAAAGTTTCAAAAAAATTATGGAAAGCCCCTTAAGTATAAAATATTTTACAAAAATGCCTTATATTGGATAGAAATTCACAAAATCATTTCTAAAAATTATTTTATGTAAAAAATCTTAGACCAAGTACTAGATAATGCTTATGGTAGTCCATATTGGCAACACATTGTGGCCAGTGAGTGGTTAAAATTATTTTTGACATAGATTTTGATATCGATGTCCCATTTTGATGTTCTAATTTTCGATTTCAATATTTTCGGATGTTGGATGGGTTGAATTATCCATAAAAGATTATTATTAAAAGTTATTGGCGGGCAAATTTTAAATGGTAGAGATTTCACTTGATTAAGTTCTATTAAGATGATAATGGAGATTTTTAAGTATTAAGCTTATCATTTAACACTTGATCCAATTGATAAAAACTTTCACAGTTCATGTAAGTGGAGTAAATGATTAATTTTAGAGGTTACGATTACCTCCTTACCTAAGTGAAGCAAAGATTTATCACATCTTAAGATGGTGGATTAAAGCATGAGGTAAGTAGGATCTTTTCTAATTTATAAGTAAGGATTTTAAATTGAGTTTTTCATATATGTATGATTTGTTCTGATGTATTTTGAAGTGAATTTGATGGATTTTAGTTCAACAGATTTTATATAGTTTATGTGGTATATATTTGCAAAATAGTTTCAGTTTATAACTTTGAATTTGAGAAAGCATGATTTAGCATGTCATGAGCATAATGTTTGAATGCATGATATGACAAAGATAACTTAAAGTGAAAGTTATGATTAAGGGCTTGACGGATGATTGAGTTCCATAAGCCACCGAGCTGAAAGAGGAAATAAAATTAAATGATTAAATGCATGAGCATGATTAGTTGCATTGAAGTATGAGCATGAGCACTGACATGTTAAATATTTGTAAAAGTTTCATTTTTCAACTGAATTTTTATAAGCTGATTTTCAATATTTAGCAGTTTTCATTAACTATCCTATTTATTGTGTTTGCCTGTACTTGCCCTATCTTATTATATTTTTAGATGACAAGCATTCAAATGAAGACCAACACGAGGTTGGTGCACTAGATGAGGTTAGGACTGATAAATCCATATTTGATTTTTGATATTGCAGGGCATAATGTATATATATATTATGAATTTGAACATCTGGATATAGCTTTGTTTAGATTTGATGAGACGTCAGGTTTATAGCAACCTACGATGATATTTGATATTACATCATTATTAAAATTGTTGCACATGTGCATTCTTCCCGTTATCATCGATCTTGTAGTGTAGCAGTAGCGACCACTGATGTGGTCAGCGAGGCATTACAGTTCAATATTTAGGGGCAATTTAACTAAGGGGAGAGTAGAGAATTGCAAAAGGAAAAGATAAATGAGTATAAAGAGGGAAATGATTGAGATTAGTGTGACATGGGGAGTGAGGAGAGGTTGGTTTATAATGCAGAATTTAGAGTGGTGGCAAGTGAAATAGGAAAACCAAATAGTAACAAGAAGTTTCAAGATGCAACATCATTTAACAGACTTAAAGACAAAATCCAATATGTTATATTAGAAAACTAATAAAGGAAAATGGAAAAGAAATGCAAGTAATGTGGCAAAGGTGAAGGAAGGAATAATAGAATAGTGATACAGGAGTGTGGAAATCTTAAAAGGACTATGATTGTAAATGTTTCAAGTAGCTTTTCTAAAATAGAACTAAGTGTGGAAAAAAGAAAAGCTTAGGATGGTGATGGAAAGCAAGTACATTCTTAGCAGTGAAGGCTAAGGTTATGACCGAACTCCACCAAGGCTAAATGATTATTTTAGTATAGAATGGATAAAAAGAAAGGTACATTTTGATAATCATTTTTGCAATTGGCTATACAATGCAAAGATTCATGGAATATGGAATGAAAAATTTCAACTAGATTCTTTTCTATGAATCACATTGATGTTGATGATTGTGAGGAGGCAAAAAGGCACTGAAGATTCATGGGTTTCCATGGGATGCTAGATCTCAAAGAAGAGTTGATTCTTTGAGATTTCTAAGGAAGTTAAGTAACCAAGGTGAATCCTCTTCATTAGTGGCTGGAGATTTCAATAAAGTTGTCAGAACTTTTGAATATTACAACAACAGTTTGAGGATGGACTATGTTGAGTGTCTATCTGCAAGTGCATGAGTCGTGAGCTATAATATTTAAAAAGGTCAAGCCCACAAAGAATTTCGGACCATAGACTTAGCTAATTTAAACACCTTATGTAGAATTCAGCGAGAGAATGAAAAAAGAAAAGGAAAGAAAGTAGAAAATCATAAAAATATTAAACAAGGATTTAGAATCAAGAGACTAAAATACGTAGGATTTAGGGTTTCACATGTGACATTTTGCATAAGATAATTGGTTTGCTTATTAGTTTGGATTAAACGTGTTAAAGGAGAACAAACCCTAATTTAATTATGCATCTTCTCTCGAGACATGCAAGATATATTCTAACCTTCTTAACTATTTATTTTCATGAATTAAGTTAATTAGAATCCACTAAAATTTGTAGCAGTTCATGAAATTTCTTAAGGTTATTATGCCTATTCTCATGGTCTAGATTTTTAGGCTTAATATCTTGAATATTGTATATTAGACTTTCACTTCTCTATTCCTTTACCTAATATATGAAAATATGTTATAGAACAGGCCTTTACACAAAATAAGCATTTTGATCACTAGATATCAAATTAATACAAAATATCCTCATAAACAATCAAAATCAAGTCATTCATACACAATTCACATGCTAAATCCTGGATTATAGGTTTAGTCAGACATGTTCTCAATGAAATTAAAACACGAAACAATATTGTAAACAATATCAATTAACAATAAGTCAATTAAGTCAAAGAAAGAAAAAAAAACTTATTGATCGGAGTTCTTCAATGATGTCTTGAATGACTCCTAGGAACATGACTCCTTGCTCTTATCCTTGATTTTGTTTCTCTCAACCCTAACTCTCAATCCAAGCTCAACGACATATTCTCAAGATCCCTCACTTCGTGTACAATAAGTGTTTCTATTCAAAGTTATGCAAAACAACGCAAACTGATGCACATACCCGCATTAGGGTGGAAAAAGGTTCAAATTATGTGGGCCTCAGGCTAACATGAATTGAACTATCTTCCCTTAAAGGTGAGGTTTACGCTCTAAATTTTGCAGTTTTCTGGCCCAACACCTTCCAAACCATGTTAGAACTACTTCAACACGTTTTAAATTGTTTTGAATATTATTTTCTTTTCATTATGCGCCTTGATTCTTCATTTAAGTTCTCCTTTCATTCTTAGATTTTAGTCAACAATTTTGCTTTTATTTTACCTATTTTGCACAAGTAGCATACGAACATGAATGTTTACATGCAAATAAGCTAAATGGACTATTATTCATAAAACATGATCTTTATCTGCATTTGTATATATAAAATACTCAATATATGGGGTGTAAGAATGACACAACAAATTTCACCAAACTTAAACTTTTGCTTGTCCTCAAGAAAATACATAATCATATCATATGAAATTCAACATTTCAAAAACTTTAAACAATGCAGAAATAAATGCTCATGGAAGTTGTGATCACAATTAAATACACTAAACAACAGAGGTAAAAATCAACTATCGATTTACTTAGTGAGATTGTTAAATAACAACTTTCTTAACATTGTATTTATCAAAAATTTCATCAAAACCCAATCTTACTCAACTCAAATCGTATATATTAGCACTTTTCATCTTTCAAACATTAAGTGTAGAAAATTTTTAAAACAAAAAATCTTAATTTCCTTAGGTAAATCTCTCTTTTCTATCTATGTTATTTCAACGATAGAGAACACTCGTGAATGGTTGTATGTTGGGATTCTACACACAATATGTGCAATGTCTAAATAGAGTTTATCCTTAATATTCAAGTTACGTATATATACATGAAAATTTTAAGAAAATTCTTCCAAGAACTATAAAATACGCGAATTAGGATTTTGCATGCTTCATGCAATGTATATGAAGTCATAAATGTGAAAATATATGAAGACGTGCATGACACACACTTGAATTAGGGTTTGCACATGCATTAAGAGAGCCTAATTATATAAATCTTGATGTATTTTAAGATAAAAAGGAATATTTTATTTATTTTTATAATTAGTTATGTTTTATTTTTCTTCGAAAAGATGTTTTTTCAAGTGTATTTAATTTATATACCATGTTTTGTCATTTTATAATATTTTATATATATTATTTCTTATTTTTTAATAATCAAGTTTTTAAGTGGTGAAAATTACTTAAATGCCCTTAAAATTGATGATTTTAGAATAAAAATAATATATAAAAGTATTATAAAATGACAAAACTCAGTACATAGCCTAAATAAACTTAGGAAAATATATTTATGAAGAAAATTCAAATAAAAATAAAATAAAATAAATGATATGTTTTAGTTTAAAACACATTATGGTGTATAAAATTAGGATTCATCCTTAAATATATACATAGATGATGTTATCCTGATGTAGTTAGAATGCTTGTATTGGGCGGACAATGATCCAATAAGTATTTCTTGAAAGCTCAACATATATATGGTTTTAGCTTTTATTGTTATTATTTTTATTATTTTTTTTCATTTTATGTGAGCCACATGTTATCTCTCTCTCTGTATATATATATGAAACAAAATTTAATATTTTATAATTTCAAAAATCAATAATTTTCACTCATAAATGGAGGTTAAAGTTATTAATTTTGGAAATTATGAAAAAAGTATAAAAATTCAAAAAGGATAAAATTTTGTAATATAAACTAAATATATATAAGGTCATCTAAAATTTTAAAGAAAAATAAACTTGAAAAAAATCTAAAATTATACATATGAATTGCGGTTTATATTGGATCATTATGCTATAGTCTTGTGATCAACGCGGAAAAAGAAAATCTTGAACGTATTAAGATTTTTCATAAAAGCTATTAGTGTAGGGTGTGTTTGGTACGTGATAAAATTTTTGGATGAATAATTTTTAGTATAAAAGTCTTTGAAATTGTGTAAAATTGTGTGATATGACATAAGTAATGTGAGAAGTAAAAAGAATAATGTTAAAATAAATAGATTCCTTATATGAGCAGTTGTGTAAAAATAATTAAAAGATACAATGATTGTATACTATAATGAAAAGAAATAATTAAAAATATGACAGTTCTGTAGTGTAAAAAATTTTACGTTGAAATTTTTTTGTTTGAACATTTTTTTATTTTATCCGAACGCACTCTTAGTCTTTCTTAATTTGGAAAGACGGAGACTAGCTGTTGTGCTGTGGATGAGTGTTTTGATGACAATCATCACTACCAACCCCATCAACCGATTCGTAGGGCTAGAATTTCTGACAACTGTTGTCGAGTTCGAAGTTGCTGGATTTGGATTTTTTTGGATTTGGGCAGCTGGTTATTGATAGATCATGCTTGCACGAATTGGCTTGTTAATTGCTGATCGTATAGTCCACCCTAAAAAACATATATATTTTTATATTTTTTTAAATTTTTTTTGCAAAGGAAAAGTTAAGTATATTTAACTTATAAATCAAGGTTTACCATTTTTAGATAATTTTAAGTATTTTTTGGATTTTTAAACACAGTAGCATTTTCATAAATTTCTTTTTTGTTTCTGGTTAAATACACTTAGCTTTACATGTTTATGAAATAATTGAAAAAATAAATAAATATGTGTTACTGCTGGAAGCATGGCTGCGAGCACCGATCTTTTCAGACCGGTCGGAAATCCGGTGATTTCCGACCGGTCAAAAAATATATTTTTTTAATTTTTTTTTTGAAAAATAATTTTATAAACTTGTTAATCTAGTTATATTTAATTTATAAACCAAGTTTTATCATTTTTAGATATGTCTATATATTTATTTTGGATTTTTAAATACAGGGGTATTTAAGTCATTTTAAATATTCTTAAAATGACTTAAATACCCCTGTATTTAAAAATCCAAAATAAATATATAGATATATCCAAAAATGATAAAACTTGGTTTATAAATTAAATATAACTAGATTAACAAGTTTATAAAATTATTTTTCAAAAAAAAAATTAAAAAAATATATTTTTTGACCGGTCGGAAATCACCGGATTTCCGACCGGTCTGAAAAGATCATTCGTCCATGGCTGCCCCCATGCGATCGATCATTTTATATTGCAAAATGGCTAATTTCATTCTTTCTATTAAAGATTATTATGTATAATCTATTTCATTAAAATTTTATATAAATTTACTTCAAATATCATTTTCAGAATATTTAATTTCCTTTGACATTCTATTTTAATAGTGCAAAAAATGACTTATTTTATAGCAAACATCGAGGTTTTATGAAAATATAACTTTTTAAAATTTCACACAAAACTTATATTTAATTAGCACTTTTTGTAATTAAAATTATTACATCTCTATAAAAATATATGAAATTTTTTTGACTTATTATAACAGTTTGCCCAAAAATAATTTCCATTACAAGTCAACTGCGCATCTTTGTGGTTTGCTTGGTGCGGTCAAGGAATTAAGGACTTGTAACGGGTAGGTGAGAAGCAGTTGGGATCATAATGCTATTGCTATTCATGATTAAGTTAGCTCTTGAATTGGCCCATGGTACATCTTCTATAACTAAGGGTTCATTCACATTTAGAACGAGATGATTCTTGGATTAGGATGGAATAAGATATCCTATTTTTACCAAAAAAAATTCTTAATCCAAAAAAATAAGTTATTTTTTTCATTTCTAATATAACTTTTCGAATCTTAATACATTTTTTCTTATTCCCAATATGAACAACACTTTTTTCATCTCATGTTCTCATCTCATCTGGCCAAGCTTTGTATTTTAACATTGTTTGAGATAATCTTTGGATGCAATTACATAATCATTTTTTAAGTGTTTGTGAACTTCATACTTTAAGCATTCACTGGAAAATTTTTCTGCTTTTGCTATTGTTTTTTGCACATATGTACTGATAGAGTTTTTATTAGTAAAGGATGGTAGGGCAGTGTATGAAGGGGCATAAGTAAATGGGCCTGGGCCTAGGCTTATAAATATGATTAGAAACAGAAGGAGAGAGAGCTTTTGGTTTGGTTTCGGTCATGCTTCTGGGACTCAGCATTTTTAGCTGAGATTTTTGGGATTGATTTGTAAATCATTCGCCATTCGTTTCTAATAAAATCATTGTTTCTTAGCAATTTGATATGGAGTGCTAACTAGATCCTATCATGCACATTATGAATAGTCATATAAAAATTCCAATCCATTTATTTCAAAAGCAAGGAAAAAAGGAGCATGTAAAAGTGCCGAATTTGAACTTGACCTAGATTGCAATAAGCAGATTATGTCAGTTTACAAAATGCCCGAAGAGGCTCAAGGAAGTCTACAATGCCCGGCAATGCATGCGGTCGTGGGAGTATCTAGCATCAACGTGGACTTTAGGGGTGCAAATTGGGTCCAGTTGAACCAAACCCTAAGCCTACTAGGTTTATGTGGACCCAAACCCTAATCTTAATATTAGAATTTGGGTTCGTGTTAGGTTCAGACCAAGTTAGTGTTGGTTTTGGGTTGAAATTCAAGTTATTATCAAACTAATAGAAGTTAAAATTATCGATAGAGATAATGAATTTTTTAAACATTATTGTATATTTACATGTGAATATATTTATATGACCTGTGACATCTTTAGTTTTGATGAAAGTTAGTCTTTTAACTCAAAGATAATTTTAAATACAATTAACGTAATAAATTTATACATAACAATCAACGTAATGTTATAAAAAAATAATATTAGAAAGATAAATAAAATTATATGAAATCACTATTTAAAGTTTAATAAAAGTAATATTTATATAATTATTGTTAATTAGTATATATTTAATAAATTCAAAGAGTTGGTATATTTATAATTATTTGAAAATAAAGTTAATGTAGATATAATATATTCAACTTTTATGGACAAATGCATATAAAATTTAAGTTTTGGAATAAATATTTTATTGTTTAATTAGGTTACGATTATATAAAATAACTTGTATTACAATTATAGTTAAAATACTTAATGTATAAATAAATATAATTAATTTAATAAAATAGGAAAATATCAAGTTTGAACTGGGTCGGGTTTTGGTACCGGATTGATGCAAACCCAATATTGGTTTTGGATTTTATTGGGGTGGATTGAAAATGGGTTTAATTCGAAAAAAATTCAAAAATAAAACCTAAACTTGATTTCAAAGCCTGGTCAAATTGGGCGGATTCGTATCGAAACAGTACCACCAAGTTGCACTCCTACTAGACTTCCTAGGCTTCATGGACTGTCTAATTGACACAGTACGAGCACTTTTCTAGTCCGCATTAAGATAGACATATGGCGGGCAAAACCCATCCAGACCTACCGACAATGCTCTTGGTCTACAATTGTCATACAACCATGAATCCTAACAAATAAAAACACACAATACGTACAATAAAACTAAGCGAATTTTCGAATAGTTAAGGACAGATTTCGATGACGAAGTTATGCCGTTGATGGGTGTGATTTTATAGTCAGTGAAACCCGCAGCAAAGATAACGTTTTGCCATTCCTTTTCATTCCTCTCTCTTCCAGTGGTATCCATCATCATGTATATAACGCCGGCTAGCTGCATCTCTGTTTCCTTCTCATCACCTCCGCTGTTGATGTCGTTCACTACCATTTCTATGATAATCACTTTGCCTCCCTCCTCTCTTGAAGGGATGGCTTCTTTGCATCGTTTCAATATCATCATGCACTCTTCATCATTTCAATCATGTAATATCCCCTACAATCATAATGTTGATTATATATATGACTTTCAAAAAAGCCATTTCAACATTTCAGACCGGTCAAAAAATATTTTTTTTTGTTTTTTAAAACTTTTTTTTTATAAACATATTACTCGGGGCTGACTATATACATGCTTGCTTGTTAATCATTTTTCTAAGCATGAATTTCAATTCGATTTCTTTGTAAATTAATTTCTAATTGCTTGACAGAAAGCATGGGTCAACTATTGGGCCTATAACAAGGGAGAAAGCTTACCAAATAATATATGGAAAATATCCAAATAATGTAAGGAAAATATTTAGGTGCAATTAGACATCACATTACCTAAGATGCAATGCATTGCAAAGTTCCAATTAATCATCAAAATTAATATCTAAAATACCAATTACGTTTAAAATTATATTATTTAAGTAATATACCAAATTTCATTCAAATCGAATATATTCATAGGCCTCATTTAAAAATGGTACAAATTTAACATAATAAAATTGTTTGATTTAAATATAGATTCTAAACATTTAGACTATCTAAAATATAATTTTTATATAGATGGATAATTATATAATCATATTTTAATATATATGGGACCTATTTTGTAGCGAGTTACACCATAGCTATGAACCAATTTACCTGCAATGGGATAGTTCTTTATATATATATATGAGAAATATTGAGGTGCAGCTTCACTGCACCATAATTATAGTGTCGTTATCTCAAAATAGACCCCACATAATCATAAAATTATAATTTACTCCACCAATTGTATTTAGAATTATATATTCTATTACCATACCAATTTTCATCCAAATTAGATATGTGTATGGACCCCATCTAAAAATGGTATAAATTCAATGTAATAAAATAATTTGATATAAATAACAATTTTGAAGTTGTTTTTTCAACATGTAAACTATTTTTTGATAAATGATTGTATAAAGTATCAATACATTTAAGTACATGTAGAGCCCATTTCGGGCCAAATGTACCATTAATTATGGTGTAGCTTCACTACACAGTAAAGGTTCTCTTTCTCCACATATATATATATATATATAAAGAGAGAGAGAGTATTCAGGTGCAGCACCTACACCATAAGTTACAGTACAATTGCTTTAAAATTGGTCCCACATAATCATAAAATTATAATCTACTCTATTGATTCTATTTAGAATTATGTATTTTATTATCATACCAATTTTTATCCAAATTGGATATATATGGACCTCATCTGAAAAAGGTAATAAAATAATTTGATGTAAATGACAACTTTAAAGTGGTTTTTCAACGTATAAACTATTTTCTACATAATTTATATATAAATAAATGACTGTATAAAGTATCAATATATTTAAGTATATGTGAAGCCTATTTTAGGCCAAATGTACCATTAATTACAGCGCGGGCTCTCATTTATATATAAGAAAATATTCTAAATGTAGTTGGACTACGTTGTAATTACTTTATATTTTGGTGTAAATGGGGTCACATCTTCTAAAATGCATAAAAATATGTATAAATTTAGAAAGTCACTTGGATCCATGTACTAAAGTTTAAGAATTTATACAATTTATAGAATAATTAATTCAGGTAGGATGGGTGTTTTAAATGATTTCAATACTGAAATGGGACCTTATAGGTCCTTATAAAAAATTAAAATTTTTAACGGATTTAAAATTACTTTTAAGTTATAGTTAATTTTGGGAATGATGTAAATTATGGATTGTGATAACTTTTAATAGCTAAGTAAAACAAAGAGCTAATTGGATTTGAAAAAAATCATCAAGGTCGGGCCTAAACTAGACGAAAGTACCAAAGTGAATGGTAGATCTCATTCAGATAATATGATGAATATGGATTATAGTTAGTAAATATGATTTTAAAGCATTTATCCAAAATGATTTCCTACAAAAAAGTTTTCATAAAAGATGTATTTAGAAAGCGATAGAATTTTTTGAAGAAAAATTTTAAAATAGTAGAAAATGATGTGAGATGATAGGAGAAATGATGAAAAGTAAAAAATAAAATTAAAATATTAGGTTAGTTCTATGGACGGTTATATAAAAATGATTAAAAAGGATGACAGTTATATACAAATATGCAAAAGAAAGATTTAAAAAATATAGTCATGAAGAATGCAAATTTTTGGATTAAAATTTTTTTTTGAAAGTTTTAATGCTAACCAAACACACCCAAAGTGTTATATGGAAACACTTTTCTTCTAATTTTAATGATTTTTAACATATGAACTATATGAAGCATAAATTAATATGCATATATTTATGATCACTTTAATCGAAAAATTATATGTGAAATAGTTAATGTCCTCTGCCAGCGAATATGAAATTGTTAAAGTTTAAAAATAAATATAATATGTAAAAATTCTCAAAATAGTTGATTTTAGCATCATAACAAGATAAACTTGGATGAATATTTTATATAAGGGTTTGGATCGTAAACAATCAATAGGGAAAAAAAATGTGAACCACTCGTGCACAAAACTCCAAGCAATTAGGTGTGCAAGTCGCTCCCGATTTTTAAAAAGTAAATATATACTTTAAAGAGTTATGATACGAGCTTTAAAAAAAAAAGAAAAAAGAAAAAAAGAAAAAGGGTTATGATACAGGACACCCGGCCACCGGCTATTATGGGTCCCATTTGTAAATAAATTTTTTACATTTCCACGTGGGCCCAAAGGTACAGTGTTCGTACCCCATTTTACAATTTTGATATATTTTTTTACAAAATTTTAAAAATCAAAATTTCCATCATTTTTCATGTGAGGGGGACAGTGAAATGTACCAAATTTTTTTTATTTTCAAAATTTTGCAAAGAAATACATAAAAAAAATTTAGAATGGTAAAACTAGATATCTAAACTACATACGCTGGAGCCCAGGAAAAAAATGAAAAAAACCAAAAATATTTACAAATGAGACCCATAGCATTGTAACTCCACGCAAACATGTACAGAGAATGGGAAACGTTACCTTTAATAAAAGGGCATCAGCAGAGGGTATCGACTGGGACATGTCGCCAACAAGCAGAGTGACGTCTTTCCTCTTAGGAGCACTTGCCATCACGTGGGGAAGATCAAACGCGCTGCACTTGATATGCGGAAATGCTCGGGCGATGGCCTCGGCGGCTGCTCCGGTGCTGCCTTCCACGTCAACCAACGATCGCAGCCCTTGGAAAACATGCCCACAGTATCTCGTGAGCATGATGGCCATGACAAGCCCAGCTTCGCTAGCCATAGACTCGTAGAAAAAGGCGCCGAACTCCGGGTTGCCGGTTAGGAATTCGAAAAACGGTGCCCCATGTACAACTTCGAAGACGGTACTGCAGCAGGTGGAGGTGGAAGTGGTAGTGCTACTACTACTACTTTTCCCCTCTTGTAACCACGTGCTGAGGAAATGATGTGTTTTCATGTAGAGCGGGTCCATCGCAAACAGCAAGAACGACCTCAACATGGGTTCGACGCCCTTGAAAAGGAGCTTCGAGGAAGGGGTCAGCACATACCCTTCTTGCTCTTCTTCTCTTTGTTCCTTCTCCGGGTTGTTATTTTCGATTTTCTGGAGAGCAAAGAAGCGAGTGTGGACAAGCAAACGCATGAGTCGAGCCAAATGGGGTGTTTTGGAAGGAGGGACACCGACGGCGGCTGAGAGGCGGGGCAGGGTGATGGGGTGGCCAGCGTGGCTGTGGACAATGTTTTAAAAATCAAATCGGGAACTGAACCGTTTTTATGTCCGGTTCAGGTTCAACTGTGGTTCAAACCGTTTTGAACAGTGACATCAACATGACATAATTATGACATAATAATTATATTTAATTGATTTTAATTATTTCAAAATTAAATTAAATATATAAAATTTATGTAATATAAAAATTACACTTGGCATTAACAAAACATTCAAGTACATCATATTAAAATTATTATGCAAATCAAGAAAAAATAAGAGTGCACTGACCTGAAATAGGTGCAATTCTTTCATCTTGTTTTGTTTCTATATGGTTGATCAGAATATCTGCAACGAAATCTCAAATATTAATGGAAAGATATAAGATATTTTAAAAAAATAAATTTCTCATCTTACAGATATATTTTATTTTCTTGTCGAATGCTCAATCAGCGCGCATTCATCCAACCAAAAAAACTACACCAGCTAGTCTGCCATCCAATTACGGTAAAGCAAATAATGACATTTTGTCATTTCCAACGTCTTGCAATTTTTATTTTAGCCAACATTAGCTCCATTTTTATGGCAAGCCGTACTTAAAGAACCAGGGAATCCAACTCACCTACACAATTTTTATTTTAGCCATCATTTGCAAAGGCTGGAAGCTCCGAATCGATAGTCACCAGACGGCCCGGACCTTGCTGCCGAAAGCTCCGAACCCTGCTGCCTTGCTACCGAAAGCTTCGTATCGATAGTTGTCGGACCTTACTGCCTGCTTGCCAGCTCGGATTCTGTGGTCGGAAGCTCCAAACCCTGTTGCCTTGCTGCCGGAAGCTCTGAATCGATAGTCGTTGGATCTTGTTGCCTGCCTGCCACTCGGATTCTATGGTCGGACACTCGGATGCACTGGAAGATGCCAGTTCTGCTGTGGGAAATCGGTTTCCGCGATGGCCGCCAAAACCGAAGAGGATGACTGGGCGCTGGCGACTGTTGCCGGATGTCGATTCCAGCCGGCTCTACGACCTGGATCCCTTGCCGCAGATGACAATGGTGGGTCAAACCCTAGCCGTTGCTGTGAAAGGAAGACGATGAACAGGGAGGAGGAACAGCCGAACGTGTGTCGTTTTTATATTTTTTATTTATTAATTTTTTTAAAAAAAATAGTTGCGAACCGAACCACGGTCAAACCAGCTTTTACAATCCAACCGCTCGGTTCACGCGGTTCGAACAATTTTCATCAAAAATGGAAAACCGGTGCCGAACCGAGCCGTACCGCTGGCGGTTCACGGGCAAACTAGTCAGACCGGACGATTCGGTCCGGCTTTTAGAACACTGGCTATGGATGGTGTCTGGAATGCCGAGTTGTATTGCGCACTTCAGGGACATGCAAGTGGCCATGTGGCCGAGGTATCTCCATACGTGGGCTTGTGCTGCAGACAACTGATGAGGCCTTAAGTCTCTGCTTTCACTTCTCATGGATCGTTAGCTATCTTTGATACCAATGATGGATCTGCACGCTACAAACAAAATGCACAGAAGCAACAACTTTATACAGAACCTCTGGTAAATATTCGGGTGAATTATTCCACTGCAAATAGAGCCCACTTAGATTATGAAATTAATATGCATCTTAATCATTATAACATACTAACATACTTGTCGACAAAAGTGGTCCTTGTTGTGTATTTAATATAAATTCCTCAGATAAATCACACAATAGGACATTAATTATTATAAAAAAAAATTTTGATAAAAAGGAATCACTCTATCCCTATTCCCCATCACAATTATGGGGATTAAGGTTAGAGTAATCCAAGCTTTTCATAGCCAAAAAAATGTCTGTACAAATTTTCCCAAAGATAGCCTGGGGGGGGATTGCCCCACCAACACATTTGATTCTCAGAAGAAGCTAAAGCCACTTTGGCTAAGGAATGGGCAACTGCATTTCCTTGCCGAAGAACATGATGGACCGAGAAAGAATCAACTGCATTGAGGATATCCCTAATTTCAGCGATAACAAAGCCCACATGAGAGGAGATGGGATTATTATTGGTCAGATAGTTGCATAATATGAGCGAATCTGTTTCTACCTGAGCACACGTAGCGTTAATCTGAATGGCCCATCTTAGCCCCAGCAAAAAAGCCATAGCCTCCATAAATAATGGATCCCTAACATCTGCCTGTCTCCACCCTTTCGCAGCCACAAATGCACATTGGGAGTTCCTAATTACCACTGCACAACCAAAAAAACCCAAATCCCTATGAGAGTGAGCATCAACATTTATCTTCACGAATCCCTCCAGCGGCATAGACCAACGGGGCACCAAAGGACAGTCCAACATGCCCGATTGCGAGAGCACAGAAGCTCTCTGATTCTGGTTAAGAAACTCTGAGCACCATGCTAATGTATCTGAGAATTTTGGTTGGATACCCTCCTCTCTAACCTTTTTCCTAAGGTACCATATCCTCCAACATCATTCCAACTGTTGCCCCCATATCAACCACCCTTGCAGCCTTTCTACAAATCCCTTCAGTCATTACACACCTCAGGAACAGGTGATTTGCGTCCTCGGACTCAAGCTTACACAAAGCACAACAAAGGTCCACAGCAATGCCCCGTTTTGTTAGATTTAGTAAGGTAGGAAGTGCATTAATGACAAGTCTCCATCCAAAGATTAATACCTTGCTTGGAAGTTTCATTCGTCATATTGCCTTATAACAGCCCAAGAGGATGGGGTTTTCATTATTTGAAGCCAATAGCCTGTATGCCGATTTTACCGTGTAGCGTCCGTTAGGTTCATGCTGCCAAAAAATACAATCAGCCATATTCGCATGGGGAGGGGGATCCAATTAACCATTTGCCAAGTAGTATCCCCGGCCGCCGCCACCACGCGGTCCATGTTCCACGAATTTGTAGCCCTATTAATAAAGTAACTAACCCTCACATCCTCCGGGATTGAATACGGGAGGGGTCCCGCCTTCTCAATCACAGAATCGAGCCAACAGTCTTTGAAAAACTTTACCTACGTCCCTCTCCAATTCTCCATTTGCAACCCCTCTGAATCATGTCCCGAGCCTTCAACACACTTCTCCATGTGTAAGAGTCCGATGGCTTCTCATTACACGTCCATATATCAGAATTTGGGAAATATCTGGCCTTGAAAACTCTATGACATAAGGATGTGGTGCATGATACTAGCCTCCATACTTGTTTTGTCAGAAGCGCATAATTAAATTTATGGAAGTCTCTAAATCGAATGCCCCCAACCGCTTTGGTTTACACATATCCCTCCATGCCACCCAGCTCAGTTTTCTTTTACCGTCCTTCTCTCCCCACCAGAATTTTCTTAGCATCCCAGTAATGTCATTACAGAAAGATTTAGGCAGAAGGAAGATACTCATAGCATATGAAGGAATAGCCTGTGCGACCGCCTTGATTAATACTTCCTTACCGCCCCACGATAGTAACTTTTCTTTCCATCCTTGAATCTTTTTCCATATCCGTTCTTTGAGATCAGAGAAGATTCCAGCTTTTGATCTACCAAGCCAGGATGAGAGGCCCAAATATTGGTGGAAATCATATCCAGCTGAACCTAACAGATGGATCATATCCCCTCTAGCAGAACCATCCATATTAGAGCTAAAGAAAATCGCAGTTTTTTCCACGTTCACCTTTTGGCCCGACGAAGACGCGTATTGGTTAAGGATGTCCAAGAAATTCCTCAAGTCCCTTCCATCCGCCCGAAGGAAGATGATCGCATCATCCGCGAACATCATATGAGAAATCGTTGGGCCGTGCGCTTGGAGCTTATGCCTCAAATTGTACCGCTAGCAACCGCATGAGAGATGAGTGCAGAAAGACCCTCCGTACAAAGTAGGAATAGGTATGGAGATAGGGGGTCACCATGCCTTAACCCCCTCTGAAGATCGAAGTATGAGGATTTGAACCCATTTACATTTACTCTGTATCTGACCGTCGTTATGCAACTCATTATCCACCTAATCCACCTCGAACTGAAATTCATGGCCTTTATCATCCTGCTAAGGAAATTCCATTCCACTCAGTCATAAGCCTTCGACATATCAAGTTTAATGGTCATTTCTTGCCTTCGACCTTTCTTACGCCTACGGAGAGAGTGGATAGCATCATAGGCTATCAACATGTTGTCCGTGATAAGCCGTTCAGGAACAAAAGCGCTCTGTTCATCCCCAATGATGTCGTGGAGAACCACTTTTAGTCTATTTGCAAGGACCTTAGCCAAAATTTTATAAACCACATTGCATAGGCCGATGGGTCTGAACTGAGATAATAAGTTTGCTCTAGACCTTTTTGGAACCAAAATAAGAGTGGTTGAATTAGCCTCCCCAATGTGTCTACATAGTTTTGCGGGATCACCTTCCTCCATGAACATTCTGCACCACATGATGATATCATTTCCTACAATATTCCAGTACCGCTGATAAAATCCGGCCGACATCCCGTCTGGACCCGGGGCCTTAGTAGGGCACATACCCTTTATTGCCCTGACAACCTCCTCGGACTGCAGTGGTTTGGTTAAGGACAACTTTTGCTCATCCGAAATTCACTTATTGATAACCTTGTCCAACCATGGCGCCTCTCCCTGTTCGGATGCGGCATAAACTCCCAAGAAGTGAGAAACAGCCAATTCCATCAAAAGGTCTTGGTCCCTGACCCATTCACCATCCTGGTTCATTAGCGCCTCTATGAAATTCGTTCTTCATCTGTTTGAGGCAATACGATGAAAAAAACTAGTATTTTTATCTCCCTCCCGAAGCCAGTGCGACTTTGCTATCATTCTCCATATCTGCTCCTCATCTTCCAGCAAAAGATTGATCTGGGATTTAAGCTTGTGCATAGATTCGTCTCTTTCATCACTAGGCCTCATACCCATTATCGATTAAAGCTCCTTTTGCTTTTGGTCAATTGCTTTTCGGATATTGCCCCTCTTACATCGGTTCCACTTGGACAGTTCGATACCGCACCGATTGATCTTCCAAGAAAGCTGTTCCCCATTATTGAAGACCCTGGGAGGTTCGGACACCCAAGCTTGATGTACAATTCTGGTTGCCTCTTTATCCCGGGCCCAAAATAGCTCGTATTTGAATTCCCATGGCGGTTTTCTCCTTTCTCTGCTAGAATCAAGCTTTTGCAGGATGGGGCAATGGTCTGAGGTGGGAGCCGAAAGATGATAAACCTTGGCATACGTAAACAAATTCAACCAAGATACCGACGCAAGCCCCCTATCCAACCTTGCTTCCACTCTTTGTTGTCCCCGTCTATTGTTTCTCCAAGTCATAGTCGCACCAGAGATTCCGATATCCAGCAAATTACATTTGTCAATGGTCTCACGAAAAAGGTCCATTTGTGATTGGGGGCGATTCCTCTCACTAATATATTCACTTGTGCCCATTACTTCGTTGAAATCTCCCATTACCAGCCAAGGAATGCTTCTCCCCGAAGATAGTGTTTTGAGGACATTCCAACCATGGTGACGTTGGTGAGTATAAGGGTGCCTATAGAAGCCCGTGAATCGCCAACCACTAAAATCTGCATCAATATGATGGATGGAGAAGCTTTTGATGCATGCCGGTTTATTATTATTCCACAAGAGAGCCAAGCCTCCCCTTCTGTCGACCGGATCCACGACAAAGCAACAATCGAACTTAAGTCTTCTTCCGATACCGTCCATCTCCTTTGAGTTACTTTTTGTTTCAGAAAGGAAGATCAAACAAGGATCTTTTTTCCTGACCAAGTCAAGAAGGCTGCGAACTGCACGTGGGTTCCCAAGCCCACGACAATTCCAAGCTAGGAGGGTCATATTAAAAGAAGCGGGGCTGGGGACTTCCCCTAGCCTCTACCTCCTTTATATTATTAATTCCTTGGCTTTTCCTTTATTTTTGCATCCCCGTGTGATTTACCCACGTCGCTTTCCAGGCCTCGCTTACCACCTCCTAGGCCATTACCCTCCCAAGATTCGAGCTTCCTTTTATCTTGTCTTCCTCTAGCCCTTCTCTTCCATTTCCCCCTCATTCGGCTGGTGTCTGTGCTTCCACCATCATTCCTTCCATCCCCATCAGGCGTGTCAACATCCACCAGAGAGTCCACTTGGGGCCCTTGAACATTAAGCAGTTCCTGCACTTCATCTGCCTCACCTTGCAGTCGTACCCCCTTGTCTACCACCCATTTTTGCCTCATAACTAGAGCATCGCTGCCCCCACTGCTGCCATTACCCATCTGCCCGTCCATTTGTCCATGATGTTTAGCTGTCCTGCATTCCGATACCCACCTGTTCTGCTCATATGACCTCCCTTCCTGTGTTGAACTAAGTGACAGACCATCCTCCCGCTGATGTTGTTCGGGCGGTGGCCCCAATTGGATCTGCTGGGTTGTTCTCCAATGATTCTAATGAGGGTAGCATAAGGGGTCAAGATGTTGCTATTTAGGAAGGACATCCCATTGCTGTCGGAGCCTAGAGTTGAATGTTCGGGTCTTCAAAGCATCAGCAAGGATCATTTTCGTATCCGAGGTGACCCCCTGAACTAAACTGGGAACAGCCTCATCATCCATGCCCCAGCTATGATTAGCCCCGCCTTCATTGCTACTGCCATCATCTAGCTCTCTTCTTCTTTCAGCTTTTGTCCTATATCCCGAACTTCCTGCTGATTGTTCTCCTCGCGTGCAGTGATTTGCACCCAAGTATTTAGTTGGAGTAGCCCTGTTGCGATTGCTCTGCCCCTCGTGAATCTGCATTGGTCTCAAACCCGCCCTAAGCCAACTTCCATAAGGCATCTCATTCTCGTCTAGCTATGTTGGCCCCTTGCTGTCACATTCCCGATAAGCATGTCTCATAATTCCACATAGGTAGCAGAACAAAGGAAGTCTCTCGTATGGGAATGCTATCCACTTCCGTTGTTGGGTTCCAACTTTGATGAACATCCCTCTTCTAAGGGGTTCACGACAGTGGATCATCACCTTCAACTTAAGGTCAGTTTCCGAAGCCACCACTTCCATTGTTTCCTCGAACGTGTCTCCAATATAGCTTCCCAGCACAGTTTTTTCAACAATATAAGGGATTCCAGAGATATGAATCCACATAGGCGTTTTGAAGAGCATAATGTGGGCTAGTTCCAGCTCTTCTTTCTGCTCCTCAACTAACACCAATCTCCTCTCAAAGCACCATGGCCGACCCTTCAAAATTAGCTCCTTATCCTCCTGCTCCGTAAGACCAACATGATATAGGTTCTCCCCCAATTCTGTAAACTGACACGCTCCCTTTGTTCTCCACAGTCTTCGCATCATCATCTTGAACACCTCCTTGTTGTAGGTCTTTGATGACCAGAGAGAACATAGGATTGCTGCTTCTGCCCGCGGCTTAATCTTTCTAATGGCCTCATTAGATATGACCATGGTTTGGAGTTCAGCCTCCAACAGGTCTCCTAAGTTTTGATTCATTTTCTCAGACCGATTTTTATCGATTTCGTCGATAACCGCTTCAACCCCGGCCCCTCCACAGTCTTCAGTTCCAGCAGCCTTGGCGACTCCAGCAGCCTTCCATCCGCACTTCTCACCAAGGGCTCCCCTGTTGCCATTTTCTCCTTCAGCCAGTCCCAAGCACGACCACGTCGCCAGTTCGGCCTACCCGGCAAAAGACTGTCATCTTAATTATTATAAAATTTAAAATTTTAAAAAAATTCAAAGATTCACTAGTCAAGTTCCTACTATTACACCTAAGGCATAATAAAAATAAGTACATATCCAATGCTTTAAATAAATAAATAAAAATTTAATATTTCTTGAAGTCTTCTAGTGGTTCAATCTTTAATGTCGATCTTGATTTAGTTGTAAAATAATATGTTAGTCTCAACATGACTATCAAGTGTAAATCACTTGAAAATTGATCATGACCTAATTAAAACTTTTTCTTTTTGAGAAAAGAGCTATATTTCATTTGCACACATAAAAAAAAAATCTATGTACACCAAATTTACGATAAGGTCCATGGCTGACCCCACTAGGATCGTTCATGTTCTATCATGGATAAGCAATTTTTTCCAAAAAACTAGCTGGTCCATTTCCATTTCTCAAGACGTGCAAATATTTTACTTGACTGAAGTGAGATGTCTGAAGTGTAATGTCCTGGATAGTTACCCCAACAAGTGACAAAACAGGACCCTGCCCTTTTAGGAAATTCATCAAAAGGAGGGAATTACTTCTAGTCTCCGCATCGGCCAGTTGCAATTCTTTACACCAAGCAATGCCAAATTTGAGAGCCATCACCTCAAGGACCAGTGATTCCTTTCAGCCATCTCTTCTCCAACATTTTGCTGAGACAAAGTTACCTCAACTATCTCTAATGATAGCCCCAAATCCCATTTAGCTTCCTCTTTCACACATACTACCATGAACATTGAGTTTAAGGAATCCATTCATTGGTTTCACCCATCGAGGAACCAAATCGTAAAACCAAGCCCTGCATCTCGATGTGCATATGTCATTTGTTTGTTGAACATTTTGCGGATATCAAAGTTACCACAACTATCTCCAGATCACTCGTGGTGCATATATCAATTTTATTTCATTTAAAATGCAATTGATTTTGCAAAAGTTTTTTTTTTTTTTGCAAAAAGGCAAAGTTGGACATGTAAACCCACTTTGCAATCAAAGTCAATTGGAACACGGTATAATTAAGAATGATAACTTTGGTAAGTTTCATAATTGAGCTGATGATATAAGCTTTTTGAAAAAAAATACAGAGAGAGAAATAAATAAATATATATATATATAACACTTGAAAATAAAACAAATATTTCATGAATGATTAGCCACGCCATTATTGAGCTATTCCATTTTCTACATTTTCACGAGGGTTTGGATCTTACTTGTTTTTCATGCCCAATAATTTTGGACCGTTCATTCCAATTTGAATGATGGGACGAGCACCTACTACTCAATATATAGGGCCCCACCTTGTTGGACCTTCTTTGTTAGGTTACATTAATTTCAAGCGTTACTTGGGCACATGTACTTCTGACAGACATATGCCAACTAGTCCTAGAAAAATCCATATAAAAAATTAAAAACCAACCGACGAGTAATAAAAGTAGTGCATGATCTCACTAAAAAAATATAATCATAAAGTCAATGATTGAGCTTGAACATTATGATTCGAGGCTCACGAGTTAATATTTTATTGGTTCATTTGGCCGTGCATGGTATTCAAATAGTAACCAAACGAAAATAAATAAATAAATAAGTAGATAAGTTGAGTGATCCTGTTAGCTGGAGCTAACTAAATGTCTCACTTAATCCACTTCAAAAATCCTATTTAAAACAACTATTTTTTATTTTTTATTCATATACTTATTTATCTAAGTGTATTTAATGTATAAATCAAGTTTTATCATTTTTAGACATGTGTATATATTTTTTTAGATTTTTAAAAATAAGAGTATTTTGAATACATATATACACATAGATGTTTAAAATTTTCAAAAAAATCGATAAACATATTAAAAAATGATAAATTTTGGTTTATATGTTAAATACACTTAGATAAACAAGTGCACAAAGAAAAAACTAGAAAAAGTTGTTGTAAATAAGTTTTTAAAAGTGGGCTAAGTTGAGCATTTACTTAGCTGAGCTAACAGGATCACTCCTCAATAAATAAATCTTTTGCTTATTCCTACTTATAAAATTTTGATGTTCTAAACCACCTTCATTTGCTCACGCGTTGCGCTAGTTTTTTATGGCATGTTATGGGAATAGAAAATAGTATTAGAAGAGGAAGGGATGGTGTGTATTAGAAAGTGAAGAATTATGTTTGGGAATGAAAAATAATATTAAAAAACGATAAGGTATAGATTGAGAAATAAAAAGTTATACCAGAATTATCTAGGAATAGAAAATTCTTATCCACTTTCTTTGCATGGAATGGGATGATATTAACACACTCCAGGAAATTAATATTTTGTATGAGTAGTTTTCAAGAGCAGCCAAACGTTCCATGCTTTCGACAAAAGAAGAAGGATAATTTGCAAATATACCTACTTAATTTAACCGAAATTACAGATATACATATACAGTTTCACGGAATTAAAATAACTCCCACAAAGTTTCGTTGAGATTATATATAACCCCATGTTGACGGTCGGAAGGTAATAGACTGTTAAGTGAAAATTGTCATTTCAAAATTATCCATAGATAATTTGCAAATATACCTACACTACTTCATAAAATTAAGATAACTCCCATATAGTTTAACCAAAATTATAGACATACCTGCACAGTTTCATGAAATTATATAACCCCCACATAATTTCATTGAAATTGCATATAACCTTCGTGAGCCCACTTTCTCGCCAACTATAGTTAATATAGAGTTTAAAATTTTGAAAAATGACGAAAGTAATCCTAATTGAATTTATATCAGAATCTATCAATTGCTAAACACTAACTGCATGTTATATTGAAGTCTAAATAAGCTTAAAATTAACTTGAAAATATTTATAGCCCATTAGAATGATTTTAATAAAATTATAATAAAATTTTAATGTTGGTGATCAATTAAAAGGAGGCAAACATTTTTACATGCGCACGAACTATAGAGCATCGCTAAAGCACTGAATTTCGGTGCTCCATCATCTTCGCCGATTTGTCATGCTTGCCGATCTTAAGTGGTCCGACCATTATATTTGAGCGATGCACTTGGCATGCTTGTCTTCACCAATCTGGACTTCGAAGTGATGATGGACATACACATGGAGTGTATAGTGTGGAAAATGAGCCCACATAGTTTAAGCGACTTAGAAAGCGCAGTAGATGAGGAAGAAGGTAAAGAAGAGCTTGGGGAGTTGGGTCTAGCTAGCGGGATAAGAAATTCTTCTGCCGATTTTCCACATTATACATCTCTATGTGCACATCCATTGTCTCTACCCATTTTCCACATTATACATCTCTGTGTGCATATCCATTGTCACTTTGAAGTCAAGATTGGTGAGGACAAGCATGCTAAGCACATCTATTGTCTCTACCCATTTTCCTCATTCACATGCAAGAACATTTGCCTCCTTTAATATAAAATGCAGTTAGCGTTTAGCAATTGATCGATTCTAATATAAATTCAAATAGAATTATTTTTGTCATTTTTAAAAATTTTAATGAAGGATAATTTTGGAACCACAATTTTTACTTAACTGTTTGTTACCTTCCAATCATCAACATGGGAGTTATATGTAATTTTATTAAAACTTTGTGTAGGCCATCTTAATTTCGTGAAAATGTATGCGTATATTTGCAATTTTGGTTAAACTACGTGAGTATATTTGCAAATTATCACACTTCAAGTAGAAATCTGTTTATTAATCTATTTAAAAATCAATCCTAACCCATTTACATCCCAACTAATAAATGACTTGACGAGTTGTTAATAAGTTATATAACAAATGATTTGAAGGCTTAAACTCTAGTAGATAATAGTCTCACAAGAAGAGACAATAGAATATTTTTGGTACAATAGAAAATAAAAATAGAGCAGCAGTGGGAAGACGGAATCAAGATAGTGGTAGAAATGGGAATTAGGTAGTGGAAAAAAAAGACTTTAAAAGGAAAAATAACAAAATGGTTTTAATTTATTTAAATAAATAACTATATATTAGACTTTAATAAGTTAAATAAGTTAAATAGGTTGAAAGGGTTAAATGGGTTAAATAGATTACTAAACGAGTTGTCCGGTTATAAAATATCAGCTATAATCTATTTATTTAATTAAATAATTGAATGATTGGTAGATTGTAAACTATTTATTTCAAAAATCCCAATTAAAATCCCATTTATAAAAGGTTGGATGAGTAATTTGATGGATTAACCATGAACATAAACACTCCCAAACTAAATACCCCATATAAAAAAATTAAAAAATGATAAATTTTGATAAATGAATAAAATACACTTAGTCCCAAGAAAAGAAAAGATAGCTCAAAAAATTATAAAAATAAAAAAATGATGCTTCGTCGGTTAGCCTAACCTTTAATGCTTTCCATATCATCGTTCTCCAGTAATAAATATATTGACGAAGATAAGTTTGATATATCAATTAAGAGTAATGCGTGTACTTATAAAAATAAATTTTAATATAGTAATATAAAAAAATAACTCAAAATACGGAAGGCTAGATAAACTTTCATGCTGTAATTTCTGGTTGTACTCATATTAACCTAATTTTAATCTATTTCGTTATTAAATTACACCATGTTATACCAATCCAACTTGAATTTCTAAGTTGATACCACTCACTCAATCCGAGTTCGATGTGAATCGGGTATTTCGCAGTTGAAACCCAAATGAGATCTAACAATGTGGAAGCACTTCATCCTTGAATCATATTAGATTTTTGCATTGCCAACCGCCTAATCAATCATTCCTACGTACAATCAACGGTTAGGATCATGGCATGATTACCCAAGGGCCACGGAATGGATTGCGTGGGAGATCAGTTGTTTTCTTTCCTCTAATGGAGGAAGAGCAAAACATCGACGTGTGCATGCCTTTAATGATGATGTGAGCCACATATTTTCCTGCTTCACTTTCTTTCGGAACACCAGTTGCAAATTAATTATGGTTAGAAAACCCCACATTAGTCTCAATCCAAACTCAATTTCTTCATGGAAAATTCAACACTTCTAAGGCATTGTTTGGCCCAACGGCATGACCACCGCCTAGCATTTTTCTTTTCTTTAAAATTTATTTTATAAGACCACCGGTTAGCAGGTTGAGTAGATCTTCAATGGGAAGTAATTTTAAATTGTTTTTTAATAACGATACTTTTGCAGATTATTTCTTATACATCAGCATTCTTATATATCTTGGGTGTCGGACATTGGATAAAACTTCTCAAAAGAAAAGTTTTTAGTGTACAATTTTTTGAAATTGGATAAATTATATGAAATGATATAGTAAATGATGAGTAGTAAAAAAAAAAAAGTTAAAATAGATATATAATAGTTGCTTCGGTACATGCAGAGATAATTGAAAAGTAAAGAAGTTGAATAAAAAATATGAAGAAATAATTAAAAGATAAGATTTTTAAGAAAAGTAAAAAGTTTTAGATTGATAAGTTTTTATAATTATCAAAGAGAAGTGATCAATTAACCTAAATTAAGAAAATGTTTCATTTAGTTCATCTTAAAAAATTCATCTACAACGCTTTTCTTATTTTTTCATCATACATATCCAAAAATCGTAAAAACTTGGTTTATATGTTAAATACACTTAAATAAATAAGTATACATTGAAAAAAGTAAAAAATATTGTAATTGAGTTTTCTGAGGGAGATTAAGCGAGACATTTGCTTGCTCCAGACAAACAAAATCATTCTTCATTATCAAATACACTTAACCATGAAAATTTTGTGGGTCAATCAGACCAAATAATTTTAAAATTATCAAATTTTATAGGAAAAAGATATTAAGGTAAAGTTTACAATCTATAAAAAATTTAAATTGAAATTTAAACAAATATTTTTTATAGAGCAATATAAGATCACAATTTTTTATAGGATTAGTAGCATGTTACTTATCAATTATCATTATCCAAACAAAAGTTCTTTTTGGAAAAGCAAGGGCAAAATCACGGTTTACGCTTTAGATGGCGGCCCACGGAAGCCGCTGATTATTTGGTGTTGGGTTGGTATGATTCTATTACAACGTCGGAATCTTGCCGTGCAGTTGGATTCCACATTCACACACATCCACATGCATGCACACAACATTCATATTCCATGAAGTTTTAAAATTTGAATATGAATTACTTTTCAGTATAATTTTTTTCTTGGCATATGTTTACTATAAAAAATTATTTCTATTAGACATTTAGATAAATGAGTCGTGCAAAATAACATTATTTAGGAGGTTGGTCTCTACCATTGACTTTTAGGTTATTTTAAACAGATTAGATAAAACGATGACCACTAACAACTAGATGTAGATGTTCTCTCTAGTTCAAGTAAACCACAAGGTTCAGATCATATTGCAATTCAAGTGGTGTTTAACCATAAGTGGGATGAAGTTCTGAAATGAATTTTGTGTTTGGGAAGTAATAAAACTTTGGGTTAAAAAGTATTTGGTGTTAGTGTAAATTTTTGAAATGAGAGAAAATGATATGACATAAAAAAGATAATAATAATTAGTAAAATGAATAAAGTTTAAATAGATAGATTAGTTGTATGAATAGTTATTTAGAAATGATTAAAAAGTAGAATAGTTGTGTAGGAAAATATAAAAAAGAGTAATTAAAGACAGAATAAATATAAATAGTAAAAAAGTTTTAGTTTAAAAAGTTTTTGAGTAAAGAACCATTGAAGATGAGTATGCTAGAATGCATAATAGTAATATAATAACTGCTGATAAGATTAATAAAAAGTTGATGCAATATGGACAAAGGCCAATGTGTCAGAGGAAATGTGTGAGGAACAACCTATTTCAGGAAATAAATTAAAAGTCATTTATTTTATCTTAGAGACTTAGTGTCATATAATCATATTGCAATTCAAGTGGTGTTTAACCGTAAATGGGATGCAGTTCCAAAATGGATTTTGTGTTTGGGAAATAATAAAATTTTGGGTTAAAAAGAATTTGGTTTTGGTGTAAATTTTTTAAATTAAAGAAAATGATATGACATAAAAAAGATAATAATAATTAGTAAAGGGAATAAAGTTTAAATAGATAGATTAGTTGTATGGATAGTTATTTAGAAATGATTAAAAAGTAGAGTAGTTGTGTAGAAAAATATGAAAAAGAGTAATTAAAAATAGAATAAATATAAAGAGTAAAAAAATTTTAGTTTAAAAAGTTTTTGAGTAAGGAACCATTGAAGATGAGTATGCTAGAACGCATAATAGTAATATAATAACTGTTGATAAGGTTAATAAAAAGTTGATGCAATATGGACAAAGGCCAATGTGTCAGAGAAAATGTGTGAGGAACAACCTATTTTAGGAAATAAATTAAAAGTCATTTATTTTATCTCAGAGACTTAGTGTCATATAATGATAGGGAAAAAACAGATTAGATAACAAGAAAGTAAGGGGAATCAATTGCTTACAAAAATGATGAGATAATGTGGAAACCGAGGTCACGAATTAATTGGCTTCAAGAGGGTGATCAAAACACTTCTTATTTTGACAAGATGACTTCAAAAAGGTGAAGAAAATATTACATAGAACTTTTTGAAGATAACAATGATAATTGATGAGCTGCGTATATGTCTAAATAAAATGTTCGTTTTAACACAAGTATACATACCGATCAAGTAATAAAGAGTGAGTTGAGTATCGTTCCTATGAGAATTGTATTAAACAAATTAGCACATAAAATTTCAAATGTCTAAAGTGAGTTGGTAAAGCAAATGAGAATTTATTTTCAAAGAATTGAATTAAACTCAACTAAGCAAAACAATAAATGACCAAAGTGGAGTGAATATTGCTAAGATTGCTTTGAGATGATTAAGACAGGTGGGAATATGAATTTATTGAATCATAGTTATGTCATTTGGTCTCATTTAAGTTAGTTATGCAGAGATTACTAATCTAGGTTCATTCATATTCATATATGTCTTCCAACACATACAAACCTAACCAATTTTAGTTACTTGCTATATTACTATGCACGAAAGTAAAACAAACTTGATAACCACATAACCTAATTAAGATTACACAGAGTTAATAGGTATATTCCTATCCACATTAACATCCAACACAATCAAGAGTTGGAAAACCTGTGCCTTAGATATGGACCTTATTTAAAGCCCGCTTTTCTAAGCATGAATCTGAATATTCAATCAATCTACAAGGTTGCAAAACTTGTAAATGCATTAACATGATATATAAAGGTAATCTCATGCAATATAAGTCACTGCACAACTATATTATCATTTCAAGCATAAGAAAATCAAATAACATATTCTATAAGTTCAAATCCTACATATCTCCCACCATAGGAAGATTCAGCCTATAAACATGACTTCAATTCCTGTTAGAATCAAGTTTACAATCATCCCAAGCAAGGAGAATAACAAAAATGAAGAAAGAGATGAGAAGAGGAGATGAAACTCAATGGATTTGCAGTGACATCTTGTTCTCCACTTGGTCTTCTCTCCTACCTTGATGCCTTAGTTTCTCTTCTCTTTTCTCAGCAACACGACCCTCTCTTTTTCAAAATGAAACCCTAAGTGTGTATTTATACCCCTAAAAAACTTAGCATGAAACACACACTCAAATCCACACGTATGAGGGTCGGCGCCTAGGCACCGACTCTCTGGAAGCTTGCTGACTTGAGGGTTTGGGAGAATTCTTCTAAAGCGGTGAAGTAGGGCCTAGGTGCCAGAAATAGACACTATGGCACCAATGTTCTTTGATATTGTTGCGCCTTGCTCTATTCTATCAACTCCCTTTTTCATCCCATCACACTCCAAAGTGGTTAGCCACCCTTCTTCTTTTCCTGCAAAACAAACTAAAACAACTAAACGTACTTCTAAATGCTGAGATGATAATATGAAAAATCAAAAACCACAGAATTCGCCCTAATTTACACTAAAAATACATGAAAACTCAATGTTGTGCGTGAAATGCAAAATGAATGAAAACTGAGCTGAATGGGCATAAATTAAGCACATTCTTTTAGACTAACATTCAAAACCAGTCTAAATGAGCCATGGTAACTCTCATTTTTACGAGTTATCAATAATTGAACATAGGTTCGAAGAGAGAAGAAAATGCTTATGTTTGATCAAGACCTTCGCAAATAGAAAGAGTGACAAATGCAATTAACACTAGTATTTCTAAAGAGGACAATCAACTTCTCGTGAAACAACTCACCGAGGATGAGGTTTTGAAGGCACTTCAGGATGCATCTAAGGCCCTTGGATCTAATGGGATGCTAATTAGATTGTACAAAAGATGTTAAAATATAGTAGGTGAGATGTTTTTGAAGTTTGCAACGAGTTTATTGACATAGTTGAACCAGACTAACAAGCAACCTTGCTTCACCAGATAAACTGTACTAAAATTGTGTTAATTCCAAAACAATAGAAACAACTAAAGTTTCAAAGTAAATAGAGTGATGACCACTAACAGTTGGGTGTGAATGTTCCCTCTTGCTCAAGTAAACCACAAGGTGATAATAGTTTTAGATAATATTCCAATTCAAGAGGGTTTAACCATAAGTTGCATTGTAGGTCAAAAAAAATATTTTAAATATGAATGGTCTAAGAATAAGGGTGCTAAGGAAATTGTTCAAGATCTCTGCCCTAAACCGCAAAATAGTAGTATAATAGTTGTTGGTAAGATCAATGAGAAGCTAATGCGATGTGGGCAAAGTCTAATGCATTAGAGAAACTGTGTGAGAGTTAACCAGCAGATCCACTTATCTTATCTTAGAAACTCGTTTGCTTCTGATGATAGAGATGAGGAGATTAGAGAACAAGAAAGAAAGCTAGATGATTACTTTAAGGACATTAGAAAGAACTCACCAAGGATAAGGTTTTATAGGCACTTAAGGATACACATCCATCTAAGGTGTTTCGACCTGATGACATGTTGGCTAAATTTTATCAGAGATATTGGAATATGATAAATCTATACAAATAGAGTTATTCGTGTCAACATTCAAGGGTAAAATTCGTAAATCTAAGATCTTTGCATGGTGTTAGGTTCATTTTGCAATTTAAAGTTTTATGTATTTTTTACAGTTTTTTGATATCAAAACAATTATTTTGCATTTAATTATCATTTTTGTTAACATTTAATCTTTTATATATCATTTTAAGTGTCTTTTATTGTGTTTTGTAGGTTAGAAAGAATAAATTATTAGAATTTGCATGGAGGAAAATAAACATGATAAGAAAGTAAATAGGGTGTTGGGAGTAGTACTCGCAAAATATAGTAAAGCAAGGTATAGTATTGGGAGTTCAATCCCGGCTGGAGTCTATGACCCCAAAGTGCAGTACACCCAAATAGACTGGTGGATGCAACGACAATGACTAGGTGCTGCAACTCCATTCTATTCTTTTCGAAAAGTTTAAAAGCTACTTGCAATAAAACGGGGCCAAAACTCGGGCCAAATATTCTTTTTACAGGGAATAAGGTCTAATTAGGATTTTGAGGGGAAAAGAGGATAAAAGGAAGCAGACAAGCCAAGGTGAAAAAATAGTCAAGAGTTTTTCTTCTTTTCTCTATTCTCTCTCTCTCTCTCTCATTCACTTCTTACCTTTGTTTAGTACGACTTTGTATGAGGATGCTTTTTTTTGAGAATTTGCTATGTAATTTACAAACTAATATCTTTATTAAGGTTCGATAAAACATAGCACTAATTAATGAATTTATCTTTTTCTTTTATGTAATTTTTGTATTTAGGTTTTCATCCAATGCTATCTTAATGCTTCATGATTGTGATCGTCTAATGAATTGTTGTGAGAACCTTTAGAAAGCTTAGAAAATCTAAATTAAGGTGAATAAAGATTGAATGATACGTGTGTATCCCACTATGCCAGAGATAATTTATCTTGGTTGATGGGTGACTTGATTTGTTAGCTTGGATAGAAATATATTGGCTAATCTCACATGATCATGGATAGGGCTTGTGTTTAATGTAATGAATCATTTTCGTTCTTATAGAAATATAAAGATTGAGATTATTTTGTTAGGTGTGTATATAATTGAAAGGTTAGTATAATAATAACCCATCTATATTAATAAAATGAGGAGAGATAAAGTATAGATTTGATATAAAATAATAAGGAACGTCACAACTCTAGTCCATTCACCTACACAAATTGTACCTATTGTAATAGAATCTTGTCACTTTCTTATTTTAGATAAATTTCATCTTACATACTCTTATAAAATCCTCCTAATATAATTTAAAAATAAAGTTTAGTTTAGATAATTTAGGGTGTGCTTGGGAATTTATAAAACTTTTAGAAAAGTCGTTAAATTGAAAGAAAATGATGTGATATGGTATAGGTAATATGAGGATTAAAGAGAATAAAGTTAAAATAGATAGATTAGTTGTATGGGTAGTTGCGTAAAAATGATTATAAATAAAGTAATTGTATAGAAAATGTGAAGAAATAATTAAAAAATAAAATAATTATGGAGATAAAAATTTTAAATTGAAATGTTATAAGCTGACTTTTTTATTATTTACCAAAAAGTCCTTAATATTAATTTATTTTGTCATAGGACTAATATTTTCTCATTACTTTATTACTTGTACATCACATGCACTTGTATAAGGAAACCATAATATTTTACATTCCAGCAAGTTTTTGATTTTTTTAATGTAGAAAAAAATGGAAGATTTGGATTTGCAGAATATAATAGATGAGTATGTTTGAAGGAAGTTCATGGACACAGCTTGACAAACAGGCGGCCTTACTTTGCCACATAAACCATATTAAAACTGTATTGATTCCAAAAAAGGAGCTACTAA